>CM021103.1:430969792-431097859 GCA_007115665.2 Sequoiadendron giganteum
TGATCTAATCTAGTCCAAAAGAAATACCTTGGACAACTCCATTCCTGGTATGATCAACATATCACTTTTCAAGACCAATTCTCTTGCTTCCTGGGGGGTGGCGTTGATATTATCAATATTTAGTTTAGCCAATTTTTGGGCTTGAACTTTAGCCTATTTTGAATCATCAGCTCCTATGAGATTTATCCTCAATCTTACATCAAGTTGTCTCATCTTCATTTTTATCCAAAAATTTTTAAACTCATTAGTATGAATAAAATTATCATCTTCTATAAACCTTAAAGAGGAAATTACTCTTTCATCATCATGAATCTCATCTGTTGCATGCTTTGATATCCTAATTCTGGGTTCATGAGGCTCTTGGAACTTTGGTTGTTCTTTTTCCCTTTTTATCTTAGTTAGACCAAGGATAGCTGCCTCTTCTTCCTCATCACTATATTCAACCAAAGATTCAATTTTTCACTTCCTAGTATGTGGTTCTTGTGTGGGAGATGAAGGGGTTGGGTGTGTAGATGATGAAGAAGGAAAAATCTGATGTGGAGGCTTCATGCGATGGTTGTTGGGGTGTAGGAGATTGAATTAACCCTTCATATTGGGCCATTTTGATCATTTCATCATATTTTCCAAGTGTCAGCTACATTCTTTTCAAAAGATTAGGTTCATCTACAAAAACCCCTTTGAAATTCAAATCCTTTATCCTTTTTTGATCTTCCCATTTCAACATTGTGATCTATCTTTTTCTTGTCTACATAACATCTCCAAAATAAACCGGGTTTCTTATGACATACTCCTTGGAGTCAAATTCATGTGTGATGGCCCTTTTGATCAACAGAGTTCTTCTAATAATATTTATGTGGTGCTTTGGGTCACATATCCTTTCTGCTGATGGTGTTTTCTGCATGGTAACAACTCAGACATAATATGATATCCTATCTCTCTTGAAAGGTAAATATCTATGGAAAAAGAGATAACCCCAAGGTCTCTAATGTCAAGTCTTGACAATGCAAGAAAACAACTCAGTGATAAATGTGAAAATGCTGGTAATCACAAAGGGACCTTAGTACAAGCAAATACTGGACTTTCAATCTATCAGATCTAAACAATGAATTGATACTAGAAATCCTCAACTGAAGTCAGATAATAAAATAAATAACAAAAGATAAAGGTTTCAAAGATAATTCTAAGACTAATTCTAACCCTAAGACTGACAATGACAAAGGTAATATGCTCAAAATGGATTGATCTCTCATAAACTACTTTCTGCTTGACTTAGATAAATCTGCAATCTCATAGGAATAGTGCAATATTCTGAGGTATTTAAAGATTTTCAAATCATAAACATTCGTTCAAGACAATCCTATTGCAACTGAAATGAATAAACATTCATAATTGAACTAAGCACATTTTCAAGTCCAGGCTAAGTTTGCAAAGTAACTAACAGTTAGCTAACTACAAAAATTATGGACTAGAGATCGTTGCAAACATTCCAATCATGAAACCCTAAGCATCACCAAACTATCTAACAAAGAACTTTAGCAATTTTAAATATAGAACAACAAGAACCATGCCATATAAAATTAACACAAGAGAGATATCAAATCACAATATCCTTTCTTATATTAGATCACCAAAAATGGAAACAATTCTAGCCTTCTGTTATAATACTTGCTTGAAAGTAAACCCTAATTTTCTCAAATCAATATTCTAGGCCTATTCTTGTACCACTTGTCTCTCTAACTAATTTTTCTATATCTCAAAATGAGGCAACATGCCCATTTTATAGAGAATCCCCCAAGATAGGTTGGCCTAATTAAGAGTTTACAATAAAAATTCTATACAAGAGGTTGGCCTCAAAATATATTCAAACACAACATGAAATGTGCAATTTGCACCAATTTCATCCAAGTCAGCCCAATGCATGTAGATAGTGAGAAGCAAAAACTTTTATGTAGCCTCATATAATTATTTCCCATCCTTGTCCTTAGCTCGATCCTTTTCAACATGCACTGCCAACAACACCCTATCCAACTCAACAATAGGTGGCACAGGAAAAACCCTAACTCTTCTTTCAAGAGACTTAATGTCATCCCTTGCCTGCCTTACTATGCTATCCCAATCAGCCCTATTTGTCAAATATCTGTCAATAACTACAATGTAGGTTGTAGCATCATCTAGTTTATGTTTAGTGACTAGACCATCACTAATTGGAGAATAGACATCTCTCCACCATTTTCTAAGTTGTTCCAAATTGAAATGCTTTGGAGCGAACTTCTTCCTCCCTGTCATAATTTCAAAGAATGAGATACACTTATCATGAATACTAGTCAAAGTGTCCTCAATCTACCTTCCTTGTTTTTGAATCTTCTTCAAGTCCCTTTGCCTCATCTGCAATATCTCGAACCTTTCCCAATGCTTAGAAACCCTTGGAAAAGGAAGAATCCCACTCTTTACCAATTTATCCTTAGTAAACTCCATGATTGTTTTTACTTTCTGCAATAGGAGATCAATGTCCTCCTTGTCCTGAGCCAACACAGTCTTCAACCATTCCATTGACCTCATGGCATCCCTTGCATTTGACAAGATATCCATTATGGAACCATATCCTTTGGTCTGGACTCCCTGCAACCAACCAAACATGGCATGTGTAGTTCCTTTCATTCTTTCCAATTCAGAGATTGTCTCTTAGGGCAAGAAACCTGCATCAGAGGAGGAGGAGCCAATAGACTACAAGGGTTTCATCAACTCCTAAAATTACTTCAATTTCTCATTCTCTCTTTCCAACTCATGCCTAGTTTGTACTTCTTTCTTCAATCTTCCCACAATTACAGCACTAGAGCCTTCATACTCCTCAATGTCCTGCTCCATAGAAGCATGCCCTAAGTTGATGGTCCACATATGATAATCCTTTGTAGTCACATTATCTCTATCTTTGTCTGGAGTAGGGGTAGCAATGTGAGCCACCCTGTTGCCTGATCCATCCCTCTCAATCCTAGACACAACCCTAGCCTTCTTCTTGATTTTCCCCTTTTCAATATGGGCCATTAATTCATCGCAATCTGGAGGAGCATCTTCCACTATCACCAATTTTCTCTTTAACTCTCTATCCAGCCAACTTGGAATAGTGGATTCGGTTGGCACCTTATCTTGTTTATCTTGCTCCTGCTAGACACTTGGTGCATCCTTCTCAATACTAGTCACATTGGGGATCTCCTTGATTGGATCCTCTTTGTTTAAAGAATTCTTATCCACAACCTGTGTCAGTGAAGGAACCCTAGTTGGTATCTCCTCCTGTTGAGGGGATTTATTCAATTGCTCTTTTGTAGATGAATCTGCATAGGCCACCAAGGGAGATCGGATTACCTTATCTATTTCCTCCTCAGCATTGTAGAGGTCTCCTGCCTGAAATTCTTCTCCACCCAAGTCCTTAGGATCTTCATCCTTCCTTGGCTCTTCTTGCACATTGCCAGTATCTTGAGGAAGGGGAATGCTCTCTTGCTCAATGATAGGAGAAGTCATAGGAACACCCTCCTTCATTGTAGCATCCTTTGGGGAAGGATTCCTTGACCTCCTCATATATACTTGTGTTCTTTCCCCTAAACTTTCTATCTCTACCATAGGATTCACAAGTTCCTTTTCTGACTTGGAAGTTTCCTTCTCCTTTTGTGACATTCTCACAAGTCTTCTTCGTTTGAGCAAAGGAGCAGCAACATCTTCCTTCTCCTCCCTATCCTTTTCAGCCTTCTTTTTTGGAAATAGGCTTTCTCTTCTTGCTCACATCCACTACCTCTTTAGTTTGAACTTCTCTAACTTTAATCTTGAAGGGAGAATCCACCTTAGCCTTACCCTTAGGGTCTTGTTCGTGTGATTCCTCAGAAACAGAGTGAGACTCCAAGTCTCCCATCAAATCGTAGGTGCATTGAACACCTTCACTCTCTAGCTCTAATATCTTATGCTTCATTCACATTTTGGTATGCTTTATCACCAGAGTTATAATTTGCTCCAACTCTATCTTCTCTTCTTCCAACTAGTCAATCTCTCCAACTAGTTTGTCTTTCACAGCCTCGAAGACATGACCCTGAATCAGGTTTCCATCTTCCTCCACCTGGTTAGGAATGGCCTCTATGTTGTACAACCTCACTAAGTCAACCAACATCCTGGAGAATTTCTTCTTACATCAAATTCATCGCCAATGTTAGCCCAATAATCCTCAATGTTATCTTTGTGGCTATATTCCCTACTGGCCTTCTTTTGTGCCTCACCAGTAATATCAAACCTTGCTCTCTTAGAATGAAAAGAGAGGCCAAAAGTACTCATTTTCTCTTTAGAAGCATGAGTAGACTAGATGGAAGGGAAGATCTCAGTTGTTCCAATCTTCAAAGGGAACTCATTCCCAAACCCTATTTTATGCTTATCTCCCTTCATAATCACATCAAAGTCACAAATCTGCCTAGTAACCTCCAATAGTATGATGTGATCAGTTAGATACCTTAGGAGTCTATAGGGAGCCCTTTGACAACCATCAATCCTAATGTAGGAGAAGGTAGGGAACTAAATGAACCATGCCCCATACCTCCTTACCAATTCCTTGGCCTTTTCCAAAATTCTCACATGCTTTGCACATTGTAAAAGCATCATTTTCTCTTTTGTAGCTACCTCCTACCAAATGCAGCTGTGGATACACTTCATAGATTGCATCTTTCCCACATACACCTCTAGTGCTGAACCCCTTATATGGGTGGAATCTTTCCAATGCATACACTAGATAGGAAGTCATGGTGAAAGTCTTGGTCTGCAAGACATTACACATTTGTTCATGCATTACTACACTTATGGCACCTATCGAGTGGTAATCTATACCCTATTCCATCCAAGCAATAACATTAAACATCCAGCTTTCAAGAAATCCTACACTCTTCAGACCTATCAACCTACTGAGGAGAGTGATAACATTATATTACTCCCTTTTGAACTTAAGTCTAAATAGCTATTTTGGCAACTTGGAAAAATGGGACTTGGGCTTCTCCAACTAGGCATTGATCACCTTCTGAGATTTGACTACATTTTCCTCGTAATATTTCTTTGCTACATCCATATCAAATGCCATTGACCTATTAGGTATATCAAAAGTCCTAGCAATGGACATAGGATCAAAGCTAGCCATAATTCTTCCCTGAGGGCCAACTACCCTTTGTGTTCCCCTGTCATAGTTTCTGGCACATTCAAGCACCAACTCATAGCATTGTACTATGGAGGGGAAACCAACTACAGGTGCTAATCTAGATTCTAGAGTTCTTCTAGCCAACAAAGGGAGGTTTGGTGCTACCATCTCAGCCTTGAACTCCTCATAATCCCACATTCCCACATTGGTATCATTGATCCCTGACCAAACGGAAGTCAATTTTCTCTCAGGAATCCTACTCTTTATGTCCATTTTCACCTTTTATGCATTAGAGATATTAGAAATTTCAACACTTGAATCCATTACCTTTCCCTTGCCATGCCCAACAACATCTTGTCTTGATCCTGCCTGCAAACAAGTAAAAAAACCACAATGAGATCCAATACAAATGCCAACATTGATTATTTCAAAGTTTGGGGTTTAGCCTTCTTCGTAGAATTTAGACTGGAGAGGAATTTTGGGGAAATCCGAACTAGGCAGAATCCAACGGGGCAAACATACAAACCCCACAATATCAATCAATCAATTAGTAAAATAACAGGATAACTTAGAACCACTTAGCATAAGTTCATTTAATCATCAAAATGCATTATTAATAAGAAAATTCCTCTTGTAACAATTAGATTCTTCATTCCATAAAACTTTGGAAGAATCCGCTAGAGATGGAAATCCTTGAAAATGGCAATAGTTACAATAATCCAAGAAAATGAAGGAGGCCAAGAACATCCAGGAAAATCCCAATGGAGTGGATTTTAGAGGAATCGAGACAAACTCACCGTGAAAGCAAGAATTCGGCAAAACAGCCAGGCAATGGACACCGAGAAAATTTGGAGGGAGAAGAATTCCGCGAGGTAAGAAAAAGTCCACATAAATAGCAAATTATGAAGAAAGAAGGAGAAAAAGGAAGACCTAGGGAAATCCAGCAAGGGTGGAATTCCACGAAGGCAACGAAAACCCAAATGTCTATGTTTTCCTTGTCCTCACCCTAAGATAGGTCAAATGACATGAACCAAGAGCCTATAGCTTGATAATGACTTGACCTACACATCCAATGGATCAACCATGAATTTAAAACTCTCCTCTCAACAATTTGAAAGGGATTGGCTATGCCCTAGGTCAAGAACCCTGAGAACCTTCACCATGAAAGCATGAAGAAGCTCAGGCACAACTTGCTTGCAAAAAAGGATAGGAAGTTTGTGGAAAAGGAAAGAAAGCCCTGAAAATAGCAACAAAATACCATCCAAAGCAAATATTCAGTATAATCAACTGGATGGACTAGAAAAACAATGGAAACCCCAAATCCCCATACATGGCACGCACACACAAGCAAAATATGAAGCAATGAATAACATGAAAGTGCATAGAAAAGCACCAAAATCAGAAGAGGAACAGGGAATATCCACATACCATGAAATTAGGAGACATTGAAACCTGGGATGCCAACAAACAACCTCCAAGCATGAGCAAAAAACAAGCAATGCCCCAGAAATCCGAATGTAGGACTCGAAATCACCTCAAATGCAAAATCTAGCAAAACACCTCGAGCTCCAACACTCCAAACTCAAATGGAAAATCACTTCACAAAATTCAATATATCATTGCTCCCAAAAGGTTGCACAATCACCATTAATGCAATCGACAAGACGACCGAGACCAAAACCCAAAAATCCGACAGAGCCATGAACTTCAAAAAAATCTAGACAGGATGGATTTCCCTGGACTCGAACAAAAAGGCAGCCATTTGTAAATGTCAACAGGAAATCGGGAATGTCTGGACAGAGTGGATTTTCCCAAATTCAGTGAAAAACCTGAACCACACCCAAAACTTAAGGTTGACAAAATAAATCATAAATGGGCCATTATGACTGGCAAGATAAACAACAAAGCACATGCCTAAGCAAGCAAAATTTCAAAATAGAGAGGCCAAGACACCAAAAAGTGACGAAAATGAGGGTCCCAACTTTTAGTGGGACGTGTGTTCAAAAGTTGTACAACAAATGGCGAGTCCACTAGGGAAATGCTCCCGAGCATTTCAAGAACAAACTAGAATCACGAACCCATAATCTCTAGTTTCAATCCCTTTTATCAAGACACCTATGGACAAACTTTCAGAAGCCACAAGCAAGAAGACTTTTTCCTATACTAGGGTCCAAGTGTGTTTATTTTGCATTTATTCCCTATTCCTTAGATGCAATAGGAACCATAACAAATCCTACCAGGCTACATAAAAGTTATAACTTCAAAAGCAACCTAGATAGAGCCTCACTGCCAGTCAGACATCCATAGCCCTAGCGAGGTTATCATTGTGATCCTCCCAAGTATAAATCTATTGACAGTCAGACGTCTATAGCTCAGGTAGAGATACTAGGATACCCCTAATAAGGTGAAAGTTATTTTGATTTTCAATATTTCCCTTTTCTCATTTTTTGGAAAACATTAAATAGAACTTTTCTTTCACCTTGTAAGTAACAAAACTCACACTCAAGGATGTGGAACATAGTGCACTGAAGCAAAATATAAGATTTTTCACCAGGTCAAATTACATAAGAACCCCGTGCAATCCCAAAATCTCTTATTTTAATGTGAAGGTGTGAGACCCAAATATATTCCAAAATATATCCAAAATAGGTGATTCTAATTCCAAGCATAAGGGACATTAGACAAAGGAATTCCACCACTTGACTCCAAAAAACCCAATTAGAGTTTGTAAAAGAAATTTCTAGAACAATCCTAGGCAAATAGCCTATTGTACAGATGCAAAAACCCCAAGAAAGCAAGAAACCAAAAGAAAAACGGACCAAAGCAAACCTACACTAACCAAGGTAAATAAGAAAAGCAAAGAAAAATGAGGCAGAAAGAAAACCTACACTAGCTATGTACATGATGAGCTACAAACATCTCAAGGTTGAAAATAATGCTTCAGATACTACCCATTGACAAAGAGCGGGATATCCTCACCAGTGAGGGTCTTCAAATGAAAAGCATTATCTCCCAGAATTTCTGAAATCTGGTAAGGACCAAGCCAGAGTTTATCAAATTTACCATACTCTCCCTTACAGTCATGGGCTATATCCCAGTAAAGAACCAAGTTAGAGATTCTAAAGGCTTTCACCTTGGCTCTCCTATCAAACCATCTTTTCACTACATGCTAGTGTTTAGCAAATTTTTCACAGGCTTCATCTCTTTTCTCTTCAAGGTGTAATAGCTCAGCTAAACGAGCTCAATGTTTATCTTCCTCATTGTAGTATTCATTAATAAACTATAGGGTAGGGATCTTCAATTGGATAGGAAACATAGGTTCCAAACCATATACTAGGTGATAAGGAGAGGTCCCTATGGATGCCTTCTATCTAGTATGGTCTACCTAGAGAGCAAATTGAAGCTGGGTGTGCCAATCCTTAGGATTTTGTTATAACAACTTATGGATAACCGTCCATAGGTTCTTATTGGAAGATTCAGCAAGACCATTACCCTAAGGGTATTAATTGGATGAAAATTTAATATCAATCCCATGGTCAAATTCCCAATTAGAAAATTGTAGTGATGCAAATGTAGGACCATTATCGCAAACTAAATACGATGGACAACCAAAATGATTAATGATACCTGACACAAGAAAATTGACTACCACATCTGAAGTACATTGTTTACAAGCCAGATCCTCTATCCATCTAGTAAAATAATCAATTATCATAAGAATATACCTATGACCAGTAGAAGATGGAGGATTATTTGGACCTATGAAATCCATTACCAACTGGGCGAATGGTTTTACCTCTACGACTGGCTGAAGGGGAAGAGCTGCATGTTTTTCCTTACTTCCTGTAGTTTGGCATATGTGGCAAGTCCTCACATGTTGGTGTGCATCCTTGAACAAAGTAGGCCAATAATAACCTACCCTCAAGATCTAATTTGTAGTAGATGACGTGAAACCATGGCCTGTGCCATATTTCTCATGAAACTCAATCATCACTCTGGCAACCTCTTCTTTTCCTAAACATCTTAGGTATACACCCTCATAATTTTTCTTATATAGGATAGCTTCTTTCATCATAAAAATGCCACTCTTTAGGTGCAAAGCTTACCTCTGAACTATACTAAGGTGATCATGACATTACTGATTCAGTAAATAAAAAATTATTTCATCATACCAATCTCCTGGGGACACTTCCTGAAGATAATAGTGCTGAGCCGTGAGATCAGGACTTGTCTCAGCCATTGTCTTTGTGAGTCCCTTTCCTCTTACTAATTTCATGTTTTGAATCTCCATATCATAAACCTACAACATAGTTAGCCATTTGGCTCTTCGTTCACCCAACTCATTCTGCATTAACAATAGCTTTACTGCAGGATTAGGCACTATGGCAAACACCTTATTCTTCAAAATATAGTGTCTGAACTTTTTCACTACTCTAACCAAAGCATAAGCCTGCTTTTCAACATTGTGATACCTTAATTTTGCATCCTTTAAAGGGATACTCATGAAGGCTATAGGATGCTTGTCACCTTGACCAGACTTTTGGGTTAGCATTCCAGCACAGGAGTGATCAGAAGTGAATGAATATATGTAAAAAGGCTTTGCATAATATGGAATCACCAATATTGGGGCCTCAACAATAGCTTTCTTGATTTCTGTAAATTCCTCATTAGCTTATGCATTCCACTCCACTTTTTCTTCTTGTTTCAACATAGCATTCAATGGTTTCACTATTTTTGCAAATCCAATGATAAATTTTCTAACAAAGTTAATCTTGCCAAAGAATGACTTCATCTCTTTCTTACTTGCAGGAGGTTGTATCTTCAAGATAGCCTATATTCGTTTAGGATCAATTGAAATACCCTATTCTGATATGATATGTCCTAACAATTTTCCCTCTATGACTCCAAAAATACACTTCCTTGGATTAAGTGAAATCCCAAACTCTCTGCACCTTTGGAATACTTTGTATAAATCTGTTATATGATCACCTCATTTCTTGAGAAAAATTGTCAAGTCATCCATATAAATAATGATGCACTTACCAATTTTATCTTTAAAGGTAATTTCCATAGCTCTCTAGAATGTAGCTCTAGCATTGATCAACCCAAACGACATCCTTCTGTAAGAAAAAGTTCACCATTTTATAGTGAAGGAATTCTTGTGCCTATCCTCATATTGCACCATAACTTGGTTGTATCCAGAATACCCATCCAAGAAAGACATCATCTGAGATCCATTAACTATTTGAAGTACTTCATCCAATGATGAAACTAAATAGTTATCCTTTTCTGATGCTCTATTCAGATTCCTAAAATCTACACACAATCTGATTTCTCAATTATTTTTCCTTACTAGAACTATATTTTGAACCCAAGTTGAATGTCTTACTGGAAATATAATTCATGTTGAGAGTAACTTCTACACTTCCTTCTGAATAATGGGTTCAGATAGAGCATTGATTGGCCTCTATCTCTATCTAAATGGTTTGACATTTGTCTTCAAAAGAATGGTGTGTGTAATGATTGAAGTATCGTATGTTTTCAAATCTTCATAGCTCCAGGCTATCACATGAGGGTATGTGTGCAATGCATCAATAATCCCTCTCCTTTCCTCAGGAGTACACACCTTACCAATAAAAAAATTATTCAGGTCATCCAATTTCCCCATATTATATGTTTCACACTGGCCACTGAGAGATTCCCTTTTAACTTGTTCATGATCTCTTATCTTAACCAAATCAAAGATTCATTTGAGCTGCACCATGCCTCTTGGAATAGTGTTGATTTTTAAGGTTAATGATTCCTCCCAAGTCTATCTCTACTTCTTGGGGTTCCATCTCATCAATGACTTGAGAAGCAAACACTTCATAACTCATGAGAAAATCCAAAATATGCTTATCATCTTCAAATACCTATAAATTAGTAATATTATCAGGCACTAAAGGTACTGTAGTGAGTTCGACTGTAAACCTATTCAATCCTGAAAGTGATAAAGGTTGCAAGGTGCTAGCAGCTTGTGTTAGAGAGTTAGCAACCTGATTCTTGTTATGAGGGATCAATTGGATATTGAAAGCATCAAATTTCTCGATGAGATCCCACACTCTATGCCTATAGTTGGTCATTCTCCTTTCACAGGATGAATACTATTTCCTTACTTGTTTGACTATTGATTTAGAGTCCCCAAAGACCTATAATATCTTAACTTTCTTCCTTGATGCCATCAACAAGCCATGGATCAAAGCTTCATATTCGGAAACATTATTGGTGCATTGGAATTGGAGTCTATGAGAAGCAAAATAATTCTTACCTTTGGCACTGATCAACTCAAATCCTGCTCCAGCACCCTACTTAGATTTAGACTCATCAGATCTTAATGTCCAGTAGCCATCAGGATCTAGTGGTCTTAATTTATCCTTTACTTTTCTGGTAATAAGGAGCTTCTTGGGAGGCATTAGGCTTTCACCCTTATCATCATATAACTCCATTTGTACCTCAAGTCCAATAGTTGGGACTGGATTAATGTATTTATTCCACAACAGTTTGACACAAATCATATTCCAACTCGGAGTGAGGAGCATCATGGACTCTACACCAATTGGGAAGCAATAATTCTTCAAAAGTCATCCTTCCTCCAAGCTATATATGATTTTCCACACACCTTTGGATGAATTCCTAAAATTTATCTAGCAAACTAATTCGTTCATCTTCTTGATCATCAGTTTCACTTGTTTGTGTAATCAATGGTCCAGAATTACTAACCTCTGATACAAATTCTTCTAAGGGGTCCTACAAAAGAGAGACCTCCTCATCCTCTAAAGCTACTTTAGCCAACACATAATTTCCATGCTAACTTCGGACACCAACACCTCATTCGAGATATTCTGGTATTCAGTGATTACATGTGAATTAAAAATTCACAAAAATTCACATGGGAAAGAGAGTCAAGGCCAAGAAAGCCAAGTGGAAAGGTTTACCAAAAAATGTATGCTAAATGTGGCTAATGATTTTGATTAAGGTTGTGCAAACACAAGATTAGGATAATTAATGAGAGATTAGAGGAAAGTGAGAGATTATGGAGGATGTGACACTAATCTTGATTAAGTGGTGCACATCCTAATCATAGATTAATTAATTTAATCCAGATTAAAAGAGGGTTATGGAGAATGTGACAAGGAGAGAGAAAAGTAGGAATTAAAAATTAGTTTTAATCCAAATAGATCAAATGACTAAATTAAATAAATTATCTTATTTATTTAATTTAGAGAAGAAAAAGGTGTAAGGTAGAGTATTTAATTTATTCAATTAAATATTTTAGGAACCTTAGGCAAAAAATTTAGATGTCTACATTTTGCCCCTCTTCGAAGTACCGTTAGAATAACCATGCTTTGAAGAAAAGAAAGTACAGATGACTCTATAGAGGAAGTAACTAGAAGATGATGCCCCAGTGTGGGAGGAGGATCTAAGTTGTACAATTAGTAGGGTAATGGATGAAGATGCCCCAATGTTGGAGGGGAATGACCATGATAGGGAAAATAGATAAATGTGAAGGGTATGCTCCCTCGAGAGGATGATAGGGGAAAAAGAGGGGTCTCAGGAAACTTCTCGATAGGAAAAAATGGATGGTATGGTCGGAAAGAGGGCAAAAATTAGGCAAGTTTTCTTTTTGAAAAAAGTCAATCGGACAAACGGGGTGCAAATGGCAGCCCCGAGAAGGGAAGGGATTAATCAAAAGAGAGAAAGGTAAATAAGAGGTAAAAAAGACCTCTTCAAAGAGGGGGAAAGTGAATATAAGGTAATTTTTAAAATTACCTCACCTCATTTGCACTATAGAAGTTGAGAGAAGAGGAGAAGAGAGCAAGCAGATGAGGAGCGAAGATGTCATAGGATAATGATAGCGAGATCATCCATCGGGCATACGATGTTTGACGGTCCTATAGTCAGTAGGGTGGGCCCCACCAAGTAAGCGAGAAAACACTCTATGCATTATTTTTCATAATTTTAACGCATTTGAAATGGTTTATGAAAAATGTAAGATATGGGTTTTTTTGGGTGGGTTTGGGAAGAAAAATGGGTAGTCGGTAAAAGAGAAAAATGTGGGTTGGAAAATCGAGAATGTGGAAAACATTATTTACTCATAGGAAGGTGAATATGCCCTCTAGTAGATGGGTTCACCTTGTCTTGGGGTGGGTCCACTCGAGGATTGGGTGGGTTCACCACGACACAGGGCGGGTCCACCCCACCAAAGGGGCGAGTCCACCGCGGTTGGGGGCAGGTCCACCCCACTATAGGGGTGAGTCCTCCCTGGCTAGGGGTTGGTCTGCCCCACTGCAGGGGCATGACCACCCTATGATGGGGTGGACAACTACCTCCATGACTAGCAACGGTGCCACCGCTGGCCAACGGAGCTGCCTCAGCTCGGGGTGGGTCCACCCCCCTATAGGGGCGAGCCCGCCCCGTTGTAGGGGAATGCTCGCCCCGGCTTGGGGCAGTTCCACCCCACTACAAGGGTGGGTCCGCCCCACTGAAGGGGTGAGCCCACCCCACAGCTGGGGGTGGATCCACCCCAGCTCAAGAAAAAGGGGGAGGGGGGCCGAAAAGTTTATTTAGAGGATAGGGATATGGAGAGAGAGAGAGAGAGAGAGAGAGAGAGAGAGAGAGAGAGAGAGAGAGAGAGAGAGAGAAAGTCTAATGGTCAGAAAAAAGATTGACAAAATGGATGTTACAATTGTAGGATTTTGGTCAATTACAGACCCATGAGCAAAGGCCAAAGGCACTAGCGGCGACTATAGAGGTGATGAGTGGGGCTAATCATGCAACACTGGAGCGGGTGGGGTTACTGCACTTAGTGGAATTTCTAGAGATGAGAGTGTGTTAGGCAATGCTAACAGCCCTCATAGAGAGATGGAGCTCAGTGACATCAACTTTCCATCTTCCGATGGGGGAGATGATGATGACATTAGAGGACGTGTGGCTGATTCTGAGGTTGCCGATAGCAAGTCAATTAGTCAGTGAGGTGGTGTCGAGAGGAGTGCAGTTGGATGAGACTATCATAGTATTATTCAAGAGAGATGATTTGCCGATCCAACGGGGCCAGATAGATGTAGCAAGATGCCTAGCCTTGGGGGTGCCAACATTACCACTATTTTTGTGCTATCTGATTAGTGGGATACTAATGTTGGATCAGAGTAGATGATTCTATAGCTTATGATATATGGAGGTGATTTGACATATTGTTGAGTGGTGAGAGGGACAATTTTCTTGGGGTTCGTGCGTATTGGCCTAGTTATATTGATACATGCATATGATCTACTATCATGGGATGCAGAGTATGACTCATAGGACTTTATTACAGGTGTGTGGGTGGGAGCACATCATAGTGATGAGACCCATAGTGGTGAGGAGAGGAGAGTTGGATGATAGAGAGCCGAAGGCTTGCAAATTTGGTGCAGCCAAGTGTTGCATCCTTCGATATGAGATGCACGGGGAGATGGATCAGTGGAGGAGAGCATTTGATGAGATATGGGAGGAGGACATAGTATGGTGGCTATACATGTATCGACGGTTTGGGGGATGGAGGACCGAGGAGGAGAGATAATAGGGTTTCTTTAGACACAAATATTTCTTGATTGGGAGTCAGGGATACATAGTGGAGATGCATTGTCTAGACAGAGTGATGAGGGAGTTTGGACTCATGCAACATATTCCAACAGTGTTGACTATGTTTTGTCGGCTTACTAGAGAGGTACCATGGGGAGTGTTATTGTCAGCGAGGGTAGTGTGGGAGGCGTGGGTGATGGCAAGAGGGGTGCCCTATCCAGGGAGGTGGGAGGGTCCAGAGGATGTTAGAGTGACAAATCAGTATGGTTGGTGGTTTCACAACCATCGATGGGAGAGGGTTACATCGGAGGTGCCTACTATGGGATTCATGGAGTGGGGGCCAGAGGATGAACACAAGAAGGGGGGATAGGAGGAGGGGGGAGAGGAGAATGTAGGTCATCAGAGTGGTGGGTTAGATGAGGGTGGCCCTGGAGATTAGACGAAGATGAGGAGGAGGGTCAGGAGGAGGTGACCTCGGAGGAGGATCAGGAGAGATGTGAGAGAGGAGATGGAGGTAGGAGGGCTAGGTAATGAGGGGGAGGAGATGGAGGTAGGAGGACAAGGTCATGGGGAGGGCCAAAGATAGAGGGGGTGAGACTAGAGAGCAAGCTAGAGGTGGAGATGCTCGGGCTGATGGAGGGGAGGGCTACTCAGACAGAGATTGGTGGTAGAGTATAGTGGAGGCCAATGCAATTGAGAGATGAGAAGGAGGAGGCAAGGAGAATAGATCCACAGGAGGAGTTGAGGGCTATCGATCCACAAAAGGGAACAAAGGGTGTGGTAGATGTCAGAGGATGTCCTAGGGGGATGACCAAGAGCAATCATCAGAGGAGGGTCCAGCTAGAGATTTTGGCGGAGCAGGAGCCAGAGGGGGAGAGGCAGCTTGGAGGGCAACCTATGAGATTGATGAGGGTGGGGAGGAGAGGATAGCCTAGGAGGATTTAGTTGATGAGCTAGGTGGAGTAGGTGTAGGATGAGATAGAGGGGGAGTCTATGGACTTGGATGTGTAGCTGGTGGAGCCCTTAGTAGTAGTACCAATGGTGGTAGTGTATGATCCAATGATGTTACTAAGAGGAGCCCAAACGAGGCTATGGGTGTAAGAGGAGGAGTTGAGGAGGGTAGAGGAAGAGGTACAAAGTGTGAAGGAGTCAGAGCTAATAGAGTTTGAGCATGTTGTGGGTCATCTGACGATAGATATACAAGAGGCTAAGGGAGAGAGGGATGAGATGTGATTAGAGATGGAGAGAGTACGGGGGGAGTTGGCTTGGATGACATGGGACTGAAACAGGTTAGAGGTGGTGATGATAGTAGCTCAGATGTGGGGTCAGCTAGAGCCAGTAGGGGGAGGAGATCCTGTATTAGTGGAGTGTTCTTAGTGGGCCAAGAGGGAGATGGATATACTGATATTTTAGATGGCAAGACTTCTGGAGGAGAGGATAGTAGTATAGGAGAGGGTATCTACGACAGAAGCATCCTTAGAGGAGATGAGAGTGAGGGTCAAGGCTATAGAGGCTGGGTTAAAGATAGTACAGAGAGAGAGTGCATAGCGATAGGTGCAGGCACTATAAGGGAGAGGGACAATGTACCGAGATAGGTCTAGATTCTGTAGTTCTAGAGAGATGCAGTAGTGGCGTGGGCTAAGAGTGCCGAGAGGAATATAGCTGAGAGGAAGTCATAGGGAGTGCAGGGTGATGGGATAGAGTTAGTTGTATAGGGCTTGCAGGAAGAGATACAGACTATATGGGCAGAGAGGGAGAGGTCTGCAGAGCAAGTATGGCTACTGACAGCACACAGGAGGCATGGGAGTAGGAGTGACGAGCCATTAGCAAAGAGAGGGATAGATACAGGTATGAGCAAAATATCGCTCGGTTCCAGGCTGGGCAGAGAGATGAGTGCATGCATGAGGTGGGCTACTGGAGATGTGCATATGAGTAGGCAGTGCTAGATCCATCATAGTGTATAGTGTGGTATGTTAGGTAGGTACCATAGATGTCGATGTCGTCCCAATCTTTAGGGACACAGACCAAAGGGTACAGTGATTTTCAGCCGACTCCCTCCCAATTTGGGACTCTAGCTCGTGAGTCGTAGGGGATGCCGACATACAGGGGACCGATGCCCGAGTCTCCTCAGAGGTCAGGTGTGGGCAGCTTAGGATAGGCAAATGACAGGTGGCAGGTTATAGGTGTTGTTGACAGGTACCAGATGGAGGTGGAGCATATATTCTGAGATTATGCTTTTTATTTGAGGATGATATGTAGGTGGTTATAATGTGACTCTATTTTTTGGATATGAACATTGTATTATTTTGAGGATGATATGTGCTGGTCCCCATTGATATTATGCCAAACATTTGTGTGATGGATGATGTATATTTATGCATATGGTGTTATATTTATGTTTTTATGGTAGATGATGTATGTTATGAACATGTATATGATGAGTTGTATTGATATACATGTTGTGTTATGATGTTAATGATTTATTTATGCATTTGTGGATGATGTTAATGTTCTATGAATGGTAATGCAATTGGATATATGATGTAATTAATATGGGCCTAATAATGATGCATAGGTGGATATGAAAATATATGGAAATGTATGGATGAATGAACCTAAATGAATATATACAAATGGATGAATGAATGGATGTAAATGGATAAATGAATTTAAATGAATTGATGAAATATGGATAAATGAACCTAATGAATTGATGCAAATGGATAAATGATGAACCTAAATGAATTGATTCAAATGGATAAATGAACCTAAATGAATTGATGCAATATGGATAAATGAACCTAAATGAATTGATGCAAATGGATAAATGATGAACCTAAATGAATGTAGACATAGGTATCAATGGGTAGGTGATAGGTGTAGGGTGTGTGTGGCATGGTACCTATCAAGAATTATAGGGATCCTAAGAAGGAAAGTCAGTAAGAAGGGATGAGAGTTTTCACAACCAAAATCAAGAGTCATAGATGTAGGAGCAAGATTGGGTGAAGAGGGGAATATGAAATGAAATGAAATGCAACATGAATGAAAGTTGTTATCCTTTAGAGCACTGATTTTTTCTATAGCATAAGACATCATGCATCAGAGTATGTAAACCAAGACAGAATAGTGTCCAATGCATAAAAAAAACACAACAAACAAGAAGGCTATCCCAATACCCCAAAGTCGTGATGACTTTGGTCGGGCTAGGTATTGGAATAACCACAAGCACAAAGGGGTGCCTCCACATAACACAGGATCCAAGAGGAATCCTAATGGGTACTATGTGGAGCATCCCAGCAAACAACAACAATAAAATAGTCTAGAGATGCCCCTATGTCAACTAGGAAAAACACACCATAATATGATGGATCATGGCGATCTTGACTAGTGATGATAGGGAGCTCAAATGATAAACAAAATCCAAAAGTACGAAAAGATCATGATCAATTAAAACCATCCTTTTCCATAAGATCCCAAGGAATGTGGTCTCCAAGGAAGGATGCATCCTATTAAGACCGATGATGAATGCTAAGATAAAGTGACCTAGATGACGCAGGATGATTGCCATTGGGTAAATTTCTTGATACGAGAAGATCTTGTTTGTGAAGAATCAACGATGATAGGGACATACTTGACAACAAGACAAAAAGAGGACAAGATACAACCTAAAGACCTAGGGGCTCAAGGGTTGATCAAAGATCAACCTTTCCTACGTGAAAGTGTAGATCCCTCGTAGTTCAGAAAAAGACCATGGTAAAAGAGAAGAAAGTGGATTGATGGAAACTGATGGCTGACCAAGGCAAACACAAGCCTCAGGGGAAGATCAAAAGATCAACCTTGCCTATGTGAAAGCACAAAGGAAACATAGTTCGGACAGGACAAAAGACCTAGGATGGACAAGATCAAAAAGTGGACCATGAGGATAGATGATGAAGGACAAAATGCCTCGGGGGCTGATCCAAAATTTAGCCTTGCCTACGTGCAAGTGCATAGGTGTCATAGTTCAAGAGAAGACATGATGAGACCTAGATGGAGACATACATGAGGAGTGAACCTAGATGGAGACAACCGAGGAGTGAACCTAGATGGAGACAACCACAACATTGAGATGACACAAGCTCAGAGTAGGATAACAAGCTCAGGATGTTGGATAGCAGATGATGGTCATCCAATGCTCAACCAGAAATATACCAAGAGATGAGGAGATACAAGCAGATGGGAAGATATGGGGATTGAGGAATCGACAGATAAGCCATAAAGTATCCAGGACACAAGGTAGATAATGATTAAGCCCTATACGAGAGGTTCCTATTGCTAGATTTTCACCAATCATACATATCCAAGGTGCCACACAGGGGTGGTTTTCACCATAGGATGAATTATTTCTCTTTACTATTTTTGGATTTTTTTGATTTTTTGATTTTTTTGTATTTTTGACTTTTTTGATTGTTTTGTATTTTTTGAGATTTACCAGGAAGGATACCCCAGCTGACCTAAGTATAGAACTTCTTTAGGTGAAAGATGTTGATGGGTTCTTCCAAGGGCTCCCCTTCAGGGGTGGAGAGTTTGTAGGTAGTAGAACCATATTTTGTGGTGATGACATAAGGGCCCAACCAGTTTGCTTCAAACTTGCCCTTTTTCTCTCAATCTTGTTGATTCCACTAATTCTCTTTAAGGAACAAATCACCAACATAAAATTGGTGAGGGAAGAATTTCTTATTATAGCTCCTTTTGAGTTGGTGGTGATAGGATTGTAGATGTTTATAAGCCTTGACCTATTTTTCATCTAGCAATTCCAATTGTGCCAGGCATGCCATTCAGGTGTCTTCATCGGTGATAAGATTCTTGAGGGAGATTTGGAGTGAGGGGATTTAAAATTTGATTGGGAAGATGGCTTTAATGCCATAGACAAGAGAGTATGGAGTAGTGTCAGTAGGGGTGCAGATGGATGTACGGTAGGCCCAAAGAGCAGGATGGATATGGAGGTGCCAATCTGAGCCAGTGCTATTGACCATCTTCTTAATGATTTTGATCAATGTTTTGTTTGTGGCTTTTGCTTGTCCATTACCGTGGGGGTAATATGGGGTGGACCAATGATTTTGGATATGATATGTGCCACAATACAGCTTCATACACTTATTCTTGAATGGATTTTTGTTGTCGGTGATGATGACGGAGGGCATACCTACAGAGGATATGGTAGAAGATGAACTTAGAGATTTGAATACCAATGATCTGAGTGAGTGGTATAGCTTCCACCCACTTGGTGAAGTATTCAGTGATTGTGATGCTAAAAGTGTGACCATCAGAGGATGGAGGGTAAATCTTTCCAATCAAGTCGAAAACCCATTGTGAAAATGACCAAGGTGTTGTGATAGGTTGTGGATCATGTGTTGGAGTGTGAATCAAATCTACATGTTGTTGACATGGAAGACACTTTTTGACATATTCACAAGCATCCTGTTCCATTGTAGGCCAGTAATACCCTGCTTTGAGAATCCATTTGGCTAAGGCCATACCTTTAGAATAGGCCCCATAAATATCACTATGCACTTCTATTAATGTCCTGCGGGCTTCAGTTTCATCTAAACAATGGAGGAGAGTTCCATCATACCCACGTCAATAAAGCATACCACCGATGATGGTGTAGTGGGCCATGTGTTGGATAAATGATTTACATTAGTTTCTCATGAGATCAGGTGGGAGGGTGTTGTCATGAATATATGTGTAAATGTCATGGTACCAAGGGGATTCAGGACCTACAATAGCACACACCATGTCACTCTCAGGGATATCGTATGCTCAGATTGGGATTTTCTCGACTAGGAACTGACAATTGGTGCAATATTTTGGCATGCTGAGGAGAGAACCAATGGTAGCCATAGCATCCGCTGCCTCATTTTGGAGTCTCGGGATCTACTCAAATTGGATAGAGGTGAAATATTTTTTGAAGTCATCCACCATATGTTTGCAATGCAACAAATTTTCATCTTTTGTGAGAAACTCATCATTGACCTATTTTATAACCAACTCGGAGTCACCAAAAACTTGCAGATGAGTGATGCGCCATTGGACTGCAATTTTGAGGCCTGGGAGAAGGGCTTCATATTCAGCGATGTTATTGGTGCACAGAAAAGCCAATCTAAATGATTTTGGTATGTAATCACCTTTGGGGGTGATAAGAAAGACTCCTACCCCCAATCCGTTATGAGTGTGTGATCTATCAAAGTACAATGTCCAAGTGGTAGCTTCTGATACTATAAAGACTCCTTCATCTGGAAATTTGACTTCTATGAGGTAGGCATCTACTAATAGAGCATCTTCCAGCTAATCTTCTATTACCTATCCTTTGATGGCTTTTCTATCCACATAATCTATGTCAAACTCACTGAGAATCATGATCCATTTAGCCATTCAGCCAGTTAGGGTTGTCTTAGATAACAGGTACTTGAGGGGGTCCACTTTTGGTATCAACTTTATAGGATGGCTAAGCATATAGTGGCATAATTTTTGTGTACTAAAAACCACAACAAGAAATTCTTTCTCCATTGGTGAGTAATTAAGTTCATAACTGACCAATGTTCAGCTAATGTAATAGATTGCTCGTTCTTTGGAGGATTCATCATGTTGTGCCAACAATGCCCCCAATGTAGCCGAAGTGGTTGAGATGTATAACAAGAGGGGTTTTCTAGGGATAGGTGGCATCAATATTGGTGGGTGTGCCAAGTATTCTTTGATAATATCAAAACCCAACTGACACTGTTGGTTCCACCTGAAGGTGGTGTCTTTCTTGAGAAGGTGAGTGAATGACTAACATTTATCTGTAAGCTGGGCTATAAACCAATAGATGGATTGTAGCTTTCCTTGAAGGCTCCTTAACTATTTCAGGGTTCTAGGTGGAGGAATATCCATGATAGCTTTTACTTTAGCAGGTTCAACCTTGATGCCTCTCTAGGAGACTATGAAGCCTAATAATTTTCCTGACATGACACCAAACACACACTTTTTCAGATTCAATCTCAGCTTGTACCGCTCCAAGCACTCAAAGATATTTTTTAGGATGGCAAGGTGCTCTTCTCTGGTTCCAAATTTTCCCAACAAGTCATCGACATAATATTCTAAGATAATGTGGATGAGGTCATGGAATATAATGGTCAATGCTCATTGATATGTTGCCCCCACATTTTTGAGACCAAAGGGCATGACATTGTAACAAAAGGTACCCCAAGGTGTTGTAAAAGTGGTTTTGTGTTGATCTTTAGGGGCAATTTAGATCTGATTGTAGCCAGAGAAGCCATCCATAAGGGATAACATCTCATGTCCTATAGTAATGTCAACCAACATGTCAATGTTAGGCGATGGAAAGTCATCTTTTGGATAGGCCTTGTCAAGATCCCAAAAATCTATGCAAATTTTCATGTCTCCATTAGGTTTAGAAATAGGTACTATATTGTAAATCCAATCAGAATAATCAATGGGCTTGATAAAGCCAACATCTAGTAATTTTTATAGTTCTTTTTTAACTAATAGTGCTACCTGCGGGTGCATTTTTTGGAGCTTCTACTTGATAGGTTTGGCATCTGGACAGACATCCAAATGGTGTACAACAAGATTAGGATCTAGGCTAGGCATATCAGAATAAGCCCATGCAAAATTGATAACCCCTTCTCAGAGAATTTGGACAATGGTGAGATATTCTTCTTCTGATAAAGATTTGGCTACATAGGTGATCCTTGGAGTTTCTTCTATCCCCAAATTTACCTCTTGCATTTCTTCAATGAGAATAGAAGATTGCTCAGATATTTGTGTTCCCACAAGGGGAAGATGAACATCCCCATCTTCCAGTGCTGTATTAAGGTTTTCACTGTAAGATATATCCTTTGTTTTTACTTTTTCCCAGTCAAAAAGTGCCTTGGTGAGGTTTTCACTTCATGACCCATTTTGTTTTTGTTTCTTTTTTCTTTTGTAATTAGGGTGTTCATCTCCCCCCAATCCCATGAGATGTATGTAGGTATCCTTTGAGGGAAATGTGTTGACAGGTGTGCTACCTTGTAGGTCATGATCGATAAGTTCTGGATGTTTGAGGGATAAGGTTATGGTGCAAAAAGATAAGCATTTGAACATGGCAGGGAGGTCAACGTGATTCAAATCATCGTACATGTGTATGATGGACTCTTCTTATGGTATGTCTTTGAGGGAATCGTCATCAACACTAACATTGTTAGAAGTGCTAGAGGATGCCATAGGACCCTTCTATTTAGTATCATATACCAAGCCCAAATTTCTTGGTCGAATGGTAATTGCTTCAATGAGTTGGCATTTTACTTGTTCTTCCATGGTGAGTGTAAGTGTATTTTCTTCCACTTTTGGTATTGGCATAATTGGTTGTCCATATGTGCAGGGAAAAGATGGCATGGTTGCCACATTTAGTGTGGTATGCATTTTGTATTCACCACATCCCTTGTCTATGATCTGGACCTTGGTGATGGTGGAAGCAGGTGTGGATGATATTGGAGATGAAGTGTTTAGTGTATTGGTGAATGGGTCAGAATCAAATGTTGGGGATGCCCCCATTTCAACTCTTGGACAATAATGTGAATGCAGAAAGGAAGCTTCCAAGGCACGAAAATATTTAAAAGGTTGGGGATCAGCTTGTATGGTAACCTCCATTCCTTGAAATGGGAACTTTAAGCATTGGTGATAAGTGGATGGGATGGCTTGCATAGAGTGAATCCATGGACGACCAAGGAGGATGTTGTATGGGAGTTCAAGGTCCAGAACATGACACATAGTGTACTATACAATGGGGCCCACTTGAATAGGGAAGCAAATAATTCCTTCAGAATCCCGCTCTACATTATCATATGCCTTGATGGTGATAACTTGACTTCTTAAATCAACCTAGGTGTATACAACTTGTTGTATGAATTTTAATGTGAAAATATTCAGGGCCGAACCATTATCTACCAGTACCCCTTTTAATTTTTGACAATTTTTGCCAACCTTGAGATGGAGGGGGTGGTTGTGGCTTCAATCAAGATGCGGAATATTTTTGGCTAAAGGCTAATTGATAGGTTGAGGAGAGATTGCCTACTAATGCTTGGAATTATGTAGGGTCAATATCATTAGGCACTCGTGTTCTTTGCAAAGCTTTAGTCAATATTTATTGATGCACGGGAGATGACTTAAGTAGATCTAAGAGGGATATTTGGCCTGTAGTCTTGCCTAGGTGGTCTAGGATGTTATATTGTGAATTGATGGATGGTCATTAGGTAGATAGAGGAGCTGTTGGGATTGTGATGCTGGTTCGCCAAGTGGTAACAACACATTGTGGATCTTTTCCTTCGACATGTATCATGGATACACATGGCTCTGCTTTTTCTACATATGAGACCACACCTTGATAATTGTCTGGCACATTTTTATAGCTGATGTTATTGGTGTTGTTACCTTGCTTGTTATTGTTGCTAGGTCTAGGATTTGAGTTGGATGTACTAGGACCCTAATTGTGGTTAGGAAAAGCATTTTGATATATCTGGAGTTGAGAATTGGATGAAGATGATGCGTTAGCATCTACATGGATTTCACCTCGATCGATGAGGCCTTGAATGTAGGTTTTTAGGCCTTGACATTTATCTAAGGTATGTCCCTTAATCATGTAAAATTCACAATATTCATTGTCTTTAAACCAAGTAGGCTTGGGTTTAGACGTATCAAGAGGTTTGGTGATAGGATACATGATGGGATAATTATCTTGAAGAAGCTTGTTAAACACCATGCTAAGGGCTTATCCCAATTGAGCGAATTGTCATTTGTTTCCCCCTTGGTTATTTTGGTTGGATTGTTGTCATGGTGCCCCTTGGGGGATGGATATGCCATTATGGACTGATGGTTGTCGTTGAGGAGGATATCTTTGCATCACTTGAACATGTTTGGTTTCAGTGACACCATCATTGAAAACATTTTTATTTCTATTCCAATAATGAGGTTTATCCCCAAAGGATTTCTCTCTATCAGAATCAAAATCTTTGACTTGCCCTTTTGCAAAAATGGCTCATTCCAAGATGGGGAATTTCTCCACAAGTGCTGCAAAGGTGATGATACAATGAAGTTGGAAATTATGAGCCATATCTAGGTGAGAATTTTTGATAAATAATGTGACCATGTCTTTTTCTTTTGGTGGGGATTTCATCCTGCTAGCCAAGGCACGCCATCTTTGTAGGTAGCTTGCAAAGGTCTCTCCATCACGTTGTTATTCTTTTAGGAGATCTAGTGTGTCAATATCCTTCTCTAGATTAAAAGAGAAGTGGGAGACAAAGTGTTTGGATAGTTGTGCAAACGTTTTGATATATCCTTTTTCAAGGCCCATAAACCAGTTAAGGGCAACTCCTTGTAGACTTTTAGGGAAAAGTTAGATAAGATAATTGTCATTATGCATGGCCTCTTGGCAATGGGCATAAAATTCTTGAATGTGAGCTCTAGGATCCCCGGTTCCTTTGTATTTATTGAATTTTGGTATCTCAAAATGTTTGGCAAAAGGAATCAAGGATATGGAGGGGTCAAAAGGATAAGGACATATGTCCTCAAACTTGAATGATTTCTTACTCACTCTAGATTGTAGGTCCTTTAATGCTGCTTTTACTTCTTCCAAATCCTTATTGATAGGAGTTGTGGAAGTCAAAGTGGATTGATTGTATGGATAGTATTGTGGATAAGATGAGGATGGACCTACCAATGTCAGATCATAGATGGGTTGGGTTGGATATGAGTGCGTTTGTTGATTGTAAGTGGATTGATAGTTGGATGATTGATTGTGATGAGTGGGAGCCACTTGTTGTTGATAGTAGGAAGTGAGGGACGGGTCTTGTTGTTGTGTATTATTTTGGTAATATGTGGAGGTATGGCCTCTTTGTTGATGTGATGATGGTTGTTCGTAATAGGAAGTGTAAGGTGCCCCCTGCTGATGAGTTGGTTGTTGTTGAAAGTAGGGCAAATAGGATATGTATTGTTGTGCAATGGTGGGTTGTTGCGTGGCATATGGGTACAGATTCAATGTTTGTTGGTGAGTATGATGTTGACATTGTGAAGGATTGGTGTAAGGTGGTGGTTGGGTATGTGTTTGTTTTTATGCATTCTGATGAGGATTTGTATTAGATGGAACAATGTATGTGCTAGAGGGAGTATAGAAGTACTTAGTAAGCAGATTATGGTGTGTTTGTGTAGGGATATGCACATGTTGTTGTGGGGGTCATTTTTGATGATGAGATGGGTGAGATAAGATATGTTGTTGTTGATGAGATGGGTGAGATGAGATGTTTTGTTGTTGATGGTATGGTTGAGATGAGATGTTTTGTTGTTGTTGTGAGGTAGGTTGCACTACTTGATGTGATGGTTGTGTGAGAATGGTAGTGTGTTGCAGATGTTGTGGATGCAAGGGTTGAGATGAAGCTACAAAAATAGCAACATGTTGTGGTGGTGCTGGTAGTGTGGTGGATTGGTGTGGATTATTTGGAGGTAGCACATTGGTAACTATAGGTGTGCCCCCAATATTAGAATATGGGGGAGGAAGCGGTGGAGTAGATGGGATGTATGGTGGCATGCCATAGGTATGGGGATTATTAGGATTGAGTGATGGAATAGTAGATGTTGTGTTTGGGAGACGAGGATATTCTTGGACTTGATGGATGACAACATTTCCCAATTCGGGGTGGTACCAATTTTTAGTGGGCGCACCTTGAAGAACGTAGGAACCTTTTGGAACATTTTGTGAGGTTTACGGATCAATAAATGCAGGAAGGGAATATTGTGATGTATTAAAACTAGATGGTGGTTTGACCCCCTTCATGAGTAAGGTGAAAAGGATCTTATCCCCGCATTCATTTAGGAGATGATCTGTCATTTGGACATTGGAAGGATTACTGAGATATTCGTCAACGGTGACTTCGGGTTGATTGACCATGTTTTTATCATTGGGTGGTGTGATATTCAAGATGTTGGTGTTTGATTGAGATGAGACACCATTATGGGGATCGTGCGGAATGTTATTAGGATATTGAGGGACATTTGGTTGGGAACCTTGAGTTTGTTGGTTTTCCATTTTATTTTTTGTTTGTGAATGGGTTTGGATGGGCATGAACATGCAAAACAACTTAAGTGATTTCAAGATGCAATCTCTAAAGGATGATCTAAGTGATGATTTGGATTGATTGAGTTATATTGGATGATGGATCGATTGATGTTTTGTATAGATTGTGGGTTGTTGATGAGAGGTTGTCAATTCCCTTGGTTTATCATTCCTTGTAAGATGGTGGATTGAAATGGAGGAATGTCAGTTTGAGTTCCCATTTGATTTTGTATGACATGGGGGACCAAGGGGAAAGATGATGTTGGTTTTGTTAGAGCCAGAATTATAGTAACATATCCTAAAGGTTTTCGCCTATTAAAGCCCAAATTCATGCTATCTTTCTCATAAAAAATCATGATGTTTCCTTCCATGAAGCCAAAAATCCTTTTACTATTGTACTGCTACCACATTGGCCACTCTACACAACCCTCACTTCATAACTCCTTACCACACCCTCTTGCAAAATGGCTCATGTTATCATGGTGAAGAAAGTTAACATTACATATTTCTACCACTATACCGTAGAGGGTTGGAGCTTAGCCCATGGTAAAGTGGTGAGATGAGGACAGTGTTGAAGAGAAACTGCTACACCATAAAGGGTTAGAACATAACCCATGGTAGAGCAGTACAGTTGAGAATAATTGTGAGAGTGGACACCACCATACTATAGGAAGAAGAAATGTAACCCGCAAAAGAGTGGTATAGAAAGCAAAGAAAGAATAGACATCACCATACCACGGGGAGGTGAAAGGTATCTAATGGTATACAGGTATATCGATATTCCTAGGGAGGATACACCATGGTACCACATTGGAGCCAAAGGCGATTTGTGGTAGAGCAGTAACCAATAAAGGAGAATTGAAGGACACTGTGGTACCACAGGAGGGAAGTGGATAGATCACGATAGAGTGGTACAACAAAGAAAGGTAATAATATGTACCATGATACCATAGGGGAAAAGAAGAATAACATAAGGCAGTGCGGTAAAGTAGTCGTTGAGTCATTTAAAGCATATCAGTCACATCAGTCAACTTCAAATATGAATTGAGCTCAATACAAAGATTTGAATCATGTGAATTTATGAGTCAGGAGTAAATACAACTTGGGATTAAAATACGTGAAATAAGTTGGTTGTTTTTCATTCACGACAGCTGATATCGATTCAAGGGTGAGCTCTCAAGGTGGAGAAGATGAGAATTTTTCAAAGCAAATTATATCATTGGGTAAGCTCCACACACTCCTATTTGTAAATTTCATAATGGCACCAATGAAAACATAAGTAGGAGTTAAGAAAGATGAAGTCAAGCCTAGTAAACCCTCTTTACAATCACAATTTCTTGCTCTATTGCCTAGCTCAATAAACAAAGGGTCAATTTTTTTTTCAAAGGCTTAGCTCAAGGTTGTAGGGGCCCAATCACACCCCATTCAGGTTGGAACCTATACTATTATTTCTACTCAAAGAGGAATGACAAGGTCCCAACATCAAACCTACGGACCCTAGATGTGGCCAATTTGATTGTACCCAATGTCTTCACTGATACTGAGTTAATTGAAGCCCTCGCTCATAGTTACCATGCCCCGACTAAAACTGTCAAACTTCCAAATGGTGGGTGTTTGGTGGATATCAATAAAGAGGCTATTATGAAATGTTTTAATCTAAACAAACAAGTTGCGATAGAGGTGAATCTAGTGAAATTAGAGCAAGAGTACAAGAGTTTGAGAAGAACCTACAGGAGTGATGAGGTCCCCCTACACATGAGTAGGGGTGATGACAATAGGAAAATCCCAATCCGTGCTTCTAAATTGGAACCCTTCCAAGTCTCAAAATTTCAAGTGTATTTCAAAAACACTTATTTTGCATTGTGTCAAATATTGGGAGTAGATGTAGAGGAACACATGCTACTAGGGTTAATGATCATGGACATGATCATTCAACACCCTAAATCTAATGTAGATTTTGATTTCGCATCTGTGATTGAAGAGAAAATTCATGAAGGCTTGCTATAGGTCAAGGAAGCGAAGGCCCCCATTACTTTTAGAAAGTATTCTTTGTTATGTCATTTAATTTTGTATCAAAATGAAACAAAATGGACTTACCGGATTAAATTATGTACACAAGAAGATGGAGTTAGGCTTGCCATATAGAACTGGTGTTACATCTGGGACAAAAAATGTAGAGAAGATGATTTTGTGGTGTTTGGAGATGATTTTTCTCTGAGGTTAATATATCACCTTGGATACCCCACACCAAGACTACCTGAGTCCTTAATGAAGGTGATGAGGCTAGTACAGGGAAAACCAAACTAGGGTTTTACACATAATTATGTCAATTGGTTCTTTATGCCATGACACACAATCATCAGAGTGTATGGATGTAACCAAGCACCACACATCTTGTGTAAGTTTGTACCAAATAGGTTATGTTTTTTATGTTTTATGTGGAAAATGTTGTGGATGGAGCATGACCTATTGAGGAATCAGAGAAAACACACATTCTTGCCTAATTTCACAATGTTTGAGGATTTCTCTATTGGACCAGACATGTTAGAGGAGCTACAAAGATTCATGAGGGTTAATTATTCCCTCAAGTCTAGGAAGGAAAGGATATGTGACCTAGAGGGCCAAATAAATATGATCAAAAGAAGTCTTCTGACCAAAAGGGTCATCACATATGAATTTAACTCTGAAGAGGATGTCATAAGAAACTTAGTTTATTTTGTAGATGTTATGTAGACAAGAGAAATATTGATCACAATGTTGAAATGGGAAGATCAGAAAAGGAAAAAGGAGATGAGTTTCAAAGGGTTTTTTGTAGATGAACCTAATCTTTTGAAAAGAATGTAGCTGACCCCTTGAAAAATATGATGAAATTATCAAAATGGCCCAAGACGAAGGGTTAATACTAGCTCCTACACCCCAAGAACCATCACATGAAGCCTCCACATCATATTTTCCTTCTTCATCATTTGCACACCCAACCCCTTCATCTCCCACACAAGGACCCCATACCAAGAAGAAAAAAATTGAATCTTGGTTGAATCCAGTGATGAAGAAAAAGAGGGAGTTGTTCTTGATCTAACTAAGATAAAAGAGGTAGTAGAACAACAAAAGTTTCAAGAGCCTCATGACCCCAAAATCAAGATACCAGAGCATATGACAGATGAGATTCATGATGATGAAAGAGTAGTTGCCTATTTAAGGTTTATAGAAGATGACAATTTTATTCATACTAATGAGTTTAAAGATTTTTGGATCAACATGAAGTTGAGAAAATTTGATAAAAGATTGAGGATAAATCTCATAGGAGTTGATGATTCAAAATAGGTTGAAGTTCAAGCCCAAACATTGGCTGAACTAAATATTGATAATACCAATGTCACCCCCCAAGAAGTAAGATAATTGGTGTTGAAAAGTGATATGTTGATCATACTAGGAATACTGTTGTCCAAGGTATTTATTTTGGACCAAATTAGATCACAAGATGGCCCAATGTTAATTGCAGAATTTGATTCAGAGGAAGGTGTATCAGGAACATGGTATAGCCCTACCACTCAGACTCTTACCCTATGGACAAAAAAAAAGAATACAAGGAAGCCCATGCTCTTAGATGTGGTGCAAGAAATGAGTGGGTTAGCTATGGTGAGGACAATGAAAGATACAACTCCCACAAAGGTTGCAACTATAACTATGCACTCTGCAATGTTTACTAAGGATGTTGTGGAAAATATGGAATAGAACACAAAGGAATACGAGAAAAGGCTAAAATTGTCAAATGATGAGATAATTAAGTTGTTCACAGAAAATGTGAAACTAAAGCAGCAATTACAGTAGGCTACAACAATAATGGGGAATGAGGTAGTTGTTTATCACCCACCCATCCAAGCTAAAGACCCATAGATTCAGTAGATGAAGGATGAAATTGATAGTCTAAAGAAACACAATATGGAATATGTCAAACATCACATCTTGGATACCCTAAGAAAAATATTGGAGCATAGAATTGGGGTACTGAAGGAGAAAATAGGTGGAGTACATGAGAGATTTAGCAACCTAGTTAAATTCATGGAGCAAATAAATGCTAATTCCCCTATTATTGATGACCTCCAGAAAAGATGGCAGCCTACTTATCATATTATCACTACTCTTTGTAAAGCAACAGAAAGGGGTCTAGATGCCCCTCTGAAACTCAAGCCTACTTAGGAAATGGTGAAAGGGGTAATTGAGGAGCATAAATACTTAATAGATATGAAGAAAAAGGTGGAGAATAGGAGGAATGCATTTGAATCTATAAATTACCTCTTCAGCCCCTCAATCATCAGAGATGATACCCAAATACAAGGTGTTGATGAGTGGAGGAACGAATTTGATCAAATGATTTCTCAATGCTTGACACATATATAGAGTGATGGGGATATCAGTCTTGATGAGTTTCATATAGTGTTGGATGGAATTTTCACACTGGATAATGGATACACAAAGTTTGTTGTAGATACCAGGAACCTGCTTGAAAATAGATGGAAGTGCCACCTCACAAAATTTACTCCTGCACAAGAATTCAATTGGTTGAATGATCTGAAAATCAAAAAATGGTAGGAGAAATATTTGGGATCGGATGAAGACTTATTATATGCATCATCAGGAGGAAGAATCATATAGTAAAAGCTTTGAACAGGTCTTGGTTGACAATAGGCTTTTAGTCAAAGATTAGCAGATTAGCATACATGTTTTCTTTTAATCTTTTTTAGTTATGTTTAAGTCTTAATTGTATGTTTTGTTACCAAACGGTGTGACCTTTGGTCTAAATCTTGTTGCCTCTCATATAAGTAAGAGAGACCAAGACCAAAGGGAGGGTAGAAGATTAGATAGGAGAAAATAATAGGCGAATAGGAATAGATACAATGTTTACATTTCAAAAGACCATGATGCAAGTATAATTTGATGAAGTAAATGAAAGATCTTTGATTCGGTGGCCCCATTTTGGTATTAGTTGTTTGTTGAATTTATTCAATTATTTGATTGTCTTGAACTTAATATTTCTTGATTATTTAAGTTGATATATCAAGTATATACTCAATTTATCAATGCACAGTTGTTGTACTTGTGTGATGTGATTATTTGGTTTCTTTAAAGAAGAATTAAATTCCTGTTGATCAATCACAATAATCTAGAAGTGTTATTTGGATCAATAAGAAGAATCATATAATTAGGGTTGATATTCTATCTCCAATAGAGTTTTTCAATCACTTTCTTGCATGTTTATACAAGTTATAAATTGATATCTATATTTCAAACAATTAGAGTTCTTGCCAAATAGAATCCATTCATCATAGAATTTCATTTGACTTCGTTTTACCCAACAAGGCATTGGTCTCACCCATTTTATTTATTTAGTTTCATTGATACTACATCTGTTAACTAAAAATATTCATAAACTTCACCTTGATATTTCTTATAAAATTTACACCAAATTAGGTTTGCATCTCTCCACTTCCAATTTCCATTGTGTATAGATTGGAAAAGTAGGAAACACTCAATCTAAGTTTGTTCCATTTTCATAGGTATACCCAACTAGGTCTGGCAGATCCTGAAGAGAAGAAGGTTCAAATTCATCATTTGGCCTTGTACGTTAGCCAAAAATGTATCAAGATCTTGGAAACCTCTTGTGGTTTCAAACTAGCATTTTTGAGACCTTACAGGTTGGTGACTCTGCTGGGGAGTCAAACTGAACCCAAGCCTTCTTCATAGAGTCAATACCTTGTAAGAGACTTTGTTGGCAACAAGTAACTACATATTTTTCTCGCTTCTCTAAAATTTAGTGGTGACTCTGAAGAGATAAGTGCATTAAAAAAACTAAGATCATCACAATAGCCATCAACATGCAGGGAAGAAGTTCTATGTACAAAGATGGTCCTAATGAAAAGAGTAAATGGGCACACAAAAATGACTAGGGAAAGAAGCTGTCTGATGACATGTGCTTAAAAAATAAAGACAAAACATCAAAATCACACCTTGAGACATATAATCATTATGATACACTGACAAATGAAAAAAACCCATCTGGAGAGCCTCATACTCTTGAAGAAAAGAGAAATCCTTTCTATCAGCTAGATCAAAAAGGATAGGAGGAATTTATGGCTATATTTGAGGCTAAAAGAGATATAAGACAACATAAGCATGATAAAAAAATGGAAGCACTCAAAGGGAATCAAAATGAACTTGGTAATGATGTAGCCTCTGAAGAAAACAATGAATTCATGACTCAGGATGAAATAAACGCACAATTGGAGTATGAAAGGAAATAAGTGGAAAGAATAAGTGAAGAATATGAGCAAAGGCTCCAAGCAATAAAAGAGCTTTAGGAATTGAAGCTCCAAAAGGACCAAATTAATTCTTAGATGGCTAAACTCCCTAAATACGCACCACCTCATAGGAAAGGAAATAATAATGCAAGACCTCCAAATCCCCCACAAACACAGCAAAATCAGTCAAGAAATCAATATAGACCTCTAAATGTTCTACTTAAGAATCCACCACAACATCCAAATACTTAGCCACCTCATGGCCAACATTATATGCCACCACCCCAAATACAATACCAAAATCCATTATATCAAAATCCACCTCCTCAACCATATACAACCATGATCAGACAGTTCGAGTTGGCAGGATTTCAAGTCTATCCCTACCCTTTGGATAACAGTTGGAGAGGTCTAGTCCCAAAGTTCATAGGAAGTAGTGTCGTCACTACTGAGGAACACTTGAGGAGTTTTAATTCTTTTATCCTAGAATTGGATATGCAGTATGAGGATATAAAGATGAGGCTTTTCATGATGTCATTAACTGAGGAAGCTAAAGATTGCTTTAATAGTTTACCAATAGCCTCTATAGATTCCATTCAAGAGTTTCAAGGTTAGTTTCTTGAACAATATGGAAACCGGTGTGTACCAAATTTTTCCTTGCATGAACTCATAAGTATCCAAAAACATAAAAAATGAATTAGTATATTACTTCAACAAGAAGTTCTCTAAATTACATAAAAAAGATACCACCAGGGTCTAAGTTGGTAGATCCTGTAGCATTGAGCATCTATCTGAAAGTATTTGATCCAAATACTGGATGTGAGCTTAGAAATAGATGCCCCAAAGATTTAGCTAAGGCTCAAAAGATATCATTAACCATTGAAAATAACAAAAAGGTTGTGGGAATGGTTAATAAGAGAGATAATCCTTGGGTTCCCCAACCTTTCAATAATCCTTAGCATAGGCAAGAAAATACATACAGGAATGAAAGGCCTAGGCTTCGTGATATGCCTTATAATACAAATTGGAAGGATGGAAAGCCTGTGATGGATAGGCCTAAAAATAAGGAGACACCTGGTTCTTTAAAGAAGAGGGGCATATATGGTGAACAATAATCCTTGGTGTAAAATTTGTGACTTGCCACATTCCCCTGATTATTATATTGTAGCTCAGTCAATCTGAGAAGAGGAGACCTGAAACCTTAGTAGACAATAATGAAGAAGATCACACAATTTATTTGACTTCCCATAATCTTAATCCTATTAAGCAGGGATATTTATCTTCAGAAGAAGGAGGCTATGAATATGATTTTGATAACCAAAGGTACAATGTCCATATGGAAAAACAATGAGTCTTTTCTAATCATGAAGAAAGCGAAGATGAACAATGTTCTCCTAATGCATCATCTCAGACAAGAAAATGAATTGTAAGAAAACCAAGTGAGGAAGAAATTAAGAAGCTAACCATCACAGCAGCGGAATAGGCTAAAAGCAAATATTGGTTAAGAAACAAAATAGTGAATGAGAATGAAGGTGTTCCAAGAGGAATATTTGTGAAAGCTAAGAAAGAACCACAGTGAGCTTCAAAAAGGACAAAAAATAAGTAGCCTAAAAAAAATGAACAAAAGCATGTTCATAAGGAGGGAAACAAAGAATTGCATAAGGACAAGTGAAAATCTGATCAAACAAGCAAAAAGGAAAAGGAGGAGAAAAAATGGGAGTTGTTAGAGCAAAGGATGATGATTAAAATAGAAGGTGCCTCCTTTGGTTTCACACAAGCCTTATCTCAATTAAAAATGTATGTCCCATTACTTGAAATGATGAAAATTAAAGAGTAGAGGGATAGTGCTATTCAGGTGATATCTAGTGGGAATGATAAAAAAACAAACCTTGAGAACAAGGGAATCACTAGGATCACTAATAATCAAGAAGAAGTAAAAGTCCTTGAGGTTTGTTTAAATGATAAACTGATAAATACTCCACAAGTTGATTCATTGTTCACTACATTACTTGTAAATATCAAGTTGGTAAGAAATTGTATGATAGACTCTGGTGTTGCAATCAACATCATGTCGATTGGAGTCATGAAGCAACTTGGCATGCGGGTGGATATTAATGGTGGCAAGTGCTATGCCATGGATGGAAGGCCTTTCCTAGTCATAGGAATTATGAAAGATATTAAGGTGAAATTGGTTGTGTATCCACAAGCAACATATAATATTGACATAACTATGATTGATACACCTCCTCAGTTTGGAATGCTCTTGTCAAGACAACGGACTGCAACAGTTGGAAGAAATGTACAATTTGACTTGTCATATGCAACTATACCAATCAATGGCAAAGAAGTCAAATTATATAGAGAACCAAGGATGAATCAGATTGTGGATTGTGTTCCTCAAGAGCAGATTAATTATTTATGTGATGTTGATTTAGGGAGTTTCAGAATAGAGCCCTCCCAGCCTGAATTAGTGAACACTAGCCCAATTGATAAGAACATTTCTAAAGATCAGCATGATGTGTGGAAAATGTATTTTGATGGATCATGTATCCAAGAAGGAAATGGAGTTGGTGTAGTTTTTATTTCACCCCAAGGAATCACTTTCAAATATTCCTTTTTGATGACTTTTGAGTGTACGAATAATGTAGCAGAGTATGAAGCTCTGCTAATTGGTTTAAACATGGTTGTCAAACATGAGATCAAGCTGCTAACTGTCTTGGGAGATTTAGAACTAATCATTTCATAAGTTAGGTCAAGATACATTGCAAAGAATAAGAGGATAAAAAAATATAGAAATGTTGTGTGGGATACAATTGACCTATTTGATGCCTTTTTAATTGAATGTATAGACAACTCAAAAAAATTCCTAGCTATATAGCCCTAAAAAGAAATGATGCCACCTTGGTTGGAGTATCTTAGGTTAAATTTAAAACAAGACCTAATATCCCTAATAATATTTATAGTTGGCAAGTTTTTAATGATGACACTGATCTTTTGAAATTCCTCCATTATATTGATCAATATGAAGCTTAGGAGATCGATTTTAATGCCTTTGTTGAAAAGGTTGATGGAAAATAGACTATATTTGGAAAAGAAGTTTTGAAACTCAAAACCAATAAAATTCCCAAAGGGCTTGTAGAATTAGAGAGAGTATATGATGGAAATGATCACTCTCTCATGCAGCAGACACTAGTCAAAAGAGAAGATATTAAAGAAATCAATTTAGGAACTGCATTAGCACCAAAAAGGGTATATATTCGAAAGAAAATAATTCGAACGATTAAATTAATCTTGATTGCATTGTTAAGAAAGTAAAAACATGTGTTTTCTTAGTCTTATGAGGATCTCAAAGAGTACAGAGAAGATATTTTTCAACATGAGATTCCACTAAAACCAAACACAAAACCATTCAGATAAAAGAAAAGGCCCATCAACCCAACTTTGGAGCCTCAAACGCAAGAGGAACTCGCAAAACTCAGAGATGGAGGCACTATCAAACCCTTTAGTCATTCAACATGGGTCTCCAACTTGGTCCTAGTAGGAAAGAAAAATGGGGATATTAGGCTGTGCGTAGACTTTAAAAATCTAAATGTTGCTAACCTCAAAGATAATTATCCTCTCCCAAATATGGAAGCCATATTACACAAAGTAATAGGATGTGAGTTGCTATCAATGATGGATGGGTTTTCTAGGTATAACTAGGTTAAATTTAAAGAATCAAAGCAATACAAGACAACATTCACTACACCATGGAGGACGTATGTTTATGTGAGAATTCCATTTGGTCTCACAAATGTAGGGGCAACTTTTCAAAGGGCCATGGATGTGGTGTTTGCAGATTTGATCAATGCTATAATAGTGGTGTATCAGGATGACCTCACTACTTATTCCAAAAGAGCAGAAGACCAAGTAGAACACCTGGAGAAGATATTCATCAATGCTCTGGACTATGGTATCAGTCTCAATCCTAGAAAAAGTCACTTTTTTGTCACAGAGGGTAAGCTTTTGGGGCATATTGTAGCAAAGGAAGGGATTAGGATATAACTTGAAAGAGTAGAAGCTATCAACAAAATTACCATTCACAAAACCATCAAATTCATTTAATCATTCTTTGAGAAAAATAACTTTGTTAGGAGATTTGTGTCAAATTTTGTTGAGATTATTAAACCCATATCCAAAATGTTGAAGAAGGGCGAGAAGATAGATTGGACTGTAGATGCCCTTGAAGCCTTTCTATCTATCAAAAAATCCATCAAAGAATCCCCTATTCTAAAATCACCTAATTTCACCAAACCTTTCCAAATATTTTCATTTTCTTCATTTCATACCATAGGAGCTGTCATGTTACAAAAAAACAAGGAAGGGTATGAGCGACCTATATCTTTTTTTAGCAAGTCCTTGCAGGAGTCAGAATTGAAATATGATATTATGGAGAAATAAGCTTTTGCATTGGCCAAAGCAACAAAAGCTTTTAGACCATATCTAGTTGGAGCCAAGGTAGTTGCATATGTACCCCACGTAGTTGTAAAAGATAGCTTGGTGCAGACAAAGGTAATAGGGAAAATATGTAAATGGATTAACAAAATCCAAGAGTTTGATATGGAAATTCAAATTACCAAGTTAGTAAGGGGACATGGCCAAACTAATGGTAGTATCAAACATTGAGGCCAATCAAATTTGCAATGTAAAAAATGAAGATGGCATAGTTTCAAGAATTGAACACACTCCTTGGTACACAAAAATAATGTATCATCTTAGACACATGAGATTCCCTAAAGGTTTGAGCAATAATCAGAGGAGGACTTTAAAGTTGCAAGCATCCAAGTATTTATTCATAGAAGGGGACCTATTTTGGAAAAATAGGGATGGGATACTATTAATGTGTCTGGATGAATCACAAGCAAAAAATGTCTTGAGGGAGATGCATGAAGGGGTGTGTGGAGGTCATTACTCTTCAAAAACCATTACACATAAAATCCTTAGAGAATGCTATTATTTACCTAATTTTTTTTAAGATTCTTTTGCACATGTAAGGAAATGTGAAGCTTGCCAAAAATTCTCAAGAAAGTTGAAATATCGGGGAGCCCTTCCCCTTAGACCTCTACAAGTGGAAGCCCCTTTTCATCAATGGGGGATTGATTTTATTGGGGAATGACAAGAAAAATCAAGTGGAGGGCATAAGTGGCTATTGGTGGCAATTGATTATTTCACCAAATGGGTAGAGGCAATCCCAGCTAAACAAGCAACAAGCAAAGTAGTCATAAATTTCTTGATGGAGAACATCGTAACCAAATTTGGTATGCCAGTGAGACTGATCACAGATAATGGGATGTGTTTCAAGTCTGATGAATTTAGGAATTTTTGAAACACATATGGTATTACTATCTCTTATGCTGCTCCTTACCACCCACAAGAAAATGGTCAGGCGAAGTCTAGTAACAAAAGCCTTCTGAAATCATAAGAAGAATGTTAGATGGGAACACAAAGGAATGGGACTCAAAATTAAGATTGGCTATATGGGCTGAAAATATTATAGTAAAGAAAGAAATTGGAAAGTCTCCATTTGAATTAGTATATGGAAAACAAGCCAAGATGCCATTACAAAACCTTTTTCTAGTTCATAATTGTATTTTGCAGGAAGATTTAGATATTCCAGAACCAGTGGAGGAAAGGATGGAGTGGCTTGCAGAACTTGATGAAATAAGGATAATGGCTCAAAAAAATAATATGAAGTTACAATCACAAATGAATATCTATTTGATAAGAAATCCAAGGATAGAAAATTTGAGGTAAATGATTTGGTATTAATGTGGAATGTTAGGTGTCAGGAGAAAGGAAAGCATGGAAAGTTTGTAGCTTTGTGGTTAGGTCCCTTTGTGATCATTGGAAAAGGAGGGGAAGACTCTTATTATTTATAGAACATGTCTTGGGAGGAGCAGGAATTGTCGGTACATGGGTAGTTCCTAAAATAGTTCTATTCATAAGAAGTACCAGAGGACTAAGGATTTCCAGTGCATGGAAAATTCCTAAAAAACCTCTTAAAACATTATTTTCCATGCACAATAGTGTAGGAAATCAAAATAGGGACTGGGATTTGCTAGTACATGGACAATCCTAGAATTCCCTCATTAAAAACAAAATTTTCTTTCCATGTGCAGTAGTATAGGATCATTTCCATCTCCACTCCATGTATACCATAGTTCTATTTTAATACCTTCTAAGGGCTTGGTCTGTGCCCAAAGAGATTTTGGATTCTTGCAGTGATTGGTAAATCACTCATCCCCAACTGGAGCCACTTTTAGAGCCAAAATTATAGTAACATATCCTAAAGGTTTTCATCTATTAAAGCCCAAATTCATGCTATTTTTCTCATAAAAAATCATGTTGTTGCCTTCCATGAAGCCAAAAATCCTTTTACCATTGTACCGCTACCACATTTTCCACTGTATACAACCCTCACTTCATAGCTCCTTACTATAACCTCTTGCAAAATGGCTCACAGTATCACTGTGAAGAACATTAACACTACATCTTTTTACCATTGTACTGTAGAGGGTTGGAGCTTAGCCCATGGTAAAGCGGTGAGATGAGAATAGTGTTGAAGAGAAACCAGTACACCATGGAGGGTTAGAACATGACCCATCATAGAGAGGTACACTTGAGAATAACCGTGAGAGTGAACACTGCCATACCATAGGAAGAATAAATGTAACCTATGATAGAGCAGTATAGAAAGCAAAGAAAGAATAGAAGCCACCATACCATGGGGAGGTGAAAGATATCCCACGGTGGTATATCGATATGCCTAGGGCGGATACACTATGGTACTGCATGGGAACCAAAGGTGATGTGTGGTAGAGTGGTAAGAAATAAAGGAGAATTGAATAACACTATGGTACCATAGGAGGGAAGGGGATAGCTCATGATAGAGTAGTACAACAAAGCAAGGTAACAATATGTACCACGATACCATAGGGGAGAGAAGAATGACACAAGGTAACATGGTAAAGTAGTCATTGAGTCATTTAAATCAAATTAGTCACATCATTCAACTTCAAAATATAAATTGAGCTTGATACAAAGATTTGAATCATGCGAATTTATGACTTAGAAGTAAATGCAGCTTGGGATTAAAATACATGAAATAAGTTGGTTGTTTTTCTTTCATGATAGCTAATATCAAGTCGAGGGTGAGCTCAGAAGGCAGAGAAGAAGAGAATTTTTCAAAGTGAATTATATCACTAGGTAAGTTCTGCATACTCCTATCTGTAAATATAATGGAATCAAAGAAAACAAAAGTAGGAGTTAGGAAAGATGAATCCAAGCCTAGTAAAACCCTCTTTGCAATCATAATTGCTTTCTCTATTGCCTAGGTCAATAAATAAAGGGTCAAAAAATGTTTTTAGAGAGTTAGCCTAGGGTTGTAGGGACCCAATCACACCCCAGTCAAGTTGGAACCTATACTGGTATTTCTACCAAAAGAGGAATGATAAGGTCCCATAATCAAACCCGCTGACCCTCGATGTGGCCAAGTTGATTGTACCCAATTTCTTCATTGATACTGAGTTAATTGAAGCCCTTGCTCATAGTTACCATGCCCCGACTAAAACTGTCAAACTTCCAAATTGTGGGTGTTTGGTGGATATTAAAAGAGAGGCCATCGTGAAATGTTTTAATTTGAAGTAACAAGCTATGAAAAAGGTGAATCTAATGAAATTAGAGTAGGAGTACAAGAGGTTGAGAAGAACCTACAGGAATGAAGAGATCCCCCTACACATGAAGAGGAGTGATGACAATAGGAAAATTCCAATACCTGCTTCTAAATTGGAACCCTTCCAAGTCTCATAATTTCAAGTGTATTTCAAAAACACTTATTTTACATTGTGTCAAATATTGGGAGTAGATGCAGCAAAACACATGCTACTAGAGTTAATGATGATGGCTATGATAATTCAACACCCTGATTCTAATGTAGATTTTGATTTCACATCTATGATTGAAGAGAAAATTCATGAAGGCTTGCTGTAGGTCAAGGAAGTGAAGGCCCCCATTTAAAAAAAAAAAGTCTTTGTTATGTCAATTGATTTTGTATCAAAATGAAACAAAATGGACTTAAAGGATGAAATTATGTATACAATAAGATGGAGTTAGGCTTCTCATATAGAATTGATGTTACATCTTGGACAACAAATGCAGAGAAGGTGATTTTGTGGTGTTTAGAGATGATTTTCCTATGAGGTTAATAGATTCCCTTGGATACCCCACACCAAGACTTCCTGAGTCCTTAATGAAGGTGATGAGGCCTGTATAGGGAAAACTAGACCAGGGTTTTACCCATAATTATGTCGATTGGTTCTTTATGCCACGACACAAAATCATTAGAGTGTATGGATGTAACCAAAAACCACACATCTTGCCTAAGTTCATACCATCAAGGTTATATTTTTTTGAGTTGTTGTGGATGGAGCACGGCCTAATGAGGAATCAAAGAAAAGGCACATTCTTTCCTGATTTGGTAGTGTTTAAGGATTTGTCTATTGGATTAGACACATTAGAGGAGTTGCAAAGATTCATGAGGGTTAGTTATTCCCTCAAGTCTAGGAAGGAAAGTGTTCTGTAGTTTTTTCACACATGTCCCACTCAAAGTCGGGACCCTCATTTTATTCTCTTTTTGGTGTCTTGGCCTCTCTATTTTGAAATTTTGCTTGCTTAGGCATGTGCTTTGATGTTTATCCTACTGGTCATAATGGCCCATTTATGATTTATTTTGTTAACCTTAAGTTCTTGGTGCGGTTCAGGTTTTTCATTGAATTCGGGAAAATTCGCTCTGTCCAGAATTTCCCGGTTTCTCTTTGGCATTTGGAAATGGCTGTCTTTTTGTTCAAGTCTAGGGAAATCCATTGTGTCCGGATTTTTCCAAAGTCCATGGCTCTGTCGGATTTTTGGGTTTTGGTCTCGGCCATCTTGTCGATTGCATTAATGGCGATTACGCAACCTTTTGGGAGCAATGATATATTGAATTTTGTGAAGTAATTTTCCATTTGAGTTTGGTTAATTTCTTGTCATTTGAGCTTGGAGTGCTAGAGCTCGAGGTGTGTTGCTAGATTTTGTATTTAACATTATTTTGAGTCCTGTATTCGGATTTCTGGGGCATTGCCTTTTTTTTCTCATGCTTGGAGGTTGTTTATTGGCATCCTAGGTTTCAATGTCTCCTACTCTCATGGTATGTGGATATGCCCTCTTCCTCTTCTAGTTTTGGTGCTTTGTTGTGCACTTTTATGTTATTCATTGCTTCATATTTTTCTTGTGTGTACATGCCATGTCTGGAAATTTGGGATTTCCATTGTTTTGTCAGTCCATCTGGTTGATTATATTGAATATTTTCTTTGGATGGTCTTTTGTTGTTGTTTTCGTGGAATTCTTGCCTTTGCCACAAACTTCCTATCCTTTTTTGCAAGCAAGTTGTGCTTGAGCTTCTTTGTGCTTTTACGTCGGAGGTTCTCAGGGTTCTTGACCTAGGGCATAGCCAATCCCTTTCAAATTGTTGAGAGGAGAGTTTTAAATTCATGATTGATCCATTAGATGTGTAGGTCAAGTCATTATCGAGCTACAGGCTCTTGGTTCGTGTCATTTGACCTATCTTAGGCTGAGGACAAGGAAAACATAGAAGTTTTGGTTTTCGTTGCCTTCACGGAATTCCACCCTTGCTGGATTTCCCCAGGTCTTCTTGTTTCTCTTTCTTTCTTCATAATTTTCTATTTATCTAGAATTTTTCTTACCTCACATAATTTTGTTCCCTCCAGATTTTCCCGGTGTCCATTGCCTGGCCTTTTTTTTTGAATTCTTGCTTTCACAGTGAGTTTGTCTTCATTCCGCTAAAATATGCTCTATTGGAATTTTCCTGGATGTTCTTGGCTTCCTTTGTTTTCCCAGATTATTGAAACTGTTGTCGTTTTTCGAGGATTTTTGTCTCTGGCAGATTCTTCCAAAGTTTTATGGAATGAAGAATCTAATTGTTACAAGAGGAATTTTCTTATTGATAATGCATTTTGATGATTAAATGAACTTATGCTAAGTGGTTATAAGTTATCCTTTTATTGTACTAATTGATTGATTGATATTGTGGGGTTTGTATGTTTGTCCTGCTGGATTCTGCCTGCTCCGGATTTCCCTAGAATTCCTCTCCAGTCTGAATTCTGTGGAGGAGGCTAAACCCCAAACTTTGAAATAATCAATGTTGGAATTTGTATTGGATCTCATGTGGTTGTTTTACTTGTTTGTAGGTAGGATCAAGATAAGATGTTGTTGGGCATGGCAAGGGAAAGGCAATGGATCCAAGTGCTGAAAGTTTTTCTATCTCTGACGTAGAAAAGGTGAAAATGGACATAAAGAGTAGGATTCTTGAGAGCAAATTGGCTTCCGTCTGGTTAGGGATCACTGATACCAATGTGTGTATGTGGGATCATGAGGATTTCAAGGATAATATGGTAGCACCGAACCTCCCTTTACTAGCTAGAAGAACTATAGAATCCAAATTAGCACATGTAGTTGGTTTCCCCTCCATAGTACAATGCTATGAGTTGGTACTCGAATGTGTCAAAAACTATGGAAGGGGAATACAAAGGGTAGTTGGCCCTCAAGGAAGAATTGTGGTGAGCTTTGATCCTGTTTCCATTGCTAGAACTTTTGATATACCTGATAGGTCACATGTGGTGGCCTTTGATATGGATGTAGCAAAGAAATATTATGAGGAAAATGTAGTCAAATCTTCGCAGGTGATCAATTTCTGGTTGGAGAAGCCCAAGTCCCACTTCTCCAAGTTTCCAAAATATCTATCTAGAATTAAGGTCAAAAGGGAGTACTATAATGTTATCACTCTCCTCAGCAGGCTGGTAGGTCTGAAGAGTGCAGGAGTTCTTGAAAGCTGGATGTTTAATTTCATTTCTCAGATGGAACAGGGTATATATTACCATTGGGCAGGTGCCATAAGTGCAGTAGGCAGATTTGTGACTTTGATGTGATTGTGAAGGGGGATAAGCATAAAATAGGGTTTGGGAATGAGTTCCCTTTGAAGATTGGAACAAATGAGGTCTTCCCTTCCATCTAGTTTTCTCATGCTTCTGAAGAGGAAATGAGTACTTTTGGCCTCTCTTTTCATTCTAAGAGAGCAAGGTTTGATATTACTGGTGAGGCACAAAAGAAGGCCAGTAGGGAATATAGCCACAAAGATAACATTGAGGATTATTCGGCTAACATTGGCGATAAATTTGATGTAAGGAGGAAGAAATTCTCGAGGTTGTCAGTTGACTTAGTGAGGTTGTACAACATAAAGGCCATTCCTAACTAGGTGGAGTAAGATGGAAACCTGATTCAGGGTCATATCTTCGAGGCTGTGAAAGACAAACTAGTTGGAGAGATTGATTGGTTGGAAGAAGAGAAGAAAGAGTTGGAGAAAATTATGACTCAAGTGATAAAGTATACCAAAATATGGCTGAAGCATAAGATATTAGAGCTAGAGAGTGAAGGTGTTCAATGCACTATGATTTGATGGGAGACTTGGAGTCTCATTCTGCTTCTAAGGAATCACACAAAAAAGACCCTAAGGGTAAGGTTAAGGTGGATTCTCCCTTCAAGATTAAAGTTAGAGAAGTTCAAACTGAAGAGGTAGCAGATGTGAGCAAGCAGAGAAAGCCTATGGAGTAGGACATTGAGGAGTATGAAGGCTCCAATGCTGTAATTGTGGGAAGATTGAAGAAATAAGTACAAACCAGGCATGAGTTGGAAATAGAGAATGATAAATTGAAGAAGTACTTGTACGAGTTGATGAAAAACTTGTAGTCTATTGGCTCCTCCTCCTCTGTTGTATGTTTCTTGCCCTAGGAGACAATCTCTGAGCTGGAAAGAATGAAAGGCACTACACATGCCACGATTGGTTGGTTGCAGGATGTCCAGACCAAAGGAGATGGTGCCATCAAGGATATATTGTCAACTACAGGGGATGCCATGAGGTCATTGGACTATCTAAAGACTATTCTGGCTTAGGACTAGGAGGACATTGATCACCTATTGCAGAAAGTAAAATCAATCATGGAGTTTATTGAGGATAAACTGGTAAAGAGTGGGATTCTTCCTTTTCCAAGAGTTTCTAAGCCTTGGGAATGGTTCAAGATCTTGCAGATGATGCAAAGGGCCTTGACGAAGATTCACAAACAAGGAAGGTAGATTGGGGACACTTTGACTAGTATTTATGATAAGTGTATCTCATTCTTTTGAAATTATGATAGGGAGGAAGAATTTCGCTCCAAAGCATTTCAATTTGGAACAAATTAGAAAATGGTGGAGAGATGTCTATTCTCTAGTCAGTGATGGTCTAGTCACTAAACATCAACTAGATGATACTGCAACCTACATTGCAGGTATTGACATATATTTGACAAATAGGGCTGATTGGGATGGCATAGTAAGGCAGACAAGGGATGACATTAAGTCTCTTGAAAGAAGAGTTAGGGTTTTGCATGTGCCATCTATTGCTGATTTGGATAGGGTGTTGTTGGTAGTGCATGCTGAAAAGGATCGAGCTAAGGACAAGGATGGGAAGTAATTATATGGGGCTACACCAAAATTTGTGCTTCTCACTATCTACATGCATTGGGCCGACTTGGATGAAATTGGTGCAAATTGCACATTTCATGTTGTGTTCGAATATCTTTTGAGGTCGACCTCTTGTATAGCATTTTTAGTGTAAACTCTTAATTGGGCTGACCTATCCTGGGGGATTCTCTATAAAATGGGCATGTTGCCTCATTTTGAGATATAGAAAACATATTTAGAGAGACAAGTGATACAAGAATAGGCCTAGAATATAGATTTGAGAAAATTAGGGTTTACTTTCAAGCAAGTATTGTAATAGCAGGTTGGAATTGTTGCCATTTTCGGTGATCTAATATAAGAAAGGATATTGTGGTTTGATATCTCCCTTGTGTTAATTTTATCTGGCATGGTTCTTGTTGTTCTATCTTTAAAATTGCTTAAGTTCTTTGTTAGATAGTTTGGTGATGCTTAGGGTTTCATGATTGGAATGTTTGCAGAGATCTCTAGTCCATACATTTTGTAGTTAGGTGACTGTTAGCTGCTTTACAAAGTTAGCCTAGACTCAAAATTGTGCTTAGTTCAATTATGAATGTTTATTCATTTCAGTTGCAATAGGATTGTCTTGAACGAATGCTTATGATTTGAAAATATTTAAATACCTCAGAAGATTGCACTATTCCTGTGAGATTTAAAATTTATCTGAGTCAAGCAAAAAGCAGTTTATGAGAGATCGGTCCATTTTGAGCATATTACCTTTGGCATTGTCAGTCTTAGGGTTAGAATTAGTCTTAGAATTATCTTCAAAACCTTTATCTTTTATTTATTTATTTTATTATCTAAGTTCAATTGAGGATTTCTAGTATCAATTCATTGTTCAGATCTGATAGATTCAAAGTCCAGTATTTGCTTGTAGTAAGGTCCCTTTGTGATTACCAACATTTTCACATTTATGACTGAGTTGTTTTGTTGCATTGTCAAGACCTGACATTAGAGACCTTGGGTTTATCTTTTTTTCCATAGAGATTTACCTTTCAAGAGAGATAGGATACAATATTCTCTTTGAGTTGTTTCCATGCATGAAACACCATCAATAGATTGGTGCTAGAAGGAGGGCCTTGAATAAGAAAGCTGGAGCATTTTTTAAATGCCATTTCTCTTGAAAGGCTTAGAAGAAGAACTAGATCCACTCCAAGAGAAGAGGAATTTCAAGAATTACAAGCCCGTACTAGCTATTTAATTAGTTGCCTCATTTGCATCTATTAACCTCATTAATTTAATCAGGTTGATTCCCCCCTTTTCATGCTAAAATTTCATCTCATTAAATTAAATAAATCAAAGAATTTTATTTAAAATTTGTAAATCTTCTTATTCAATTAAATAACCCCAAGTTGTTTAATTAAATGTCACCACCTTTTTCCCCTTTTCATTAAATCACTTTATTTAATGAATATCATCAAATTCATCTAAATTCCCCTAATTATATAATTAAAATTTTGTTTAATTATCAATTACTAATTAATCTAATTATCCCCCACTTGCAAGGGAATATTCCTCCTTTGCACATTCTTCCAAAAAGAATATTCCCATGGAATATTCCTTCCCCTTTTGCACAATTAAACTTTTTTTAATTTGTTAAATTATCCTTTCCCCTCACCCATGAGAATATTTCAAAGAATATTCTCTCTCCTCATTTGAAAAGGGGAATATTATTACTTAGCTTCATATGCAAGTTAACTCAAAACTTCTTGTGCAAGTTAACTTGTGACCTCTTATATAGGTCAAAAGTGTGTTTGTTTGAAGGAATATTAACCCTTGATTAAAATCTCATCTTTCATTCTCATCCATTGATGAGAATCCATGATCCATGCTTCCAACTTCCTTCATCCTTGATCATTGATTAACCTTTTTAATCTTAACCCTTCATTTCTCATTTCCTCTCCTATAAATAGGTCACTATTTGGAGACAAATAAATCTATCTTTTCACATCAAACTTATGTTGTTAAACTCATTTGCATTTTCACTCACATTTTATATCATTTTAGCTTTATTTACTTGCATATTAGCTTAGATTCCATTAATGGATTCCATGATAACATAGATGCATACATTTAGCTTACTTATTAATTAATATTTTAATCTTTTAAAGCTTGAATTAATTTAGAGTAGATTTGCATACACCCATATTGATCATATTAGAATAAATCATGTTAGAATAGCTTGCATCATGTTAATTTAGGTTTAAATCATGTTTTTGTACAAATCTATCAATGGTTTCATCAGTTTTATTCAATAAAACTAATTGAAACAAGCTCATTATCCAAGGGATTGGGAAAGGGTATCGATTCCACATCAATGTGACACAACTCCCCCAATAGGATAAGTTTCAATGTCTTAGATTAGAGGTTTGTCAAGATTTCATGATTTAGAATGTTAGTTTTAATGGCTTCTTTGTCTTTGTTTACAATGAATGATCTTATTGGGATTGATGCTTAGTGGGTTAAATATACCTTGAATTCCTATGCATTGAGTGTACTTAACCTATCCTATGTTGTCAGTCACTGTTTCAACAAAAATTTAATACACTCTATTGAACAATCTAGATAATTGAGAGGGGGGTGAATTAGTTATACTAAAATAATTTTCTTGACTTTAATTGATCTAGAGCAATCTTAAATTAATCAGATAATCAAAACATACATGAACATGAAAACACACAACTACACCATGCACAATGAACACCAAAATTTACATGGAAACCCAAGATGGGAAAAACCATACAGAATGCTAATTCTCCATTACAGAACAGTAGTTAAGGTGACATCGATTAAGGTTATTTTTACAAGGGATCACTGCCAAAATGCTCACTACAAGTAAGGCTCACTGCTAATGGGCTCACTGTCCGATTAATACAAAAACATCTGATTATAAAATAGATAAAACATGAACTGATGAAGCTGCATCTACATATGCATGAAGTCAGTGTCAGTTAAGAGCACAATATCTATTTAAAGCAAATCCGGTCAAGAATCTTCTACCCACCTTCCTTGTACAACCTCTACAATATATATTACTTCTTCTTGACACTTACCTTCACTTCCTTCTTTGTTTCTTGTCGCACAATCCTTCACACTCTTATCACTATTTGCACACACTATTCTACTTGTTCGATACCAAAGAGATGTTCTACATATATATATATACCCAGAGAAAAAATGAGTTAGGCTAGAAAAACATGTCGGCTTGAAGAAAAACCTTGAAATATTCAATAAGGATTGGTATGATAGCACCGGACCCAAAGGATAGGTCACACATAAAGATCTTCTTACCACATTATGATGAGACCCATAAAGAGGTCACAGATAAGATAAGTTCATTGCATAACATAATTACCAAAAGATAGTGAAATTTGAATTACATGAGATATATTCAAGAGCCAATGGGAATGCCATAACCAAGACCAAATCTTGATCATCATCAATTTTAGTACCAACTAGAGGAATGCAATTAGACATACCAAAACATGTAACATGCTACATGAATGTCTGAATATAAAAGATACCCAGAATAAGCTTCAAGCATAGCAACCAATATCAAAAGATTAGTCTTCATTATTCTACATTAACCATCTTCTATAGATGTCCCAAAAAGAAGTACTACCATATCCAGATCAAGGATAACATCCACACTACGCAACATCATAGCATATGATAGGATAGATCATTTATGTATATCATCCAGAGCACAACCTTTCGAATCCTAGGTTTTAACATCAATGAGAATAATTCTAAATCTTCTCAACAACATCTCAACAATCCCCCCCTTTTGCATTGATGGAAAAATAACAAATACTCAAAACACAGAAAAAGACTCCAAGCGGTCCCCCTTTGTCAAGAAATTCAATTCCTCTTTTTGTTTTTTTTTTTCTCTTCATTTTCTCCCCTTTTTGCCATCAAAGGCAAAGGGACAAATAAGAACATTGAATAAATGAAGTAAAAATAACACTTTTCACACAAACCAATTTCTTTTACCTTTCTCTCACAATTTGAAGAATCCTCTACTTCAGAAAGTATCACAGAGAGATGATCCAATTGGACCTCAAAAATTTATTTGACCAACCAGAAAGTTTTAACCAAATCCTCCCTCTATCTTTGAGTAGATAATAACTTAACTTGCAACTCACCAAATCTTATTCTTTGTTTTCCATCATTATCTTTGAAGAAGTAAGAAAACTTCCCAATATTGTTCAATTCAGATTCAATAGCTTTAATTTTTCTTCTAAAATTATTAACAACAATAGGCCACCGGAGATAGTATTTGTAGATGTCAAACATCTCCTTAATGCATTCTCTTGTATCACCAATGTGTTTGGATAACTTTTTTTTGGCTTTGATGTACCTTCTCTTGATCATAGCTTGGATCTTATGTCATTCAAATCCTTCCCACAACAACCTTTCTTCAAAAAATTCTATCAGATCATCCGATAACGAGTTAGAAACAACTAAACTAGTAATACCCTTTTTGAGCAGATAATCAACTAAGGTATCTTCAATTCTAGGCCTATTGACTAGAGAGAAGGCATACCACATTTCACCAATATTTTTCATATCACTCTCATCCAACACTATATGAACTTCATTAGATCTAGGAAGAGATTATTCTTCCTTCTTCTTCTCTTCTAAGAAAGTGATGACATATTTTGTGTTAATTTTCCTCCTTTTAGGTCTAGGATGGGAACCACAAATGACAACCTCTAACTACTTCTTACTGGAGGAGGAAGACTCCTCAAACTAACTGATAGGTGTAGCACTAGACACTATCACATCGGAGCATAGATCCATCTACAAGGATGAGAAATGAAATTTGCATGTATTTGCTTTATCTTCCATACATTCCAAATATTTGTAAACTTGCTTTTCGACAAGAATGCTAGACTTCCACTTAACATTATCCTTTAACAGTAACAAATTCAAAAAGTAGAATACTAAACACATGAGTAGAGACCCAAACTGGAAGGGATAAATCTCAACCAAAGGCATTCTAACATTCTCAATTAGGTTTTCCATTACTAGGATACACAAGTAAAACTAATTATTTTCCTTCACCATATTATGTGCAAGATACACAACAATAGCTGATGTAGAACCTTCAAAATTTTGGAAATAGATTTTGTAAGAGATACCATAAGCAACATACCTTACTGCAGGATCAACAATGGTATTTATCAATAGAGCTTGGGAGTCTTTGTCGATACCAGTAAATTCCTCCATGTCTTTGTATTTCATAGTCTTCTTCCTAGGGAGGTCACAAATACTACACAATCTAATAATGGCTTCAATGAATTCCTTAGTGATTGGATAGGGTTTATCCAAAATGATGTTGTCATCCTTGAATTGACTCAAAAAGAACAAGATAGACTCTTTGTCATCAATCCAAGGGAATTATCCCCATAGATCCATACCTAGGGCACATACATTCTACAATTCATCAATGTTCAACCCTAGTTCTATTTCCTTCATCTTTCGATTATCAAATTCGTCCAAATCTACTCCCTTTAGTTTCAGTAGAATATCGCCACTAGACTCACTGCCAACCAAAATATATTCCATCATCACACTTAGCTTCTTCAATCCTTTTATCGCTCAGTGAAACCTCTTCTCCATCTTTGCAAACAGTGAGAAATGTTTTGAAAATCCATATTTTATCCTTAATTTCACATAATGATTTCACCACCAAAAATGTACATTGATGATGCTAGCAATTGTACTTCTCTTTTCAATAAGCCAGATTAAGCTTCATCATGCATCACCAACCGGATCAAACTAAGTCATGCTGAGAAAACATCAATATTACTTTAAAGAGGGGAACCAACAAGATATGTATTGTGAAACTCTCCCTGAGCCAAGGAAATAGGCCCAAATACCAGAAGAGCTTGTACCAAGATACGGTACCACAAAAGATCTCCCCACACTTGTTTCCTTTTTCTTTCAAACCATGATGGTCTTCTTCTTAGATTTATCTGATCCTGTAGTATCCCTTTTATTTTCAGACTTTCCCAGAGCAACATATCTGCATGTGTTAGCATAATGTCAAGATTGACTACACTTGAAACATATTTTTATTGACTCAACTGAGTGTACCCTAGATTTGTACTGATTATATTTATGATCATAACCATGTAATAAATAGGAATAACCATGAAAGAGATTATTCATTCCATTCCTTCTAGTTGGATTAGATAATTGACTTCTGCAATGACTTGCTTTGTGACCAAACTTGTGACATTTAAAGCATTGAGTACTCATTTCCTTCTTTCTTCTACAATCTACAGCCTTATGTTAAAAAAATTGCATAGAAAACAATGACCATTAAATGATAAGTACCTTTGAGCATTTGGTTGTTTGATTGGAGGTATTTGGTAGGTGTTCTTGAGTTTTGGACCTTTCTTGTTACAACAGATCTTGCTTCATCTTCAACTACTTTGTCTTTACCCTTTGTATTTAGATTTGAGCTTTCACCTTAGAAGCCAAGTCCTTCCTTATCCTTTTGAAATTTTTGTACAGACCAGAGTTGATCTAGAATTATGCTACTTTCACTCTTGCTTCTGATTTCAACCTTCTTAACTCTTGATCTAATTTCTCATTCCCTTCTAATTTTTGTTTGATGGTATCCTTGATATTTTCTTTAGTCTCTTTCATTTTATGTTTGATGGTATCTTTTAGATTTTCTTTAGTCTTCTTGCATTCATCCAACTATTGTTTTAGATTCACAACACTTTCCTTTGACTCCTTTAATTCCTTGTTGACCTCTTTGTGTCTTGCTTTAAATTTCTAGATTTTCTCCCTTAGCTTTGAGATACAAGAATTTTCCTCCTTGATGTGTTCTTTCAATTCTTCATTTTTAGATTTCATGATTTCCATATCATCTAGCATTGTCTTCAGTTCTTCATCAAAGTAATAATCTCTTGTCATCTTGTTCAAACTACCAAGATCTCCCTCAAGTGGTTAAGCTCTATTTGCAAGGGACCAGGCTCTGATACCAATTGTTGAACAATCCAAATAACTGAGAGGGAGGGTGAATTAGTTATACTAAAATGATGTTTTGTACTTTAATTGATCCAGAGAAATCTTAAATTAATCATATAATCAAAACTGATATGAACATGAAAGCACACAACTACACCATGCACAATGAACACCAAAAATTATGTGGAAAACCAAATGGGAAAAACCATGGAGAATGCTAATTCTCAATTATAGAACACTGGTTAAGGTGACACCAGTTAAGGTGATTTTTACAAGGGCTTGTTGCCAAAATACTCACTACAGGTAAGGCTCACTGGTAGTACGCTCATTGCCTGATTAATACAAAAAAATCTAATTATAAAATAGAAAAAATATGAACTGATGAAGTTGCATCTACATATGCATGAAGTCAGTTTTGGTTAAGAGCACAATATCTTTCTGTAGTAGATCTGATCAAGAATCTTCTTTCCACCTTCCTTGTACAACCTCTGCAATAAAGGTTACTTCTTCTTGAAACTTTCCTTCACTTCCTTCTTTGTTTCTTGTTCCACAATCCTTCACACTCTTATCACTGTTCACACACACCACTCTGCTTTTTTGGTACCAAAGAGATGTTATACATATATCTATATCTATATATATACTCAAAGAACAAAATGAGTCGGCCTAGCAAAACATGTCGGCTTGAAGAACAACCTTGAAATATTCAATAAGGCTTGGAGGACTAGCACCAGACCCAAAGGATAGGTCATACATAAATATCTTCTTACCACGTTACCACGGGACCCATAAATAGGCCATACATAAGATAAGTTCGTCACATAGAATAATTACAAAAAAATATAAAATTTTGAATTACATGAGATATATTTCAGAGTCAATAGGCATGCCACAACCAAGAGAAAATCTTATTTTTCATCAATTTCAGTACTAACCAAAGCAATGCAATTATACATACCAAAACTTGTAACATGCTACATGAATTTCTAGATAGCAAAGATACCTAGAATAAGCTTTCAGTATAGCAGCCAATATGAAAAGATTAGTCTTCATTATTCTACATGAACTATCTTCTAGAGATGTTCGAAAAAGAATTACTGCCATATTCGGATCAAGGATAGCATCCACACTACACAACATCATAGCATGTGATAGGATAGATCATTTCATGTATATCATCCAGAGCGCAACCTTACTGATCCCAGGTTTTGGCATCAATGAAAATAATGCCTAATCTTCTCAACAACATCTCAACACACTCAATAAAGCAAGTATTCACCGTGGTATTATCACAAAAATATCCTACAAACAACAAATCGTAATGATACTCAATTACCCCCATTCCTTCTTCTCTAAATCCTTATGGAAATCCTAGGAATGAATCAAATAAAATAAATCAAAAAGATAAGATTATAAAAAGATAAAAAGAAAGTTGTAGTATCACTTGCCATATTTGTTTGGGGTGGAGCTATTGTCCAATGTTGATCATGTTTATCATAGGAATGGATCCATTAAGGCATATCTCAAGATTTTTTTGGTGACTTGTCAAAAAGAATGGTAGTTGATACATTAGCTTATGTTTCCCTCTATTTTGTAATCAAAGCCTTGTGATTGTCTTGCTTGAAAGTGTATAAGAGTGAATTTTCACCCCTTGTGTAATTCCCTCTTTGCATACCCTCACCTTATAAAATCAAATCCAAAGGAAAAATTCCACATCACCCATTTGAAATGCATCCGCTTGGCATGTTTTTTATGTGTTAGTGGGTATTTTGTTTCAAGAATGTGAGCATGGCATGTAGATGTCTATGTGGCATGCTGCCATCCCTAAAAAAATTCTTCCTCTGGAGTCCGCAAGGATGTTACATTCCTCATTGGGGATGAATTTTAATGCATATGTGTGACCAACAAACCTAAAAACAACTTCTTTCCCTCTCATTTTGGCCTTCAAAGGCATTCATTTCACAATCACTTCATCTCTTTCACACTCACTTCATCTTCTTAGCAATTCTACAATCTCTCTAGCAATTTCACTCCATTTTCTTCACACTTTGGGATCTTTTGAGCATACTCTTGAAGCATTCTACTAGCATTTTTCATAACTCCATTGAGCATTATAGTAGTTTGTTACTCCATGAAATTCATCCTTACATGTGTTGATCTACCATAGAATCTACGAGATTGGAGTCTTGTGAGACCTCCCTTCATCACTATTGCGGTTGTGGCGACTTTTCCAAGTTTGTTACCTTTCATTATTTCTTATTTGGCCTTGAGTGCCTTTGGGTGGAGGTGTTATTGCATCACTTTACTTTCACATTGTGATTTGATAGAGTAACTTTATATATTTTGTAGTGTTCAGTGCATTCCTTTCCATTTCCTCTATCATATTTTCTACATCATTTCGTTTTTGGCTATCCATGGAGGTGGAGACACCAAATATGGTGGTTTGATTGAGGAAAACTCCTATAGAGCCCCAAAAAATTTACCTTCTTTCTTATGTGTAGGTGAATGTCCATGTGGAGCTTATTGGTGAACTAGTGCTTTAGTGAGTTGATATTCATCACCCTTGTATTCATCTATTTATTTCATCATCAATGCACTTACTTTTCAAACTTTATCATTCTATTTATTTTGTTAAAGTTAGTTAGCTAGGTTGATAGTAGGTTTCTGGTGCTTTCCTTACTACATTTAATATTTGTTAGTTGTATCAATGCCAGCATGCCAGAGAGATGCCAACACACCATATTGTCATCCTAGACCCATGTTGCTATCCTCAGACAAAGATTTGTCTGTGGTACAATTTGGACTTCAGAAACAAGATCATCTAGCCCCAATTAGATTTTTGGATTTGTAGAGTGACCACAGCACTTGAGAGTGCTCTTCATTCTTGATCCTCATCCCAAGACACTCACTAGAGTGAGGTAAGTTAGGGAATCCCTCCACTCTCAGATCTTTGGGACCTAGAGCCTTGGTGTGGTTGGCCCCTGTCTCTTACATTTTTGGTGAACCTGACGTGAACAATGTCTATCCATTTTCCTGTGTTGAGACTTTTTCCTCGCAGTAGGTAATTGTTATAAGCTTGAGTGTTGTGAAGTTTTATAAGCATCATGACCCAGTCCAAAAATTCTAGGTATGTTGTTAGGAGAAGTGTGCAATAGCTACTAATGGAAAAGGTGAAGGTCACTTCTAGTTTCACCTCTAGTTTTTCCACTAGTCTAGCTACCGACTTTACCACTGGTTTTCCTACGAGTTATGCTAACAATATGGGTTTCAAGATGACACCACTCATGCTCCTACCCCTCTAGCATCCCCTATGGCTTCGTTCATGGATGAGGATGAGGTTGTGCATATCCTTGTGGAAAACCTTTTAGCATTGGGTAATAGATTGTCAAGCCTTATGAAGCATTTGGATAGAGCACCAAGCATGGAAAGAGATGATAGGCTTACTAGAAAGGTGAGACATCTATTATGGAAGGATTAGATGGGTATAGATTTCTTACATGGCCTTTCTAATCTAACTGAAGCTTATATCCCCTCGTATAAGCCTAGGTCAGGTAGTACCTGAGGATAAGTGCTTGATACCTATGAAAGAAAAATAGGCATTTCAATCCCCACCACGTCTATATGTATGGCCAAGATATTCCCTTTGATAAGTGTTTCCTCTAATTCTCATAATCCCCCTAATCTCAAGGTGAGATGAATACCCCTTGGGTTTAGTTTCACCACTCCTACTGCCTCTAGCAGTGGGGGCTTTGGTGGAATGAGCGGTGGAGGTTTTGGTATTAGGGGTGGTACTAGCAGAGGTGGATTTGGTAGAGACCATGGTGGTGGATTCAGTAGTGACTCCAATGGAGGTCCTATTGGTGGTAGTGGCTTCGATTGTGGTCATGACGGTGGCCCCAGAGGTGGTTTTGGTAGTGGTGGTTCTTGTGGCTCCACTAGGCCTTTTTCATCCTCTTACCCTATTCTAAATACTCTTCTCTAGAACATGGGTCAGATGCAAAACTAGTTGGCAAGCCTTTCCAAAGCCTTTGCCCAACCTATTTTTCAACCTTTCTTCTAACATAGCCCATTATCGGTAGCAATCTTGAGTACTCCCTTCCCATAAGGAATGGATATTCCTAAGTTTGAGAAGTATGATGGTAAAGGGGATCCACAAACACATGTGTCAACCTTCAACACCCTGTGTACAAATTTCTTTCATCACGATGCTTTTATGGAGAAACTGTTTCTTCGATCTCTCAAGGACACAACACACGAATGGCACTGTTCCTTTCCCAAATATTTTATATTCTCATTTGATCAACTCATGAATAAGTTTCTCCATTAGTTCCAAGCTAACATCAGTCTGAAGATGACCTTATCCAATCTCGTCTGATGTAAGCATGGAGATAATGAGAAGATAACTAATTTCATAGTGTGATACTAAGAACTCTTTTCATATATCTCATACCCACTGCCTAACTCTGATGTGCAAAAGGTGTTCATAGGAAACTTATAGAGAGCTTGGAAAGATAAGTTTTTCCTAATGAAATACCCTTCCTTTGCACATTTGTGCATCACGTTGCAGGAATATCAGAAAATGGTAGTTCAATTTGGGGGATCTTCCTTGTGCTCCCATTTAAAGTTAAAATATATTATATCTTTCTCAAGAAAAGGAAAATCTATAGTGAATGTAGTCACCGCAAAAAATGATAATGGCCTCAGATGCAATAGGAGGTTTACCAAGTTAGCGAAATCTTATTCTTCTGTCTTGCAAAAGTTGTTGAAGAATAAGAACATAACTTTGGAAAACCCTCGACCTCTCAAGGAACCTTATCTTGATTAGTATGATGTTAATTCTTTCTTTCAATACCATCGGTTTAATGGGAATGATACTGAGCATTTTATTTGCTTGAATCACAAGATATAGGATCACATTGATGATGGTACCATTCAACTCGATGGGATGAAAAAAATGTGAACAAATATGTAGCAAAGGCCAATAGTGAGTTGTAGATATACATGGACCCATTTCCATCCCACTCTGTAAACTTGATTATTGATCCCTCTGATGCTTCTACTTAGCCCTTGGCGTACATTAATATGGTCACAATTACTACTTCCTTGCATCCTATGATTGGTTCATCAAATGTGACATTCACTTCATAGGACATGCCCTTGAATAACAAGCCCTCTCCCATATACATTCCTGCTTGCCTTAATGGAAACATTGTGACAGGGGTCTTAGTTGACCCTACAAGTTGAGTGAATGTTATTACAGAGGAGACATTATGGTTGAATTCATTATAGAGGGAAGATTATGAAGAAATGAAGTCTACCATTTGTACGCATGACAATTTCTCTCTCAAGCCTTATGGATCAATAACACTTTCTTTCATAGTTGGACCTAGGGCTGTGGATACTACCTTTGATATTATTTTAGAATCTAATTTATTCAAGGTGAAGTAGGCATCCCATGGCTAGCTTCCATGAACGAAATTTATTCTATCCTTCATGTGTTTAAAATTATCCTCCGAAGGTGTTCTGCATATCATGCATGATACTAGATATCAACCATCATCCTAGCCACCTTCCGTATCATGGATCTCGCCATCACCTTTGTTGCCGATCACCCAAATTTTTGCCAAGTCCAAAAAGACTTGTGGGCCATTTCTTATAGACCATTGTGTGTGCCTCACCATTACTCAATTATTGTTGCTTAGTGGCAGAGACATCCCTTCCACCCACCATGAAGAGTCTGACTCCTCCATTGCCACCCCCAAGTTTCCCAAAAGATTTCAGGTCAAAAGGAGCCTACATACTAATTCATGTAGAAGGCCATGTGTTGGTGGTTTCCCCACCATTTTCATTTCCTAACGTCCATTCACCCATAGCCTCCCACCTAGCGGGTTCCGTAGAGGACTTTTCCTTTGCCAACTCTTGAAAATTACTAACACATGAACACAATACATGAGCTCATGTGCAGGTCCACATATTCAGACCTCCACCTATGGACTGTCATCCCTCCAATGTTTTTCCTAATAGAAACTATTCGATGATGGTCCAAAATATCCCTTTTGCATCTCCTAGGCTAATCAAAATTCAAAGTATGATGCTCGTAGTCTAAGGTGCTCATGGGTTTCATAGTGCGGACTTCCACTTGCGGGTCACTATCCCTTGAATACTATTTCTTAATGATTGAGATTCCAAGTGTCCTTTGAGCTTCCTACATCCACATGCCTCTGACCCGCAAAGGCACTAAACTCAATCAAGAGAGTTTAAATCTCCTACACCAATTTCCCCATGTGCTATAATTCCTCATAGAAACTTTGATTTCCAAGCTCACAATGCATAAATTTTGCTACAAGTGGCCGCCTACAAGTCTTTGTGGCCTCGGCACCATCCTTCTTCTAGTTCCTCCTAATGGCTTCTGGCTCAGGGAAACCCACATCCCTAGACCTGAATCTATGTATATGATCCAAATAAGCTTAAAATGATCAATAGTGATATATTTTATGATATTTTGATGATGTATTTCTAGATGTAACCCTCATTTTATAGGATTTGAATAATTCTTACCTTGATTTATATGTGAATGCACTTACTACATCTTGTGTATGTAGGATTTATGGAACCTATTGTGGGTCCATCAGGGAAGTCTACCGAGAAAGCTGATAAAGGAAAGAAAAGTGCATGTGTGCTAAGGGGAAAAGAAGAGAAAGATCATATGAAGTACCATTTTCATGGAGTGGAGTATACCTCCAAGCTTTGGTTAGAGGAGTTAAGAATTTTTAGCACTATATTCTCCAAAACAAGGTATTTTCCATTGTCCCAGATCCAACTGTCAAGACCCTACTAATGCATAATGAGCTAGGAGAAAGAAGAGAAAAATGGGTCACTCTACTACAAGAATACATGGAGATTCATCCTATGAAGTTGGTTTGAGGACAAGCCCTCACTTGTACAATAGTGGAAATTGAGTTGGAGCTTACAGTGCAACAATATCACTTGGAGGATGTTTCCCTAAGAAAGTGGTACAATGACATTGTCTATTACCTGCTGAATAATAAATGTCCATCACAGCTGCAAGGAGTCCAGAAGTGTGCTTTAAGATTGAAGAGTAGCAGCTATATGTTGTAGGGATCCATACTATATAAGAGAAATCATGAAGGAATCTACCTTAGATGCCTTGGTAGAGAAGAAGCAATCAAAGTGTTGAAGTAGTATCATGACAAGTTCAGTACTGGCCATGGATCTGGTCCTCCAAAAACTCATCAGATCGTATGAGCTGGATACTATTGGTTGACGTTATTTAAAGATGTGCACAACCATGTCAGGACCTATCATATATGTCAAAAAACTTTGACCAGGGAAAGAAATGATGTTATCCCATTGCTACCAATTGTGGAGGTAAGGCCTTTTTATTAGTGGGGACTCGACTTCATTTATAAGGTAAGCCCACCCTCCTCTATAGGCTATAGGTACATTCTAACTACTTCTATTTACTACACTAGAGGGATTGAAGCAATATCATGTACGCAATGCACAACTGGAGTAGTAACTAATTTTTTGGAAATTTTTATTTTAAATTGCTTTGGTTCCCATTTTCCCTCATGTGTGACAATGGCCCCACCTTTTCATCCCTCAAGTTTTCCAGTTGGGCCTTCAATTATGGAATCATGATTAAATTCTTATCCAACTATTACCTTCAGGGAAATGGCCTAGCTGAATCCATAAACAAAAACCTGTTGACTATTATCTAAAAGTTGCTTGATATAAATCCAAAGGATTGACACACCCAATTGTGTTTTGCTTTGCGAGTAGATCGCACCCGTCACAAGGCTACCTTGGAAAATTCCCCATTTTTCTTAGTCTATGGCTTAGAGCTTGTTTTCCCAGTCCACCTCAAAATCCCTACTCTTCAATTTGTTAATACATATTGTGAAGAGGGAGAATGTTGAGAGGCTCGCCTCACTGAATTGCTACATTTAGAAGAAGTTTGTGACCAAGCAATAGAAAATTTCACCAAGCACCAGTGTGTAGTCAAGAGATGGTTTGACCATCAATCCAAAGTGAAGGCCTTTAGGATTGCAGATTTAGTCCTTTTTTGGGACAAGGCCCATGAAAAGAAAGGGTGACATGAAAAATTCAACAAGTTCTAGCTTTGCCCCATTTAGATTTATGAGATTCTAGGAGATAATGCATTTTGCCTCAAGACCCTAACTAGAGAGGATGTCCCATTGCTTGTCAACAGGTAGTACCTCAAGAATTATTTCCTTGCTTGAGTTGTTCAAGCTCACTCTTTGTACATAGTTGTATATAGTTAGCATAGTTCATTTTCTTTTGTTTCACTAGTTTTCTTTCTCCTTTCTTTTGCTCGCTTTCCCAGCTTGGTTTTGTTGGGGGTGTCTCTTGGTCTTGATGTGGTGGCCATGCTTGGCCCATCAGAGATCCCACTTTGCTACTCACTCCCATTTTTTATGTGGATAAGTCTTCATCCATTACTATCACTTTCTGATCATTCCCATGAACTTGGTTTCCTTAGTTGAACTCCAACTTGATCTAAGATAGAACCCTTATTTGAATCTCATCCCACTTATCTCAGATTACACATGAAATACACCTTAAATATTTTTGATGAGCTATACAATAGTCATTATGAGGTTTCAAAAAGTGAAAAATCTTAAGTCTATTCCAATGACCACTATGATTCCAAACCCAATATAAGATTCAATGCTTATGCAATTGAGTAAAGACAAAGAGTATCAAAAGAAAATATCAAAAGAAAAGAGAAAATAAAATTTTGAAACAAGTAACTATGTGGGTGTGCGGACAACTCTATAGGGGCTATGGATGCCTAGCTAGCAATAGAGAAATGTTCATGGGGTCACATTGATAACTCCGTCGGGGCTATGGACACCTGAATGGCAGCAGAGAAATTTCCAAGTTACTTTTGGTGTTAGACAACTTACGTAGCTTGCCTTTGTTGATTGACTAATATTTGTTATGGTCTCTAAGGAAGGGAATGAACTCACTGCATACACTCCTGAGGTATCTTTGTGATTGGATTCAGCCAAGGATTCCATCAATCTCAAGTCTTTAGTTCGCTTATGGCAATCAAATTCTAGTTTGTGAAACAAGAGATTCTAGTTTCCAAATGAATCCCTACACTTAGAATGCTTGAGATCATTCTCCCATCATAGTCACCATTTGTCATGGTTGTTACACACACACCCTATTCAGAATGAGGACCCCCTTTCTTGCCATTTGGCCTTCGTTGGGTCATTTCTGCCTTTGCCTTATTTTGTGTGCCCCTAATTTTGAGCTTAAGATGGTCAGGTACATTAATGTCTCCAATTCCCCTCTGACCAAAATCACCGCCCCAAAATTTTCTAATTTTGGCTTATGCAGAAATCCCTCTGCGGGTCTCCCTTGGCCTTTTTCCCCAGCATCCTCTAGGCCTTGTGGACTCATGCTTGCTGGTTTCTCATTGCAGGTCGCTGCCATCCCTTCACCACTTGACTAGCAGCCAACATTAGACATTTGCACACATGGTGGGACCCAAATCCTCCTTTCTTGTCTGACGGCCACACCAGTTTGGATCTCCACAGCTCCAGCTACCACACCTACCACCGTACCCAAGGTTAAATGCATGCCATAAATGCACTTTTTCCTATAAATATGTGCCCTATCTTGTCATTTTCACCAAACTAATTTGAATTTTAAAGGAGAGAAATGGAGAATGAAGACCTTGCACCCACATAAGCTCACATCTGATTGAGATCAAGGTTGTCACTAATTTCTCTTGCCTTTTCCAGGTACACCAACCTTCGAAATCTTAAAATGGGTTTGTTCCAAGGTTAGGGTTTGTAAATCAATGATAAAAATCTTGAAGTAAACCTTAAATCTCCTAGAGGCCATCACAATAGTCAGATCTACAAGAAGAATCCACTCTTGGCACTTTAAAACTCCCTTAAAAAATTTTAAACTGTGCCCTAATAGGTGTGCATAATTAGATTGTTTCCTCACCATTCTTCATGTGGCATGAACACCTTTACCACCACTACCCTAGTCAAACCAAGGAAACCCTCAAAAACTAGTTAAGTCTTTACCCCATATAGGACTCTCCATGCAGATGTCTACTTGTGGATCACCGCCTTCCCTTCATCATTAGTTAACAAAATCATCCTGGCCACCTTCCACATCATGGGTCCCACCATCACCTTTGCCATTGATCACCCATTTTTTTGCCAAATCCAAAAAGATTTGTGGGTCATTGCTTGCAGGCCACTGTGTGTGCCTTGCCATTGCTTGATTTTCATTGCTTAGTAGTGGAGCCATCCCTTCTACCCACCATGCAGAGTCTAACTACTCCATTGCCACCCCAAGTTTCCCAAAAAATTCTAAGTCAAAAAAGAGACTATAGACTAGTTCATGTGGATGGTTGCATCTGCGTGGTTGTTCCCCCGTTGCCATTTCCTAATGTCAATGCACCCATGACCTCTTTCCTGGCGGGTTCCACAAAGGACTTTTCCTTCACAAAAACTTGAAAATTACTAACACATGAACATGGTTTGTGAGCTTTCCCATGATGGGTCCGCTTATGCAGACCGTTTCCTGTGAACCACCATCCCTCCAGCGCCATTTTATAACAGAAACTATTTGATAGTAGTTCAACATATCCCTTCCACATATCCTATCCTGATCAAACTTCAAAGCATGATGCTTAACATCTGAGGCACTCACGGGTTCTATAGTATGGAATTACTCCTATGGTTCATTTTCCCTTGAATACCATTGCTTACCGATTGAGATTCCAAGCATCCTTTGAGCTTCTTGCATCTACATGCCTCAGACCCACAAAGGCATAAAACTCAATCAAGTGAATTAAAATCTCTTCCACCAATTTCTATAGCTCCATAATGCCTCATGACAACTTTGATTGCCAAGCTCACAATGTGAAACTTTTGTTGCAGGTGGCCGCCTGTGGGTCTCTGTGGCCTCGGCATCATCCTACTCCTAATCCCTCCTAATGGCTTCCAGCCCAGGGAAACCTGCATCCCTAGACCCGCATCTCTATATATGATACAAATGAGCTTTAAATTATCAATATTGATAGATTTTATGATATTTTAATGATGTATTACTAGATCTAACCCTCATTTTGCAAGATTTGAATAATTCTTACCCTAATTTATATATGAATACACTTATGAAATCTTGTGTATGCAGGATTTATAGAGCCTGTTTTGGGTCCATTCAAGAAGTCTACCAAGAAAGTTGATAAAGGAAAGAAACCTACACATGTTCTGAGGGGAAAATAAGAGAAAGATCAGATGAAGTACCAGTTTCATAGACTGGAGTGTACCTCCAAGCTTTCTTCTACTTGGGATTCAGTATTAGACACAAATCTAGGGTATGGAGATATAGACAAGTTTTGGAAATGTGTAATGGTTAACCCTAAAACAAAAATGCATGAAGGATCAAGGAAAGTGGCCTCACCAAGGCAACTAACTTCCCTACTACCTTAGTGGCTCTAGAACTGGTCATGGCTTATTGGGAATCCTACCACAACAATAAAAATATTATTGATATTGATGGAAAGGTGTTGGTAAACTTGTATGCTAAATCTATCAATCACGCATTCCACATCCCCATATTCAACACAATGGAGGAAGTGAAAAAAGAGCATGCTAATAACATGTGGAAACAAGACCCTCTAGGATGTAGAAGAATAATCAACTAGTACTGGTTGAAAGAAAAGAGGGGTAGCACAACCAAGGTACCCCAAGAGCTATTCAAAAGTGACTTCTTCAAGGAGTACCATGATTTTTTCACCCTATTGAGTATGGTAATGGGCCCACCAGCTGCAAATTTCTTTGAGGATTGGATGTTCTACTTTATTGAGGAGATCATTCGAGGGGAGGCCAAGTTCCATTGGGCCAAGCTCATCAAAAATAATCTACACAATCAACTCATGGCTATTAAGAAAACCTCCCAATTTCACATGACACTATACTTGGGGTACCTCATGGGGGAGAAGTTCTTATACAAAGGAATTTTTACTAAAGGACAACTAGGAACAAAGAAAGGAGAGCTCAAAGTCTATGATTGCTACCCCTAGTTGCAATATAGAAATTTCAAGAGAGTATACAAGAGGGTGAATGATTCCTTTATTGCACACATAATCAGGCTCCTGGGGGAGATTCTGAGACAAGGGTATCACATAGCACAAAGGCCTTAATTAAGAAATTCGGAAACCTATTTATACAGCTCCCAAAATTCACATACATTAGAACAAAGGGATTCTCAAAAGGCCCTATCGGTTGCCCCGCTATCTAAATGACTGTATAATATTACTAGAGGTTTCTAGGGAGCTGTAGAATGCCCACACACTATTGAGAAATAAAAATTGAGCTAGGATCCCATATCCCATGACCTTCGGGCAAGGAATGTATTCCTACCCCGTCGCTTAATGTGTAGAATACTCGGATAAGGAGTTGGAAAAGTATAACTTGGACTATCACACGGACTGAGGGAGGATGGACCCATATGGAAAATTGAAGAAGTGGGTCAGAAGAAAATATGCCCATCGACCCCATGTCAAGGACTTATGGGCCAATTAAAAATATGATAAGGAAGTGAGAATGAGGCACTATATGACAATGATAGCCTAGTTTGTAAAGTCGGTGAATCTATTCCCTGTGCCAAACTAGATAATGAAGGAAGATGATAATATTGTTGATAATAGATATAATGTTTTGGCCAACTTGCCCTTTCCTGTCACATATTGGAATGAAGAAGAGGTCACTGACCTTGATATATTAACACTACCTATTGAAAATAGAACAAGCCAATGGATAGATGCCCATATTGCCCAGCTCAAAGTATAGGGCACTAGATTGACATATGGTGAGCTTCAAGAAGAGCTTGAAAGAAAAAAAAAATAGTCGAGCAGCCACTACCTCATTAGAGGAGGCTCCCAAATCCCCACTAATGACAAGTTCAAATAAAATGAAGGATTCCCTTGAGTGTCAGCCAAAAAAAAAGGTGTATTCAAGAAAATCCACTAAGGGGGAGTCATCCTAACAAGAAAAGAAGGTGGGGACATTTGTACTTGAGATGCACACTATCTAGAAGGAGTATCCCTAGCATGAAGAAGAAGAAGATAAGTAGCCACACTCACCACATGCCTTTTCCACTCCCACTATTGCTGCTAGTATTTCTACTCCTCCACTGACCACCTCTCAAGATTTTCCTATCTCATCTCTGCCCATTGTGGAAATTTCAACTCACCTCACCTCCACCTCATTGTCTACTCAAGTAATGATATTTGACTCCTCCTCCTCCAATACATCCCCCATTATCATCCTCTTCACTCCCTCCTCCATTTCCTACTTTCTCCACTCCACCACTTGTAGTTTCCACTGTTACTATGCCACCTCTTACTCTACCACATTCTTTCATGGCATATATGCAAAACATGCCCCCTAAACTTTATGGGGTAATCCTCGACCCAATATTTTAGCCTCTAAAGGCCCAATTTTTTTCTACCTTGCATCTTCCTCTACCACCTATAAAGCCACCGGAGATGGAAGCTACAATGCATATCTTGGAAGAGATGGAGAAATGTCATGTAGAAAAACAAAGAGAGGCTGCAAAGAATGTAGTTGAGTAGCCCAAGGACTTGGATCAAGATGATTACTTTGAGCACCCAGAAAGCAGATTAAGTATAAATTTGGATAAAGTGGCATCTGATGTGGAGGGATCACCTTCTTCAAAATAAGACACTAAATCTCTGAATGAGCAGTATACAATAGAAACATCAAACCAAGAATTGGATGAAGAGCTTCCCTAGTAACCCAAGGAGGTGGGTAAAAGGGTTGATCCTGAAGGACACATCTCTGAGGGAAAATTTGACACCAATGTGGATGTGGAAATATTCAAATAGCCTCCACTAGCTAGCCAAGATAAAGGTTGTGTTTAGGGAAAATAATCACCTCCAAAAAAGGAGGAGGAAGAAAAAGAGAAAGAAGAGAATGTACTAAGGAAGAGCCTTGAGCTTGAGCACCACAATGAGCATGAAGAAGAAATGGCACCCAAATAAGAAGACATCTTTGAGGAGAAAATGGCCTCCACCAAGTTAGATAAAGAGAAGATCACACAAGTGGAAGATTCAGACCAAGAAGAAAATGATGATCAAAGGGCTCCTGGAAGTGAAGAGGAGAAACTTCAAAATGAATAGGGAGAGGAGAGTGATCATGAATTACTTGGAGAACAAACCAAAGTGCTTGAATATCTTGAATGGACTATGTAAAAGAAAACTCATGTAGCCATTGAACCAAAGGCTAGACTTCAGGCAATACTAGCCAAGTTGCAAACAAAGACAAGAAAATAAAAGAAGCCCAAGGTCCACTCTCATATCATGGTGAATGCTTCTGGATCTTGAACAGTGCAGATTGCCACCCCTATAATAGATAAAGATACATGCACTGTAAAAGGCCAAGGTTGCAACATATCCATGATTAATCTAGGCTCAGTGACCTGTGCAAAGAAAATAGATGAATTTTAAGGGTCCGTGGCCACAATAATGCGACAAATGAATAAGGACCAATCCATGAAGGAAGAGCTAAAGGGATAGGTAGTGGATCTTACCGCTTACATTAAATAATGGATGTCCATGGAAGAAGATTCCCCCATGACATCATCCATGCTTGCTCTCCTCTCCCAAGAAGAATTCAATAGAATAGAAAAGATGAAGAGCTGGACCAAGGCCATAGTAGATTGGTTCAACTGTGTGATATACAATGGTGACATGGGAATCTGCCACGCTTTCCAGGAATTCAAAAAGTTTTGAGGGTTGCAGAAATAGATGGATGAAATGATAAGGATATGCAATAGGTTCTCTAAGCTATACATGATCACATATCCTAGGCTCGAGAGCATCCTCACACTTCCCTGAACAATATCGGAAAAGGAGTTGGAGCTCATAAAATATTATCATTGGCTAGTAGAGACATGACAAATGAGCTTGTATTATAGAAAGGATATCCTTGAGAAGGGTTTGCACGAGCTAGAGCTTGACCTTGAATGGGTTGCAAAACTATGTGTTAATAGTGAATACTATCTGAAAATGATGATAGATTATGAGATGCCTACTCTAGAGATAGATCCAGAGAAGATCAATCCATTCTTCCACAAGAAAATGGAGAAGGGGGATATAGATAAATTGTCACTAGAATTCATTGACTTTGTTGCTAGGGCTTTTGTGAAATATGAACAAGTCATCAAAACAACCCCAAAATATACCAAAAGCTGGGAGAAAATTATTGAGAGACTTAATAAGATATCCTTTCAGTTCCTTCAGTCCAATATCATAGAATGGGACAAGCTTCAAGATCTGATAAAAAAATTCATGGAATATTCTACTCTCTGAAAGAATGAAGGAAAACTAGTCATAAATGATGAGTATTTAATAGTATAAATGAAAAGGGATGGTAGTTACAAGAAGACAAAACTACTATAGTGCTAGATTCACTAGATGACATAATAGGGAAAAGATAAAGATGTATTTTGTATTGACATATATTTGGGGGTAAGTGAAACCCTAATGTAAAATGAATCTAAGCCACACAGTGAAACTAAATCCTATCCATTCATTTTACTTCTTGAAAAATATAAATAGGGGATCTCCTCTCATTTTCAAAGAGAGAGTTGTGTTGTGTAAAGGCATGCTACAAAAATTTAATGAGAATATCATTTTTTTGTTGGATTCTTGTGTTTTCTTCACATGTGTGCTTGATTCATATTCTCAATCTTAGATTTTGGTTTTTTTGTTCTTGTTCCAAGTTGATTTTAGTTGTTAGTTCATGTTGTACTTTAATGTTGAAGAATTCTATGGTGCTGATTTCTTCCTTGCTCATACTTTTTGTTGTTTCTTGATGATGAAAAATAGTGTAAAGTTGTTATGAGCATTGTTTATATTGTTGCACTTTAAGTTCAATCTTTATTCATGCTTTAATGATGAATGAATGGTTTGAAAATCTGAATACCCTAGAATATTGCACTATTTGTATGAGACTATAGGTTGTCCTTGGTTAAGTGGAACTCAAATTTAGGAAGGCTATCCACTGTAGCATCCTCCATTGTTATTGTTCAAAATTAGTTACAGGTTTATGAAACTTCTTATCCCTTCTCCCTTCTCCCTTTTGAACTTTCTTTGAAGATTAGAGTTAGAACAAGGTTCCAACATCATCACAAAGTCATACTTGATGAGTTAAGAGGTGTTTTAGACTGATTTCCTAGACCTACAATAATTTCCCTTCATTTCCAAATCCAATTCCCTCCATGCTTAACTAACCATAAATTCCCTTTGTGATTACCAAAAAATCGCATCAACCAATTGAAGTACTCCAAGCGTTTTCATGACCTAACACTCGAGAGACCTTGGGGCGATTTCTAAAACATCAGTTGTAGAAATTACTTTTCAAGAGAGGCATTGCACTTGTGCATTGTCTATGTTGAGAAGGTGAAAAAACACCCATCAATACCCTCTACTTTGGTTCAATCAAATTCAGTTCTACTTCTGGCTCCTGCTATGAACATGAACATACTTGACCCCAAAAAAGGTGCAAGTTTTTATTACTCCTCCGGTCGAGTCGCCTCTTTTGATGTCCCTCCCAGACATCCCACCATTCCCTAAACTCATGGACATGCCAAACACCTCGGTGGTGTCCATCATGATTTTATCCTCCTCCTCCACACCTCTTGCCTCATTTGTGGGGAGTTTACATCTTCTAATGAAGTAGAAGGTGGAGGTTGGACCTTCTAGCAATGGGGGGCATAAGAGGAGTCCACCTTCTTTAGAGGGTGGTCTTGTGCTAGCATGTGTCATCCTAGTGACAAAGAAAGTTCTGGCCTCCCCTAAGTTTGCCACTACTCCCAAGTTGCTTGGTGAGCCTAGCAATGAATCTAAGGTGTTTCCTCCCTCATCTGTTGAGGTAGAAAATTGCACTCCCATGAAGTGAATGTTTAACTCTTTGGATGAGATCTCAACCCTGTTAGTGATTTTTGTGAAGTCGTCGACCTTTGCTTCACATGAATTGAGTGGAGAAGATGCTAAAGACTTTCCTTCCTTGGCCCTTATTGTAGGGGGTTTGGAGGCTTCCCCCTTAATATTCCACTACTATAGGATCTTCTGCCTTCCCCATTTAATGATCTATATTGGGAAGCGAACTACTTCTTGGTAGATGAATGTTAGGGGGGTGCCTCTTCTTTACCTTTAGATTAGGTATGTGTTTCTTTTGTGTTCCTCGTGCTTGCGTTATGTGTTCCTAGATGAATTGTGTTACCCTTGTAGGTGATTAAATACAAGAGAAATTATGTTTCATAAAAAAATATCTATTTGTATCATCATTCATTCTTTTTTATGTGTATTAATTTTCAACAAATTGGGGATGATGCAAAGTTTTGGGGAAATTTAGGCTTCCCTTCCATGTTGACCCAATTTTATTTTATTTTTATTTTGTCTTCTTGTGCATTCTTCAAATGGTATGATATAGTAGGCGGTTGATGATATTTCATTTATATACTATTACTATACTTATATGTATTTATGAGCAACTTTGACCCTGAAATATTAGATCGCCCCTGTGCCCTTTTTCGTGTGATGTCGTTGCTTCTTTTAGAGTTATGTTATCTTTCTCTCTTATTTTATTCAGTTGTGATTTTGTGGTGTTCATGTGTTGTCCCTCATATGTGTGAAACATTACCACAGTTATATCTCACTATGTCTCGCGGGCCACAACATCACTTTTTCATTCCTAGTTTTCTCTCCTTAGGATGTCACATGCCTCTGCATTCAACATGCACCACCCTAAGGGAGGGATATTATGTTAACTTCAATTCTTAGAAAAAAATTTCATAGAAAATGAATCTTTTCTCAAAAATCTTTACAAACTTTTTCCAAAATCACATTCTCAACAAGGATCCCCTAGGAGAGTGTGTTTCCTTCATCAAGGGTTGGAAAAAAAAGAACTTGAAGAACTTTCCTCCAAGGGAGAAAATTTTTCTATGAGAAAAGCCTTGACCTTCCCCTCATGAGGGGGCATTCTCTTCCATTAAAATTCCTTGATGAAGTGAACCTCTTTCGAAAGGATTCCCTAATGGTGAATTGATTTGCAAAAACATTCTTGCACTTTCAAATAGCACATCCCTTGAGTGGACCCCTCTTCTTTTGAAGGGTTTTTGAGGGGCCCCTTTGAAATATTTTCAACTTTTTCACTATCTACTTGTTTGCCTTTGTGGTTGATTTTTGTTTTTTGACATGTTTTATCTCTGCATTAACATGTTGCTTTGCAAGTGTGCTTGTGAAACTGCTTTCCAGTCTAACTCTATGAAGTCCTCTTACACTGGGATTCCTTCATGAGAGAGAAATTGGGGGAGTACCTTCTTTGCAGGTCTGAGGGCCTATAAAGTGCTTGCATCCTATGGGATTTTTCCATCATTGGTTTTTAGGTCTTTGGTATACTTTGTTCAACTTCATAGTTCCATGGTGTTCAAACCTCCTCAAGAGAGAGTACCTATGGAGTCCTTTTCCTAGCCCGTGCTTTTGATCTCTCCAAATCATGGTCTACTTCCTTGATGGTTTAGGTATACATCTCTAACTCTTTGATCTAATTTAATGAAAACTCATCGATATTCATGCTTGCTAAATTGGGGGAAAAATGTATAGGAGCATATTTTCACCCCTTGTGTAAATTCCCCTTTTGCATACCGTTACCTTAGAAAATCAAATTGGAAGGTAAATTTCTACACCACCCATCCAAAATGCATCCACTTGACACATGTTTTGTGTGTCGATGGGGAATTTTTGTTAAGGATGCAAGTGTAGCACATAGACATCTACACAGCGTGCTGCCATCCCTGACACATTCTTTCCTCTGGAGTTCGTAGGGACATTACACTCCTCATTGGGGATGAATTCTAGCACCTCTATGTAACCAACCAACCCAAAAATGGCTTCTTTCCCTCTCAATTTGGCATTCAAAGGCATTCATTTCACAATCACTTCATCTTCTTAGCAATTCTATAATATCTTTAACAATTTCACTCCATTTTCTTCACACTTTGGGATCTCTTGAGCATACTCTTGAAGCATTCTACTAGCATTTTTCATAACTCCATTTAGCATTGCAGTAGCTCATTGCTCTATCAAATTCATCTTTGCATGTGTTGCTCTACCATAGAAGCTGTGAACTTGGAGTCTTGAGAGACCTCCCTTCATCACCGCTACAACTATGGCAACTTTCTCAAGTTCATTACCTTGCATTCTCCCTTCATTGGCCTTGAGTGCCTTTAGGTGGAGGTGGTATTGCATCACTTTACTTTCACATTGTGATTTGATAGAGTAGCTTTGTATCTTTTATAGTGTTCAGTGCATTCCTTTCCATTTCCTCTATCATACTTTCTACTTCGTTGCTTTTATGGCTATCTATGGAGGTGGAAACACTAAAGAGAGGGTTTGACTGAGGAAAACCCCTATACAACCCCAACAATTTTCCCTTCTTGCTCATGTATAGGTGAACGTGCATGTGGAGCTCACTAGAAAACTAGCACTTTAGTGAGCTGATATTTGTCACCCTTGTATTCATATATTTATTTTTATCATCTGTGCACTTAATTTTCATACTTTATCATTCTATTTATTTCGTTAATGTTAGTTAGCTAGGTGGTTAATAGGATTTTGGTGCTTTCCTTATTGCATTTTATGTTTTCTAGTCGTATGGATGCCAGTGCATCGTGCTATCATCCCAAACCCACGTTGTCATCCTTAGACAGAGAGTTGGCTTAGGTGTAGTTTGGACTCCAGAAACTGGCTCGTCTAGCCCCAATTATATTTTTGGATATGTAGAGTGATTGAAGCACTTGAGAGTGCTCTTCATTCTCGATCCTCATCCTAATACACCTATTAGAGTGAGGTAAGTTAGGGCAGCCCTCCACTCTTATCTCTCTGTGACTTGGAGCCTTGGTGTGGTTGGCCCCCGTCTTTTACAAAAATTTATAGTTTTTGATATTTTCTTTGTTTGTTGCTTTGTCAAAAGGTGAAGGTGACCATTTTTTGATTATGGGTGATTTTTTATTGTGGATTTTGATGACGGGGTGGGTCTTTTTGATTGATTTATTTTTTATAATGTTCCTTTTGTTCTTTCCAAGGGACTAACCTAGGGCCTCAGGGGCTCATCAAAGATAATCCTTACCTACGTTGTACATGTAGAGGCTCGTAGTTTGCTTGGTTTGGATTTTTTTGACCTATTCTACTTTGTGAATGTTTTTGGATTTTGACTTTTTTGACTATATTTGGATTTTGAATTTTTGACTATTTTTGGATTTTGAATTTTTTGACTAAGTTGAAATAAATCATTATAGAAACCTAAGGGGACTGATCTAAGGCCTTGAGGGCTGATTAGAGATAAGCCTTGCCTATGTTTTACATGCAAAGACCACGTAGTTTGACTGTTTGACTCAAAGTATAAAATTATTTTTGGGTTTCAAACAGAATTGATAAATTGGATTGATATTCCACTTCTGTGTCTAGAGGATATGTTCTAGGAAATATACTTGAACTATTTGTGGGTTTCAAGCAAATGTTGATATCTTAGACTGTTTTGAGTGAAGGACTAATCCAACGATGTTGTTTTGTTTTTGATGTGTTTCAATTGTTTTTTATTTTTTGTTCTTTTCTCCAATGTTTTTGATTTTGTTATTTTTGACCTTGATAGGATGCACAAAGATATAATCCACAATAAACTTTAAGAAGTTTCCCCCAATTTGAGACAAGAAGACTTTCCTAAACCAATACCAAGCCATGGTTGAACACATGTTTTACTATGAGGATGAATGGGTGGATGTTGTGGATAGTACCGATAGATAATGATGCAAGTCTTATTCAAACATAGCACATGTTTGCTAGGTTTTCACTATGGTACCTATTCTATAAGTGACACAAAGTTGTTTTCACTCAAGGAACATTGTATTTCTCTTTACTATTTTCTTGATTTTTTTGATTTTTTTTCTCTTTTCTACATTTTTTATTTTTTTTAATTTTTACCTTGTTTCCTGGGGTATTTTGACACACTTCATGTGTAGAAATTATTCAGATGGCTACTATTTAGCAGTTCTACTAAAGTTTCTCCATCAAGAGTAGCCAACTGATAGGCCCTAGAGAAATAGTTTGATGTGATGACAAATGGGCCTAACCAGTTGGGTTCAAATTTTCCTTCATCGTCCTGTTTAGTTGTACCTTCTAAATCTCCTTGAGGACCAAGTCACCGTTTTGAAATTTTCTATCTTTGATTTTCTTGTCATAGACTTGTTTGAGTTGATTTTGATAAACCTCAAGATGGTTTAATGCACTCAAATGCCTTTCATCTAGGAGCTCTAATTCATTTAGGCTGGATACCCTATATTCTTTGTTGTTGAGCATGCCTTTTAAGGAGATTCATAATGAAGGGATTTTGACCTCAATAGGTAAGACAACCTCTGATCCGTAGAACAAGGGAAACTGTGTAGCACCTGTAGGTGTTAGGATGCTAGTTTGATAAGCCCATAGAGCTAGGTTTAGCTGCAAATTCCAATCACAACCGACTACATTAAGAGTATTTTTGAGTATTTTCAATATGGTTTTATTAGATGCCTCAGGCTGACTATTTCCTTTGAGGTAATAGGGCATGGAAAATTGATGTTGGATAGAAAATTAGGAACAAAGTTCTTATACATCTTGATTTTTGGATGGGGTTCCATTGTCCATTGTTATTGTTTGAGGAATTACATACTTTCAAATAAGATAATTCAAAATGAATTTTGATATCTATTTTCTAGTGATATATGTCAATGGAATTTCATCTATCCATTTAGTGAAATAATCTTTCGTTGTGATAATGAACTTGTGTCCATTAGATGAAGCCAGTGAAATATTACCTACCAGTTCTAATGCCCATTGCAAGAAAGGCCATCATGTTGTGATGGGTTTCAACTCTTGTGCTGGTGCATGGACCAGATCACTATGTTGCTAGCAAACATGACACTTTCTAGAATATTGTATGCATTCATATTTCATTAAGGGCCAATAAAACCCTATTCTTAGCAGTTTTTGGACTAGGTTAGGTCTACTAGAGTGGGACCCACAAACACCTTCATGCACCTCTTGTAAGGATGTTTTTGCTTATTTTGTGTTAAGACATTGGAGTAATATACCATATATACTATGATGATATAGGGTATCTTTTAGGATTGTAAAGTAAGAAATTCTAAGGGTGAAGGTTTTCTTTTCAGTGGTTGTTAGGTCAAGTGGCATGATACCATGTTGTATGTAGTCAAAATTATCTTGGTACCATGGGGAGTTAGAACCAACAACAACACGTACCAGTTCTAATTTCAAGATGTTGAATGTAGGTATGAGCAGTTGTTTGATGAAGAATTCATACTTAGGAACATTCTATGGAATATCAAGTAGTGAGCCTATTGTTGTCATTGCATCGGTAGCTCTATTGTTGATCTGAGGAATTTTATCAAAGGTTAAATTGTGAAAAATTATTCCTTGAAGTTGTCCACCATCCTTTATATGGCATCAAATTGTCATCTTTTGTATAGTATTCATCGTTCACCTATCTGATCACTAGCTGAGAATCTTCAAAAACCTATAGCTCTTTTATTCTCCATTCTATAGCCTTTTTGAGTCTTGTGATCAAGGCTTCATATTATGATATATTGTTTGTTCATGAAAAAGAGATCATATATGTCTTTGGTATGCTCTCTCCCCATGGTGTGAGAAATAGAACACATTCCCCAGAGCCATGTTGAGTATGGGATCCAACAAATTATAGAATCCAATGGCCTATCTATTCTTTCATTGAGATACCTCATCTAGAAAGTCCACTATGAGAGGTTTATGATCATCTATGGGTGCTTTGGCTAGCTGGTCTGCTATTATTTTTCCCTTGGTGGCTCTTCTATCCACATATTATATATCAAATTCACTCAGGATCATCAGCCATTTGGCAATCCGGCCTGTTAGGGTTTCCTTTGCTAGTAAGTGTAGACACATAAAAATGACCAAGACTTGCAAGCACTATTTTACCACTTTTCGTCAGGACATGATTATAGCATTTTAATTATGTTTCTAACCCACATTCAACTATTAATTAAATAATTTATAATTACTTAACTAATTCATAATATCTCTCATTCTTCATGATTATTAAATAAATAAATCTTATTTATTTAATTTAATATGTCACTAATTGTCAAAGTCTTCTAATAATTAAATAAAGTCATCTTATTTATTTAATTAATCCTTATCATTAGTGTCCTCCTGATTATTAAGTTAATATATTTTAATATATCTATTTAATATGTCACTAATTTCTAAATCCTCTCTTAATTAAATAAATTCATTTATTTATTTAATTAAGTAACTACTTCTTCTAAATTAAATAATTATTTTAATTATTTAATTATGGCATGTGACACTTTTATATTTTTAAATAAAACAAATCATTTAAAAATATCTCACATGGTTAACTAATTCTTCATTTAGTAATTAATTTCAAAAATCAATTACTAATTACCTCACAAAATCTCTTTTTTCAATTAATTTAATTCAAAAAGGGAAATATTCTTCTACAAATCAAGTAATTTCTAAAATTATTGATTTTCTAAAATCTCATCCTCTTGTCTTCTTATTTTTGCTAATTTATCTCAACTGTCACATTCAATCTTGATTTAATTCATTTAATTAAATCTTATTTACACATATGGGTATTTTGCCCTAACCCTAATTGAGAGTTGCCTTATTGAATCTAGACCTTTGATTCTAGGGTATTCCTCAATCTCTCATCTTGTCCATCTGTTCAAGATTGCATTTTCTATAAAATGAAAATCTTGATCTCATTTTCGGATCCATGATTAATTTGTTTAACATACTTTTATTATAGGCATTTCATTCTCACACTTTAGGCTTTTTATTTAACTATTTGCAATAATAGGAGTAATATTCTAGATTGCATTAGTTTATTGTTCAAATCCTTCAAAAGCTTTGTTGAGGCTAGGCTTAGAGAGTTTCTCATACACTAAGGCTGAGGGAATCCATCATTCCAAAGCTGGAGAAGGTGCAATGGAAGTCAGCCATGGGATACTAGATGGGTGAGATCTTTCTTAATAGTTCTCCCATTTATATATTTAATTCCTTTGCATTCTATTGCTTGGTTTATATTAACTTGTAGGTACCACTAATCTTTGAGTTGATGTTTGCAGGATATTTTAGGTCATTACTGTAAGTACTTGAGTGGGTCTACTTTTGAAATCAGCTTTACCTTCTGTATACACGTTAAATCGGTCAATATAATTGATTAATTGAATACAAAGTATTTAATTAATAAACCCTTTTACTTCGAGTTGGGGCCCTAGCTCGGTTGGCTAAATCTTTCCTGTTGCAGGAGGTTGGTCATGAGGTCTAGTCTCGCCCACCCCCGTGGTACCAGAGGGCGTGTCGCACCAGTGCCGCCGGTCACGTTAAAAAGTTTACTAGGTGCAGTTTTTAAAAAAGTTAGAATAAACCCTCTTAATTCCTCTACTTATAAATACATTGCAAGATTTATTTATATAGTTCATTTTCTAAATTTCTTCCTATCTCAAAATCATTTTCTTCATGATTTAATTAAATAAACAAATCTAACTAATTTGTTTTATTTGATTAATTCCCTCTCGTTAAAATTGAATTTTTAAATTCAATTTTGTCACATTTCTACATAATTCTCTAGCCTCCTTCCACCTCACCATGTGTGAGATGAATTTAAATATTTCTAATTTATAAATGGGAATTTCCATCAACAAACTCCTAATAATATTGGAGACACATGGCTTCTTCCTCCATTTGATGCTCTTAAACACTTGGCAAAGTGCTCTTCTAAAGGGAATCATATCCATGATTCCCTCCAACTTCTTCATCGTCCATTGTCGATCTCTCAAGTTGAAATCTTGACCGTTGAATCTTGCCACATCATAATATGCCAAATCCTATAAATACAACATCATGCTCCAACATTTCATAAGACAACTTTGAGAAAAATTACTCTGTAGAAGTCATTTAAGAGCATTTGAGCATTTAGAGCATTTGGAGCATTCAACATTTAGTAGATTAGAAGCATATTAATTTAGAATCATGGCTTAGTTATTAGCTACATTTCCACTATCATAATAGTTTTACACAACATTTTGCATCATAGTCTTTAGCATCATATCCATTATCATTTACAAAATATCACATAGCTTATCAAATCACGTAGGAACTAGGATTCTTACATTTTTACAACATCCCTTCTCTAGGTTGTCATTCTAATAGTCATATGTGCATACATAAAATCTAAGAGCCACCATTATTTTAGGAATCCTTGGAGATAGGAAACAATGGAACGAATTTAGGGAGTTTTCTATGTTTCAATTCAATTTGATTTGCGATTTAGATTCTTTAATATAATACGTTTCATTGGTTGTGTGTTGATTATTTACTTTACACATATTCACATGACACATTTTGGTGCTCGTCGTGGGGCCTAGCCGCTATTTTTAACATTTTTTGGAAGGTGTGTCTATAAGTTTCGACGTGAGATCTTTTAGTGTGACCGTGATTTCTTTTAGAAAATGTTCTCTAGTGCATCTAGGCCCCATTTTTGTGCATACAACCTTTCATCTAGCACATCCAGACTATCTTCTAGTGCATATAGGGGTCTTTTAGTGCATTCATTATTTATTTTAGCACATCCATATATTGTTCTAGTGCATACAATAGTTTTTATAGCACATAGGAGTTATATTTTAGAGCATCTGATGTCTCTTTTGGCACATCTGGTTTATTTTTTAGAAATTCATAATTCTAAGAACTAATCAATATCTCTCTATTTTGCAGGTATTTCAAACATTGTTAGAGACTCTGCTAAAACTATAAGAACATTGTCAAAGATAAATAATCTAAAACTACTAAAGTTTGTTTTGTAGGGGCTGGAGTTTTTTTGTTTCTTTTGATTAAATTAGGAACCTAGTTTAATTAAGAGGTAAAAGAACACCATGTTTGTTGTGCTTGTAGAGTGGTATGAATATTCTCTGCCCTTAACTGGGTGACTAAAAAGCTAGACCCATTAATTTGATTGCAATTTTATCCTTAGAGGGCCTTCTTGGTGGGAAAAATTAATCACCCCAGGGAATGACCCAATCAAGAATACATTAAAGCCAAGTGACTTCCAACCGGTATATATGTGTGGTTACTTGAGGAAAGTTCAAGTATCACAAGGATTGTTTCAAGAAGAAGGGAAACAATCATCTCTTTTCATATGGATGATCCCCCATGAACGAAATGCCTATAGTAGAACCCTTTGCTATAGTAAGCCAAACATTCTTTTCTATTTGCTACTCCAAGAGTTCGGACCTCTGAAGTCATCCCATATTCTTGTGGCTTTCAATAGAGATGAAATTTTGTCATGGGAGATTCATGAGAAATGAAGCTTGGATGACCCAAGAAGTGAGTTTCGTGGAGGGGATCCAGTGTGGTCAAGCTTCTAAACATCCACTAAAAGTAAGCACAACTGGAGTAATCCAAGTGGGAATATAGTAAATAATGTCCTACATAGCCTTAGGAATTGTAATTGTTTGATGTGTCTTACATGTGTGTTTTCAAACAACATTCAAAGAAACATCCTACTCAGAAATGTACAACCACTGACTCAGAAGAAAATCCATTCAAACAATCTTTTCCTTGCCAAAAAAATAAGAAAAATCCATCAAATTTTCAGAAAACATAGAACATTTTCCAAATTAGTGCATCCATTCCTTGTTCTAGCATATATATTGCTCTTTATGGTGCATCTGAGTCATTTCTAAATGTATTTACACTATGTTTTAGCAAATCTAGGGCTTCTTATAGTGCATCTAGTCCCTGTTATAGTGCATTTTCTCATACTTTTAGTGCATTCACCTAGAGAAAAATTCAATTGAAATCTCATCTAGGGGAAGTCTAGCGCATCCCTGGCTATTTTTAGTGCATATTTTCCATTGTTTGATGCATACAAGTAGTTTTATAGTGCATACAACCCACTTTCCAGTGTATTCAGTCCCTGTTTTGGTGCATATTGTCCATTGTCTAGTGCATACCACCCATTCTCTAGTGCATCCAAGGAACAGTCCAACGCATCCAGGCCATCTTTTAGCACATCCATGCAATTTTTTAGCACATGCATGCCTTATTTTATCATATCCAATTAACCCAAAAATAGAGAGCTAAATTCACTATCCATCCAAAATTTAAACTCATAGTTTAGGATCCTTTTCAAAATATGATCATTCCTTAGTCATGATAGAGTCTTAAACTTGTTGAAACTAGTATTTACAAGTGAGAATCCTTTACCTAAAGCTTGATAAAACATCTAAAAGTTCCTCATCATCACACCTCTCTAATTAGAAACCGAGTTTCACCATCAGGATTCATCATCCTTTATCAAGATCCATCATCCTTCATCCCAAAACAAATGTTGTATAATCAAATTCAACTTAGTCCTTTTGGCACTCCTAAACAACGATCAAAGCTTAGTAAATATTTATCACTTATATGCTTGTTTCAATAAGATCCAAAAAGAAAAAACTTAGATAAAAGGAAACTGAGACTCAAAACCACCATGGTTGAACAAGAAGAAAATCCCTTTTTCAAACTCCATCAAAATGAAAGAGATGAAGATGTTGAACAAGCACAACAAGATCCTCAATTCCTCAAATTCATGGAAACAATAATAGAAAAAGATGGAGAGAAATACCTTTTGATGCTAGAAAACCAAGGTGTGAAATTACCCCATGATTTTGATGTAAACCAATTGAGAGAATATCCCAAGAAAGTAGAAATTGATCCATCAAACATAGATCAAATGATTTATTTAACCTAAAAAATGCAAGCTCTCCAACAACAAATTCTAGACATGCAAAGGGGAACAACAAATAGATATTCATTACAAGACACCTATCCATTTGATAGAACAATGAACATGATACCTTCTCCACCAAAAACTACATCATCCAAGTTCAATGTTTTTGAATTTTTGCAAAGGAGGCCTAAATCTAAGCCATCTAACATAAATAAAATTAAGTAATCATATCATGTCATGCACTTATCTTCATCTCCCATAAGCCAAAATAAACCTCATGATTCTTTCACCCAAGTTAATGATTCCATCCAATCACCCTCTCCTATCATACCCTCTACATCTAATAATTCAGGTCAAACTCTTAGTCCAAAGCAGGCTAACCTAGACTTCCCTCCCAATCAAGATCAAAAATTTCTTTTCACTTCATCCAATAATACAAAAATTCCACAAGCATTTCCCATCCTTGACTAAGATCCCATTTCTCAAGAATATTATGACAATCCCTTCATGTCATTACTCACCCATGAAGATCCCATTTCTCAAGAATCTTATGATAATCCCCTCATGTCATTATTCACCCATGATGATCCCATTTCTCAAGAATCTTATGATGATTCCCTCATGTCATTATTCACCCATGATGATCCTCTTCTATTTCAAGAGAAAAATTATCCTTCCAAATTTTCCTCCTTCCATCTCATCTAATGAACCTACACCATCTCATGATCCCATTATATCCCAAGAGCATGAAAGTTCTTCCATACTACCTAATGATTCTTTTCCATGTCAAGATCAAAACACCCCATCATCCCCATGCTAGGATCCTATCACACCTATTTAGGCTATCCATGAACCCCACACCTATAAATTGGGATCCTCCACCTTTATCCACTCTAGTTTATCTTTGACACCTATCCTTTCATCCATATCATATCCTCCCCAAAATAGACTCACCTCTTATTTCACAAATAATACATATCCCATAGGTAAATGAATGTGCCAAAGTATGAATTACAAAGGAAAAGGATTAGGCCTTCATGAACAAGGTATCCTAGAACCCCTTTCTATTCAAAAACACCCATATTACCATGGCCTTGGTTATATACCTAAGTGTCCTAATCCATCAAATATTCCATCTATCCTAGGTCCTCATCCTACTCCATCAAACCTATCGTCTATCCTAGGTCCTCATCCTAGTTCATCAAACCTTCCATCTATCCTAGGTCCTCATCCTATTCCATCAAAATTTCCATCCATATTAGGGTCCTACATCCCTCCATCTCATTTTCACCAATAACAACAAAGGCACACATCCTTGATGCCCTTTCAAAATTCTACCTACATTAACTCATCCATAATACCTCCATACCATTCATCTCAATCCGCCTCTCCCATTGCTCTTGGAAGAAATTTGGGTGCCAAATGTCAAAAGATTCAATATTAAAATCCATATGTATCAAAGGATCAACATGTCTCCTCCAAGAGTCATGCAAAAGTAAAAGAATATTTTATCCAAAATCAAAAGAAAAATCCAAAAGGCCACAAAGGCCCATCAAAGCAAAAAGGAAAATTACAAAGACCACAAAGATCCATAAATCAAAAGAAAAATCCAAAAGGCCACAAAGGCCCATCAAAGAAAAAAGGAAATTTTCAAAGGCCAAAAAGGCCCATAAAGAAAAAATCAAAGTCAAAAACCATGTGGATTCCTAAAAGTCTCATAGAAGCAATAAAATCTAAATTGGCATCCAAATTTGCTAATCCAAAAGCTTCCTCCAATCTTCCATCTACAAACCTATCACCTTCCAAATCCATTTTTCCTCCATCACTCCACCACCCTTCAAGGTGTGTGCCAATGTTGATCTTACCATCCTTTCCATCTATCCATCAAAATTCCTTCCAACCTCCTATCCATTATCCAACATACATCCCCCTTTATCCTCCTTTAATCCATAGCTTTGCATAAGTCTTTAGCTTCTTCTATCATGCCAACATATATGAGTCTGATTCCCACATCCATGGTTTATTGGAACACATATTCAAGGGATATTAGTAGTGAAACTTGATGCTTAATCCCTTCCTTCATCTCCTTATACATATCCTATCTTCCATATTCCTCTTGCACTCTACACTTGGGGGCAAGTTTCATCCATCCTATCATTCATGGTCATTATTCTCTTTATGTCCACTTCCTTACATTTTCAACTTTGATCTTGACAAGGTTAAGGATCTTCTTGAACATCATGCATCTTATACTATACGCATTATCCAAACCTTCCATACCATACCCTCCATCATGCATCTTATCCTATATTGTGGGGCATCTTGTTTCTTCAATTGGTCATCTCATTCCATCTTAAAAGTCCTAAAAAATCCAACAAAAAAATAAAATTAAAACATTTACAAAATCCAAAACAAAATCAATAAAATCATATGCTATCCGTAATAATTGGTTTTTTTCTAACTAGGGGAAAAATCCTGAACTCATTGGGGGAAACCTATGTTGAGCTTAAAACAATAGGAAAACATCAACAAGACAACTCAACAAAAACAACAATCACTCTAAAACATCAAACTAAACATCAATCGCAATCAACTAGACAATCAACCATCGAAATCAACATTAGGAAAAACAAAATAAAATCTCACTAGTGATCATCTTCTAAAGCATGGTTTGATCACTTTAGAACTTATGTTCAATTTTTGTATCTCAATTGTTGTTATCATTTCTCTAGAGAAACTCAAGGATGTCATGAACTAGAGGAGATAGGAAGGAGAATGATATTTTTCTTTGTCTACTTTTTGTGAGTCAATCATTACTACTACGCAAATTTTCATGGGACATGCTCTACAAAGTATCATTGATGACATTATGAATTTTTATAGGAAAATAATTAACACTTGTCTATATACGCAAGTGATGCTCAGGTGATCTTGGTCCAACTATACCTAGATTCTTGTGTTATCTTGCACTATCAAAACTCAATGAAAGTTGTATGGAAGTTGTACTTAGGTCATCATGGTCTAATTATACCATCGATGTTTGTACTAAATTTCAACATAATAAGGCTCAATGATGATACCAAGCACGAAAATCAGCTAAAAAAATGGCAACATTACATTTTAGTTTTGCATGGTAGATTAGATTGCATTGATATTTAGTTTTGCATCTATGGTATGGATTTTCTTAGGCTGGAAAAATTTTGACACGATGTTATCTCTCTCATTAAGGGATTGAGTGTAATTGACAGTAACAAAAATATAATCATTCACATGTAGTTGCATAATCATTCACATTTAGTTTCATAAGCATTTGAAATTTACAACAAGCATTGGAGAACATTATCATATTACACATCCATCTATGCATTTATCATACATTTGCATTTGCAAAAAATCCAAAATCATAAACCACCCATCATTTATCATGCATTCGCATTTGAAAATCCACAAAAACATAATCATACATATTTGCATTTATCATACATTTTCATCACAAAATCCCAAAAATAAAGCATTATCATGATCCATCCATCCATACCCATAGCATACATTTTCCTTCATCATAATATTTCCATTAGAAAAATCCAAAACAAAAATAATTTCTCATAAATCATAATTCATACATCATGCAATAAAAATAATATACTTAATTCATTCATCCATCCATACATTGCATCATAATATTTGCATTAGAAAAATAAAGAAGGAAAATTAAATGCATTGCATCACATTTGCATAAATATATTTCATCTCATATAGTGTAGTAACATCATACATTTGCATTAGGAAAATACAAAAATACATTGCATTACATCTCAGTTGCATCCATTTGATAGCATAAAGCATCATAGCATAAGAACGTATAGAATCATCATTACATCCATACATGATCATGTCATAATCAAAAAATTATATAAACATCATATAACATGTAGAATAGGAAATCAAATGCATTAATCATAGGCATTCATCATAAAAACACATAAACACATATAGATCAACCATCATCACTGCATATCATATAAATCTCAAAATAATCATAATGTCAAGTGTACTAGGATATCCAACAATGTAGCGAATAAAACATAAAAAATGTGGCAGTATCATAATGTCCCAACTAAAATCAGTGTATAAAAATGTCTAAAAATACATCAAGTATGATCACAAAGCTATGAGGTGCTCCCCCCAGAGCTTGTTGGTCTCACTAAGCCTCCTACAGTGCCACCTGATGTAGCTACACCTAATGCACCTATACCTAGGTCTAGACCTGGATCTCTGTGAGGTGGTTGTGTCACATCCATGTTGGTGGTCTAAGAGTGGTTGTGTCCTGATCTAGACTTCACATAGCTAACTCTCTGCTCTATAGGAACAACTGCATGATATCAGCCTCTCTAGTGACCCATGTGACCTCTCTCATCATATCACCTATACTGGCCCCCTCATCCACTCTCTGCAATTTTTTAGCTAAGGCCACTACCTTCTCACCTTTCTATCTATTTTCTTCCCTCTTAGCCATCAAAGTAGTAACCTGTGCCTATGCCTGTGCTAGCGCCTATGCTTGTCCCTGTGCCTATTCTAACAAATCCTTCACCTATGCTAGCTGACCCTATAATGTTTGAACTTGAACCTATAAAGAAGCTATCTGTGTTTGGTGCTGCTGTGAGGGCACCCCAATTTTCACACACTATTATGTTGTAGCCACCAAAGATATCCTCCTCCAAGGTACCTATAAGTCTCATACATACAACACTGCTTTGCTACCACTAACACCACCACCTTGACCACCATCATCTCCATTGTCATCTCCACCATCTTCATCTCCATCCCCATCTTTGTCATCACTACTCTCTCCCACCTCCTCCTCATCACCTCCTACAACCCTCCTTTGTCTTAGTGTCGGCTCCTCCTCTAACAACGGTGCAGGCTCATCCAGACTCAATATCCATGGAAAAGGATGTGACAAGAAATAATATGCATACTCCTCTATACATGCAACCTCTATAATATCAGGATGACAGTCCCATATCATAGGCTATAATTTGCAGTACTCCTCACATGTTGCATCATATGATAAAAACATTCCCCCACTTTGGAATGTCCTGTCATCTTCGTGCATACTGAGCCACTCCTTGGGGCATGCCTTGTATCCTACCATTCTATTGCAGCACTCTCCCCAACATGAATCTCTCTATAATGAATGGTGTCCTCCCTATCAAATATCTAGAACTCCACACATAAGGCATCTCTATATCATCCTCTGGCCACTGCTCGTAGCCTATGTAGGGCCTCCATCTAATAGTATCAAGGTCATCCAACACTCTCCTCTAGTACTCCAATTTTCCCAACTTCTGATGAACAACTGGACTTGTGTATACATGAACATAAGGCCTCCCAGCTAGACTCTATCTCTCTACAACTAGTCTCATGATAGCTATGTGCTTCCACACCCATATCTATAATAGTCTAACCCTGACTGATAAACTGACCCCTCTAAGATAGAACACTTGGTGAAGATCATGGTATAAGTGAGCAAGCATGCACGATCACATGCATATCGAGTTTGTTGTGTAATCATGCTCTCTAGTGTCTTTCCCCATCCAACCAAGACTCCCTTCTTCCTACATTCGGGACATAATAATCCTCCAATAAATCCATCTAAAATGCATTGTAATGTGGCATATGCATCAAGAATCTCTGACCATGGAATCTCATAGTCGTAGATCTTATCATCCTCGAACACTCTCCATAGTGCATTTGTACTGCCCTACTAGGTGGCATCATACACAACCAAATCTCCGACAACAAGAATCCTCAATATCTGATAGACATCCTCGAGTGCGACTGTCATCTCACTAGTGGGTAAGTGAAAGGTGTTGTGGTCGCTATGCCACCTCTCTGCTAAAGTGGTGGGAAGCCCCCTATTAATCCTATGTTGGGGGATATCTAACAAGGAATTCAACCTACAACATCCAATAATATTTAGATCATCTTGATCTAAATGTGGAACCAAATCCTAGGTCCTCGAGAAACACTCCCACAACATCAAAACTGACGTAGGCTCCTATCATCATAATAAATCAAAAATCATCTATCTTATCAATCAATCAAACATCAGCTAACCTATCAATCTAATCAGCTTTGATGAGATTTTTATTACATTTCATGAGTTTTTATCATTGATCCTCATCTATCATGAGGACAATCATCATCAATCATTCATTGATCCTCACCTCTCATGAGGTCAATCATCATCATCCTATTCGAAGGTTGACACAATCAAAAATCATCAAAATCAAGGAGTTTTGTCTAAAATTCATTAATCTAGGATAGATGCACTAAAACAGTGTCTTAAAGTGCTAAAAATGTGTATATGCCAAACAATATCATCTATGCACCAGAACAGAGTCTCTTTGCACCAAAAGTCTAGATGTGCCATCAAATCTACCATATGGGCCATTTCAGGGTCCCTATGCACTAAATCATTTTATGTGCTAAAACATCTACCCTATGTGCTAAACCTTGACATCTTTGCAACAAAAAGTCCAATGCACTAAGGAAATACACCTATGCACTATCTTATGCACCCTATGTGCTAATGTTCTGATGCACTACATCATTAACTCTATGCACTACAAAATCAACCTTAAGCAGTAAACTATTGAATGTGCTAGAACAGTCACCCAATGCACTACATTGGGTTCCCTATGTGCTAAATCTTTGAAAGAAGAATTTAAATGTGGAAAGAAGTAGGAAAACAAAATGCACAAATCACGAGGAGGTTTTTTGGGGTACGTACCAAAGGTCCATATGCTGCTGAGTGGTTGTGATATCACATGCACTCGAATCAATGTGTTTGGATTGGAATCACCATCTTGCTCAAAGTTGCTCAAAATCACTCTCTCAAATTTTCAAACTTGCAAATGCACAAATGAATCCCTTTTCACCTCTTTTTACCTTTTAAAGGGTGATTAAGTGGGATTTTTATGGGAGTGATTTATTTTATTTTTCAAATGGGGTATTAATTTATCAACTAATCAATAGGGGCAGATTTCACTATTTTTTTTTTAGAGATAAATTGTTGAAACGTGCTGAAAACTTCAAAAATTTCAAAAAATTCAATAAATTTGGAGAATTCAAAAACTCACCAATTTATCTCCCGAGGGGGCGTATATCCATCATCACTCAAAATCAGTGTCTGGGGCATGTCAAATTTTTTATCATCACTATCTAGCAAAACTTTTCTTTGAAGCAATGTGTAAACACATCACTTCAAAGAGGGGAAAATGTATAAACCTAAAATCAGTCAGGATAATCGATTAATTAAATACAAAGTATTTAATTAATAAACCCTCTTAATTCCTTTACTTATAAATAAATTGCAAGATTTATTTATATAGTTCATTTTCTAAATTTCTTCCTATCTCAAAATCATTTTCTTCATGATTTAATTAAATAAACAAATCTAACTAATTTGTTTTATTTGATCGAAAAAAAAATTGTTTTATTTGATTAATTCCCTCTCATTAAGATTGAATTTTTAAATACAATTTTGTCACATTTCTACATAATTCTCTAACCTACTTCCATCTCATTATCCACCTCACCATGTGTCACATGAATTTAAATATTTCTAACTTCTAAAAGGGAATTTCCATCATCAAACTCCTAACAAGATTGGAGACACATGGATTCTTCCTCCATTTTATGCTCTTCAACACTTGCCAAAGTTCTCTTCTAAAGGGAACCAGTTCCATGATTCCCTCCAGCTAAAATCTTGATCATTGAATCTTGCCACATCACAATATGCCTGAGAAATCCTATAAATATAGCATCATGCTCCAACATTTCATAAGACAACTTTGAGAAAACTTACTCTACATAAATAGTTTAAGAGCATTTGAAAATTTAGAGCATTTGGAGCATTCAACATTTAGCATAGTAGAAGAATATTAATTTAGAATCATGGCTTAGTTTATTAGTTGAATTTCCATTATCATAATAGTTTTACAAAACATTTTACATTATATTATTTAGCATCATATGTTGGATGTTGTGGTTGCATTTTTGATATGTGGTTGTCATTGATGGCAGCACTATTAGCATTGGTGATTCTAAAGGTTGTATATGTCGAGGATATTGAGAAAATTGTAATAAATATATTGTAGGAAGGGAGTGAAGCTGAGAAGGTCAGAGTGTTGAAAAGTGATGTACGTTAATAATTAGAAGGTGCACATTAAAGGGTTTGTTGCTGAGCTTATCTACTATGTTGTCTAAAAGTTTCAGTGGTACACATCAAGAATTGAGAATGTTATGAAGATCTATGTTCCTATAATTATTCAGTTACTATAGCAAGTGTTTCCAGAAGATAAGATAGCAATTCTGGTAAATTTGGTTGTTGCGTATGTTTCTAAGATGATTAGTAATGTTTATAGATCGTGCTCTAGCAATTCAGTACGTCTGCATTGATTGGCGTGTTCATGATTGAATATTTTTCCTTGTGTGTTCAAGTTTTTCATGTTCTTAGCTGACATGATGGTGATAGCATGTTGTGGATCCTTATGGATTAATATTTTATTGTTTGGCATGCCTGAGGATGTTGATTTAGGTCTTTTCTATGTTGTGACCAACTTAGGTTCATGCACATTAAGATTTGTTTGTGTATTAAGGCCGATAATTGTAATTCATTCTTTATTCTTGGCCAATAGAGTAGTCGATGTAAATCCATATAGCGGATATATAAAAGTGATTGTCTCTTCCCTATAAATGTATGCTCAGTGTATGTATGCAAAATACATGTGTGAATAAAGGTCAAATCATTCAGGAGTAGACCAAAGTGTGAAAGAGTTTGAGTAGAGTGTGGAAGAGTTTGATCAGAGTGTGTAGAAGTTTTTATGTGCCTAACCAGAACTGTCATCAGGCTTTTGTAGAAGCTAATTTCTTAGTTCAACCACATCAGATGGATTTAATCTAATTTTCCTATGTAAGTTAGTGAGCCTTCCCTTTGAGCAGTGAACTCTAGGCAATGTGCCTGAATGCAAGTGCATTCTTTATTCATTCTTCATTATAATTTTAATAGAGTATAATCTTGTGGACTAACATCCACCATGGTTTTTCCCCTAACAGGGTTTCCACGTATAAAATCTTGGTGTTCATGTGTCTCTAATGTGTTATTGATTTATGCTTGCACTGTTAATTATCATATCTGAGTTTAAAGGTTGATTAATGTTGAATAAGTTTAATTTTGGTAACATCTGATTCACCCCTCCCTCTCAGTTGCCTATCCTTGTTTTTCCAACAATTGGTATCATATAAGGTTCCTTTGAAGGGAAATCCTAACAACTTGAGGTGATCTAAGATGGAATCTTACAAAAAGGATAGTCCTAGATTCGATGGGGCAAACTACTCTTCGTGGAAAATCAGAATGGAATCTCATTTGAAGTGTATTGGTGAGACTTTCTCAAAGATCACAAAGAATACATATACTATCTCCGATAATGGTCCATCTACTACTAATGAAATCAAAGAAGCTGAAATAAATACCATGGCTATTGAAGCATTGTTGAGAGCTTTGACAAATTCAGAGATGACAAATGTGATAAGTCTGAAGACTGCACATGAGATTTGGAAAAAGTTGGAAACATTGTATGAAGGAGATGCACTAGTGAAAGTTGCTAAGCTACAAAGTCTAAAAGGAAAGTGGGATGACATGAAGATGAGTGAAGATGAGAAAATCCTCTCTTTCTCTCAGAAGATAAACAAAGTAGTGATGAGCATTAGATGTGTCAGTGGTTTCTTGGATAAAGAAGAGATTGTGGCTAAAATACTTAGATTTGTGTCTCCTTCCTATGAAACAAAAGGTCATGCTATTGATGAACACAGGACAGTGACAAATGTGACAAGAGACATGTTGATTGGAAAAATTGTTGCCTTTGAGTTAAGTGAATTTTGTGAATCTACTCCTAAGACCGAATTTGCATCCAAGGCTACTATATCTAAGAAAAGCAAGCAGAGATATGATCTAGGAGAGAGTTCCAAAAAGACATTCAAGTATGAAGATGAGATGAAATAGATTGAAGATGAAGAAAAATAATTAGAAGAACTAGAAGCATTGATTGTGAAAAGAGAAGCCAAAGGTCATGGTGAGTACAAAGGAAATTTACCTATTAAATGTTTTTCTCGTAGTAAAATAGGTCATTTTGCATCAAGGTGTCCTGGAAGAGTGTCCAAGTACAAATCTGATAAGACTATATTTCAAAAGAAATTCTATTATGCTAAAGAAGGTGATATTGATGATGAATCTGATAAAGAAACTGGAAATGAAGATGAATGGGTATTCATTGCCATCAAAGAAAATGGTCAGGTGTCCATTGAATCTATGATTAATGTGAATGTTGAGAAGGCTCTTGTAGAAAAAATTGAAGAAAAGGATGAGTGGGTAATTGACAGCAGATGTTCACATCATATGACTGGTGAAAAATGCAAGTTTGTAAGATTGGAAAACTATGATGGTGGTGTTGTAAGATTTGGAGACAACACTTCTAGTGTGATTCGTGGTAGAGGCACTATTTTTGTTGGTGGTAAGCACAATACTAATGATGTTCTTTATGTAGAAGGTTTAAAGCATAACTTGTTGAGTGTTAGATAGATGGTAGACAAGGGTTACAATATTCAGTTCAAGGATGGTAAGTGCAGGATAAGGGGAAGTTCTAGAAATGTGATTATTTCAGGTACAAAGACAAGAGATAATATTTTTCATTTGAGTGCTTCTAGTGAAAGTTGTTTAACTGCTCAAGTTGATGTAAGATGGTTATGTCATAGGAGGTTGTGTCATGTGAATTTTGATAACATTTTCAAAATAAGTTCTTCTCAAGCAGTCAAAGTTCTTCCTAAAGAAGTGAAGCCTACTAACACTATGTGCAAGGAATGTTAGATGGGAAAGCAGACTAGAAATTATTTCCAAAGAAAATACTATAACTCTAATGGAGTATTGGATTTGGTACATACTGACCTATGTGGTCCATCCAGAATTAAAATTCATCAAGGTGAAAGGTACTTTGTGATGCTTATTGATGATTACTCTAGAATGATATGGGTTGCTTTATTAAAAGAAAAACATGAAGCAATAGAAAAGTTCAAAATCTTCAAAGCTATGACAGAAAATGAAACAGGTCAAAATATCAAATTCCTAAGGTCAGAAAGAGGTGGTGAATTCACTTCCTAAGAATTCAATTCTTTCTATGAAGAGCATGGAATCCAAAGACAATTATCTGCTCCTCAGACCCTTCAACAAAATGGAGTTGTTGAAAGAAAGAACATAACCATTCTAGACACTACTAGAACCATGATGTTGGAAGAAAATGTTCCTCATTTTTATTGGAGAGAAGTTGTAAGTACTACTATGTATACCATGAACCAGGTAAATGTCAAAATTAATTTTGGTAAGACCCCTTTTGAGCTATGGTTTGGTTATAAGCCTACTGTCAAATATTTCAAAAAATTTGGAGGCAAATGCTACATCAAGAGAGATGATATAGGAAAGTTTGTGTTGGAAAAACAAAGATAGACAACTGAGAGGGGGGTGAATCAAATATTACCAAAATAAAACTTATACAAAATTAATCAACCTTATATCACATATTTGATAATTAACAGTGCAAGAATTAAATAAAAAACACACCAAAGACACATGAACACGAAGATTTTATATGTGGAAACCCTATTAGGGGAAAAACCACGGTGGATGTTAGTCCACAAGATTATACCCTGTTAGAAGTATAATGAAGGATAAAAATGGAATGCACTTGCATTCAAGTGTGCTACCTAGAGAACACTGCTCAAAGGGAAGGCTCATTGCCTTACATATAGTAATTAGATTAAATCCATCTAATGAAGTTGAACTGGTAAATTAGCTTCTACAAAAGCCTGATTACTTTCTAGTTAGGTGCACAAAAACTTTTTCAAACTCTTCCATCCTTTGCTAAAACTCTTCCACACTCTACTCTAAATGATTTGACATTTATTCACACTTGTACATCACTTTTACACTTGAGCACATCTCACTAAATGAGGAAAACAATCTCATATATATATCCACTACACGGATTTACAATCACTATTCAATCAGCCACAAATAAAGAATGAATTACAACAATCAGCCTTGATACATGAACAAATTACAATGCACACCAACACAATTCGGACACAACATAGTGAGGAACCAAACAAACACCTCCAAACATTCCAAATAAAAAAATATTAATCCTTATGGATCCACAACATGCTAACATCATCATGTCAACCAAGAACATGAAAACTTAGGCACACATTAGAAGAATCTTTGATCACAAACACTTCAATCAATGTAGATGTACAACAAAGATATAGCACAATCTAGAATCATCCATGAATGTCACAGGTACATTTGAAACACATGAAATTACCATAATTTCATCCACTTCAACCAAGAACACCATCTATAGAAACTGAGTAACTGTAGGGAAATAGATCTTCATAATTTCCACAAATCTTTATGCAAAGCTCTGAAACTTTTGGACAACATACTAGAAAGCTTCAATAGAAAACCCTTTGAAGCGTACCTTCATATCTTCAACACATAGAGCTTTACAACATTCTGACCTTCTTAGCTCCACTAGCTACATGTACTATATTGTTTACAATTTTCTAAATATCCTTGACATATACAGCCTTAAGCAGATTCAATGCTAATATTGTTGACATCAATAACAACCACATATCAGCAACACAACTACAACATCCAACAATCTCCCCCTTTGGAATTGATGGAAACACATGATGTGAAAAATAATACCATCAACCCAACTAACTCTTCTTCAACAATCTCCCACTGATATTGTGCACTCTTGCCTATTTCCTTCATTGATTTTCTTTCCCACCTTTTTCACATTGTTTCTCTCCCCCTTTGAAATCAATGGAAAAGGTACACATGCTCTGATCAAAAATTTGAATCATCTAACTACTCCCCCTGAGTAGCAACCACCACAACATCAATCAAGAATGAGATATGGCTATGAATTCATGGACTAATGCAAATATTTGTATCTTAATTTTGATCAGGAGGGGAAATCATGCCTAACTTTCCTCTGAGGTACTCAGAATAATCCTTAGGCAACAACTTGGTAAAGATATCTGTAATTTTCTCTTTGGTAGGTATGTACTCCAATCTAACTTCTTTGTCACTTACTTTATCTCTCAAGAAGTGATACTTGATGGATATATGTGTTGTCTTTGAATGCAACAATGGATTCTTAGAAATGTTAATGGTACTTGAATTGTCATAGAATATGGCAATAGGTTCTTCATACTCAATTATGACATCTCTCAACATTTCCTTCATCCATAATACTTGGGTACAACTATTTACAGCAACAATGTACTCTATCTCAACATTAGATAATGAAACTAAATTCTTCTTTTTGCTTAACCAAGATACTGGCTTCTTACCTAAGAAGAATGCGCCACCACTAGTACTCTTCCAGTTATCTACTTCTTCTACCCAATCAACATTAGTAAAAGCACTTAGAGTAAGATCATCATGGGACTCTCTAGGATCAGATTGAAATCTAGCAACCATGCACACAACATTCATTATATCTGGCCTAGTCTGAGTCAAATAGAGTAATCCACCAATCATTGACCTCTATCTTCTCTTTTTTTCTTTAAGATAATCATCTTTCTGTGTAAGTTTTCATCTAGTCACCATAGGTGTACCAACTAGTTTTGAATCTTCCATTTTAAACTTGTTCAGTAACTCTTTCACATACTTAGACTGAGGTACAAAGATTCCATCATCTAATTGAGTGATTTTCAGTCCTAAATTTTTTTTAGCTCTCCTATCATTGAAATTTCAAACTCACTTTTCATTTCATTGGCAAACTTCATACACAAATCATCATCACCTTCAAAAATAATATCATCAACAAAGACTTCAATGATCAGTTCTTTGTTCTGATCCAACTTGAAATATAGATTGTTGTCAGTAGTACCTTTATTGAATCCAAGTTTCAACAAGTATTTATCCAATCTAGCATACCAAGCTCTAGGAGCTTTCTTTAGTCCATAAAGAGCTTTCTTCAATCAACATACCATGTCCTTTTCAACAGTCAACTAAAATCCATCTGGTTGTTCAACATAAACTTCTTCTTCCATCCATGAGTATCCTTTGCAAACCAATCTTGCTTTGTTTCTGACCACATCACCTTGTTCATTCAGCTTATTCTGGAACACCCACCTGGTTCCAATCACATTTTTGTACTAAGGTCTAGGAAGAATATCCCATGTATTATTTTTAAGTATTTGCAATAGTTCTTCTTTCATGGCTTCCATCCACTGTTCATCCTTACATGCTTCATTGATATTTCTACGTTCAACTTTAGAGATTAGATAGTATTCTTCCATAATTATTCTTCTAGTTTGCACACATTTTCTCTTGTCTTCTATGATCTGACTATCAGAATTATTTCATCTTACATACTTAGGAGTTTTTATATTTTCTCTTACGTCTTGTTCTTGTGTTCTTTCTTCTGCACTTCTGCTATTTTTTGCTTGTTCATTCCCTTGGTTCACCATAACAATTTGAAGTTGATTATGTGCCTAAACATTACTTTCATTGTTAGTACCATCATGTTTATCATATAAATCATAACCACTACATCTGGATGATTTACCAATGTCTTCATCAACCTTGACATTTGCAATTTCAACCATTTTCTTTAGCCTTTTATTAAAGCACTGGTAAGCTTTTATTTTAGTAGAATTTCCTAAAAACATTCCTTCATCACTTCTAGCATCAAACTTACCTATATCATCATCTCTCTTGATGTAGCATTTGCTTCCAAATATTCTAAAATACTTGATAGCAGGCTTATAACCAAGCCATAGCTCAAAAGGTGTCTTACCAGAATTATTGTTAACATTCACCCTATTAATGGTGTACACAGTAGTACTTACAGCTTCTCTCTAGTAGAAATGAGGAACATTTTCTTCCAACATCATGTTTCTAGCAGTGTCTAGAATGGTTTTGTTATTTCTTTCAACAACTCCATTCTGTTGAGGGGTCCGAGGAGTCGATAGTTGTCTTTGGATTACATGCTCTTCATAAAAAGAATTGAATTCCCATGAAGTAAATTCACCACCTCTGTCTAACCTTAGACATTTGATCCTTTGACCTATCTCATTCTGTACCATAGCTTTAAAATTTTTGAACTTTTCTAATGCTTCATGTTTTTCTCTCAAGAAAGCGACCCATATCATTCTAGAATAATTATCAATGAGAAACATAAAATACCTTTCACCTTGTAGGCTTCTGATTCTAGAAGGATCACATAGATTAGTATGTATCAAATCCAGTACTCCATTAGAACATACTATTTTCTCTAGAAATAATTTCTTGTTTGCTTTCCCATCTGACATTCCTTGCGCATAGTCTTAGTAGGCTTCACTAACTTAGGTAGATCTCTAACTACTTGAATAGAGCTTATCTTGAAAATTTTATCAAAGTTCACATGTCACAACCTCCTATGCCATAACCATCTTACATCAATTTGAGCAATCAAATAACTTTCACTAGCAACACTCAATTGAAAGATATTACCTTTTGTCTTTGTTCCTGAAGCAATCATAATTACCGAACTTCCCAATATTCTACAATTACCATACTTGAACTATAGATTGCAACCTTTTTCTACCATCTATCCAACACTCAACAAGCTATGCTTCAAGCCTTCTACATAAAGAACATCATCATTATTGTGCTTACCACCAAAAGAAATAGTGCCTCTTCCACGAATCACACCAGAAGTGTTGTCTCCAAAACTCACATCACCATCATAGTTTTCCAAGCTTGCAAATTTTATTTTATCACCAATCATATGATGTAAGCATCTACTATCAATCACCCACTCATCTTTCTCTTTAACTTTAGCTGCAAGAGTTTTCTCAACATTCACATTACTAGAAGATTTAGTGGGCATCTAACCATTTTCTTTGATAGAAATAAATACCCATTCATCTTCATTTCTAGTTTCTTTATCAAATTCTTCATCAGTTACACCTTATTTAGCATAATAGCACTTTCTTTGAAATCTGGTGTTCTCAGGTTTATACTTTGAAACTCTTTTAGGAAATCTAGATGCAAAATGGCTTATCTTACTACAAGAAAAAAATTTAAAAGGTAACTTTCCTTTGTACTTACCATGACCTCTTGATTCTCTTTTCACAATAAATGCTTCTAGTTCCTATTGATGGTGAAGATGACACAAACAACATTAAAACATAATATTTCTACTCTATTTCTCCTGAAAAAGAAAGACAACATATAGTAGCCTAAGTCCCAAGGTCCTGGTAGTTGGTTCTCAACTGTTTGGTGTCACTCAATCAGTTCATGCAACTATAATATTCAAGGGGCCTATGTTGGTAACAAAAGGTTCAAGCACTGACTCATTTTTACCAACTACTTTAGTAGATCAATGGGGTTTTCAAATAAAAGAAAAAGATAGGACAAAGGGGTAAAACAATAAGTATGAATCAAATTTATCTAGTATCTGGACATATACCTTTGACAATGAATGTTTCCTAAAAAATCATAAAAACCATAAGATGACACAATCTATAGTATAATCTATACCACTACATACATTTTAGGTGCTTAATTAACTTTGCGATTACTCTTCACAAATATTTCAAGGGGTTTTCAAAACAACACACATTCATTCATCATCAAGATTATAGATCAATAGAATTTTTAATAACTTCAACTCAATGACAATCTAATAAGATGTTCCTTAAATATGATTCCTTCAAATGACTTTCATCATTCAAGAAACTCTTATGTTCAGCACAATCACTGCATACAGATAGATCATAACTTATCAGCCTTATCAAACAAACAATTTAATTCCAAACACCATATTTTGAGTAAAACTGTAATTCTATTAACTGTAAAAGATCAAGTACATTGTATCTCTATAAAACCACTACAAAATTCTATCTCCTAGCATTAGGTAAGCCAATCCAATTCTCAATTATCTGACCTTTACAATATGATACCCAGCTAGTATTTATAGATATACAAAAAGTTTGAACTTCACTTCTATTTAAGGCTTTCCACCTTTTTAGGAATTAGACCCTCTTGGCAACTTAGATCAATTCAATCTTGAGTTCTTGAATTTAAACATTCAGTCTTAACTAAAAATAGAAGATAGAATAAAAGAAAAGAAGTCATGCACCCCCAAGACTGTCAGTGTTGCATGCATGCAACATGCAAGGAAGATAAAAATCATGCATGCAGGGATTCATGCATGCAAAGCTGGATCTACTATGAACTCATCATAGCTAGTAAAGACTTGCTATAGAGTATCCATCTCTGGCCCATCAATCCAGTCATCTTCAAATTTAATCTGATCCAACTCAGTTGCAACAAACTCCTTCATACTTTTCAACTTTATTAACTCTCTCCCAGGATCTTTTATCTCTTCTTTAACCTCTACTAGTCGATCTAACATCAACTCTCTGCCATCATCTCCCTTTTGCATAAGTCCTCTGAATCTTTCATCCCACTTTTCCTTTATTTGATTAAAAGGAATGCCCTCTTTTGTAAATGCATTTATATCTACAATAATGGCAATAGATGCTTCTAACTCTTCCAATTGCTCAGTTAAATTATTTACAGTCTCTTGAATCTCATTCTTATGCTTACACAAAAAGTCAGTCCTAAACCAGAGTATACGAGAAGTTTTCTCTAAAAAATCCTTGTTGTCTTCCTCAAGTATGGATTGTTCCAGAAGAGTTGTTAGAGGCAATTCACTCACCTTTTCTAACTTCTGACTATATTCTTTGTATTCCTCTTCTTGCTTTTCTGATGCCTCAATGTATTGATACATCTCTTTAATCAACCCTTCAATATCCTTGTAAGCTTCAAATCCTTTCACTAAAACCTCTCCTACCTCTTGGTTCAATTTATCTATCCACATGTCTACCATCTCTGTTTTTCCTCTAATCTACACCAAATCATCAACCTCCTTTTTGCTTAACAAAACAAGAGTCTCAATGGCTGCTACCTTTTGTGACCTTGGAGAGGAGACACTCTTCAAGAATGAATGCAACTAATCCAATTGAGCTTTAAGCTCATCCTTCTTTTGCTTGTCCTTAATCATTCTTGACTTAGTCATTGAAGCCACCACATCAATCAAATTCATTTGCTGATTTCTAGTGGGTCTTCCCAAATTGATCATACTCAGCTGATAATTTGTTAACTACATATCCCCTACCTCCTTTTCTATCATCGGCATGGAACATTCAACAACAATTTCTCCTTTGTCTATGAGTCGAGTAGAATGTAGAATTATAGCCTTCTTTTTAGGCCTCTTCTGCTCAATTCCCTTCATCATATCCTCCCAATTGAGAGGTTGTGAAGGTATTACTACTCTCTTCTACAAGTCTAATTTTAGCCATGTAGGAGCACTTGGAGTAGTAGTCATCATAGAGGAAGAGGGAGCAATAAATGTAGAAGGAGGCTACATACTCACTTGAGATTGGGCTTCAACCCCTACTTTATCTTGTTGTTCTTGTAGTAAATGCATTTGCACAAGTCTTTGAGCCTCTTCTCTATCCTTTTGTTCTTGTATTTTCTTGTCTTCTTCTTCTTTCTTCAACCTCTCTTCTTCCAACCGATCCTTCTCTACTTTTTCTTTTTGCAACCTTTCCTTTTCTAATTTTTCGTTCTTTATTCTTGCTCTTTCTAATTCTTCTTTTTCTAAAGCTTCCCTTTCTAGAGCCTCCCTCTCCAATTTCTCTTTTTCTAAGGCCTCTAGCTTTTCCCTTTCTAACCTTTCTGCCTCCAAAGTCTTAACTTTTTCAGCTTCTGCTTCTTCTTCCTATTTTTTCCTAATCAGCTCTTTGGCCTCTTTTTCCTTTCTTATCTTTTCTGATTCTTCCTCTTTTTGTCGAGCTTCTTCTGCTTGTTTCAACCTAGCAACCAGAATTTCCCTTTCCCTCTAGTTTCTTGCTTTCTCCTCCTCAAGATCATGGATCTTTTGTATCAACTCTAACTTGTCATTTTCTATTTTAACTTTAAGCTCATGTTCTCACTGCCTCCTTTGCTTCTCTACTTCATCATCTACTACCATAATTTCAACTTGTTTTGACTGTAATTGTTGCTGGTGAAGTAGAACATCAGCTTGTACCTTTGCCTCCATTTCTTTTTGTCTCTCCACTACAACCCTTGCATCAAACTTCCTTTTTTCCTCTTCAAAAATTTTCCATTGCTCTTCTTGTGTTAGAATCTACTCAATAGTCCCCTCTAAAGGCATGTTTTCTTGCAAATCCTTTTCTGATAGAGTTTCATCTGAGTCTATCTCAACTTCTAAAAATTCTTCCTCCACTTCTTTTCCCTTAGCAACTTCATCCATGGTATGAAGAGCTCCTTCTTGAACCTCTTTACTCTTCTTTCTTATAAGTGGGGGTTGGGTGGATGATTCACCTAAAGTAGGTGTTGAAACAACAAATCCTACTGGAACATCTCCTTCTTGTGTTTCCTCTCCATCATCTACCACCTCAAGTTCTATTTCTTCAATATTTGGAGGAAGGAATTCCAATGGCTCTTTGGGAGGTGTCTTTCTCTTAATTCTCTTGTATCCTTTACCCTTTTTAATAACTAGTCCTTGAGAAGCTTGAGTTATTAGCACTAACCATTGCACACTTCTATCCAACACTGTCCTTCCAATCTTCTTGATATCAATTGTTTCTTCAGCATCCCAATCAATTGGATCTAGGTTCTTGGTGCCAATACTCAACGCTTCATAGGATGGATCCAACATCATTCCATCCTCGACCACGGTGTCAGGAATTTTTTCTTTAATACCAAGTTCTAACATGAGTGAGACTGATAATCTTTCATAATTCTTCTTTCTCAAGTCATACTCATCTTGCCTATCACTCCAAAAGTCTTCTAACAAATTAAAATATCTAGTGAACACCGAAGGTAATAAAGCATACATCTTCTTCTTTGGATCAAAATACTTATGAGATGTATACAATCCTAATTTCAATTGTATCAACTCATTACAAACCACTTTTTCTCCCTTCAAGTGTTGACAGCTATATTCACCCAATTTCATGGGAAATTTATGACATCCAATTTTATGCTTAATCCCAAACTGAGAATTAACTCCAATAGCTTGATATACAAACTCCATTAGCACCATCTTGTTACTAAAGCACCTTGGAAGTAAATGTGGTTGACCTTCAAAACCAAATAACCTGAAATATGTAAATTTGGGGTATTGGATGTACCAACTTCCCCATTCAGCAATGAATGCCATAGCTTCTTGACTTAACCTGTATCCTGCATCTCCATTCAATTGATTGATGACCACATATAAAAATGCATCATTGACTCTTCTGAAATGAGTCTCAGCAACCTAAAGAGATAATTGATCATAGTGCTTCCATTACACCCACTCTTGTAGTTGCATAAACAATGTAAGAAGTCATAAAGAAACACTTGGTTTCTCTAATCCTGGTTAACTGATCATGTATGGCATCAGAAACAATCATTGTCCAATCAAACTGTTGTTCTCCTTTCAAGATAATCTGAATAAAAGGAAACATCCACTCCTTGAAGCAAAATGCATCCCTCTTTCTAAACACCCTAGACAACATCACAATCAACCTTGCTACCTCTTCATAGAAATCTGCCCTCTTTGGCTGATCTACAAGTTTACGTAGAGATTTATTTTTTGTTTTCAACCACTTCTTGTTCAAGTGAGATTTATTCATTCCCTTATACTTACTATATTGCTCCAAGGCCTCTGCCTCATTTAATTGCACCAAACTCTTTGGATCTGGAACATCAAATATAGTTGGAAATGCTTGAGGAGTGAGATTAATAATCACATTGTCTTGTGAATCCATGCATAATCTTGTAGCAGGATTGTAAGCACTGGCTACTATCATGATTAACTCTGGGCACTGGACAAATATAGAAAATAAAGTGATATGAGCTAACCCAGAGTTGACAATTCTTTCTATAGTCAATGTAATATCCTTATCAAACACTTCTGAATACCATTCCTCAAAATTGTATTGACCTAAATTGGTGTCAGTGATATCTGACCAATCTGATTCCACCTTGCTCATCTTCACAACCGAACTCCTGTGATTATACCTTAATGTATAAGGCAGTTGTTCTGGCTTTAACTTCTTTGGTTTTGATGCTACCTTTGATGTTTCTATAGGTTGATTTCTTAGAGCAACTTCCCCTGATGTTCCTAACATCTTTCAACTTTCCTCAAATACACAAGAACTCAGCTAACCTTCTGAACTGATCCATTCGCAACAATCCACTCCTCTTACAATATTTTCACTTGAATGAACTTTGTCGCTACTCTTTCGTGCTCTTCAATCTTCTAATAATGATAATAATGACTCGTTTAACCCTTATATGAAGATAAAAATGAAGATTTCTACCTACACGACCAGCTATCATTAATGCATTAATCACGCAGTTAAGGCAGAGTCAGAATTGAAAGTGAACCAACACTTCACAATAGTGCAACTTCAGTCAATAAGTCAACAATCCAGAAAAATGGCGAGGGCGGAACAAAAATAGAAACTGATCCGAAACTTTTTTGAGAAATTTCCAAACTTCATTCCAATTCCAGTTCTGAGTCTGCCAACTAAACATAAAACAAAAACAAAGACAAAAAATAAAACAAAGACCGACATAACAAAACTAAACAAAAAGACAAAGACCAAAACCAAAAGTCAAAATAGCGGAGGCGGGGGCGAAGTTGATTATGATTTTACAATTTTCGGTAAAGACCAAGTTAACACCCATTCCGGCTCCGGTTCTGCTGAAAAGAAAACAAGAGACATAAAGAAAAGACTATTAGGATTGAAACCAATACAAGTTTCAAAAGAACTTTCAGAACCCGCTTTAGTTCCGGTTCCGATTTCGACAGAGAAACAAAAAGAAAAAACAAAGTATTAGCCAAAACTAGACTCCAAACTTTATTTTCAAAAACAACTAAGTACAAAAATAACAAAGGGGGACCCATTTTGACCAAGGAAAAAGATGGGGTGGTTATGCAAGGCATAACAATTCCTCCAATTCCTTTTCTTCATATTCAATTCGCTTCATCTTATCTTCATACCTGAATGTTCTCTTGGAATGTTTTCCTGAATCATATCTTTGGTTTATTTTCCTAGATATAGTAGCCTTGAAAGAAGATTCAGTCTTAGGAGCAGACTCACCAAATTTGCTCAATTCAAATACAGCAAATTTTCCAATCAACATGTCTTTTGTAATATTTTTCACTGTCCCTAGTTCTTCAATAGCATGAGCTTTTGTCTTGTAAGAAGGGAGCACAGATCTAAGTATCTTAGACACAATTTCATTATCATCCAAGGTTCCACCGACACATCTAATGTCCATCACAATTCATTTATCTTATGTGAGAAATAAAATAATTTCTCATCTTCACTCATCTTCAAGCTCTCCCATTTTCCTTTTAGATTTTGTAGCTTAGCACTTTTCACTAGTGCATCTCCTTCACACAATGTTTCCATATTTTTCCAAATTTGGTATGCAGTATTCAATCCCATCACATTTGTCATATTTGAATCTTTCAACGTGCTCACTAGTGTTTCTACAACCTTGGTATTAATTTATGCTTGCTTGATCTCATCTTCAGAGGAGGGACCATTCTAAGGAATAGTATATGCAATTTGTGTCATCTACCAGAAAGTTTCACCAATGCACCTTAAATGGCATTCCATCCCGACTTTCCATAGAGAGTAGTTTGTACCAGTGAATCTAGGACTATCCTTTTTGAATGATTCCATCTCGGATCACCTCAAGCTATTAAGCTTCTTTCAGAGGAACTTGTTGTGATACCAATTGTTGGAAAAAAAAGGATAGACAACTATGAGGGGGGGTGAATCAATTGTTACCAAAATAAAACTTATACAATAATAATCATCCTTATATCAAAGATCTAACAATTAACAATGCAAGCATTAAATCAAAAACACATCAAAGACACATGAACACCAAGATTTTATACATGGAAACCTTGTTAGGGGAAAAACCACGGTGGATGTTAGTCCACAAGATTATACCCTGTTAGAAGTATAATGAAGGATAAAAAGGGAATGCACTTGCATTCAGGTACACTACCTAGAGAACACTACTCAAAGGGAAGGCTCACTACCTTACATACAGTAATTAGATTAAATCCATCTGATGAAGTTGAACTGAGAAATTAACTTCTACAAAAGCCTGATTATAGTTCCAATTAGGCGCACAAAAAATTCTTCAAACTCTTCCACCCTCTACTCAAACTCCTCCACAATCTGCTCTAAATGATTTGAACTTTATTCACACTTTTACATCACTTGTACACTTGATAAAATCTCACTAAATGAGGAAAACAATCTCATATATATATCCACTACACAAATTTACAATCACTATATAATCAGCCACAAATAAAGAATGAATTATAACTATCAGCCTTGATAAATGAAAAAATTACAATGTGCACCAACACAAGTCAGTCACAACATAGTGAGGACCCAAAAAAACACATCCAAACATGCCAAAAAACAAAATATTAATCCTCATGGATCCGCAACATGCTAACATCATCATGTTGGCCAAGAACATGAAAACTCAGGCACACATCGAAAGAATCTCCGATCATGAACACTTCAATCAATGTGGACATACATCAAGGATAGAGCATGATGTAGAATCATCCATGAACATCATAGGTACATGCACAACAAATGAAATTACCAAAATTTCATTCGCTTCAACCAAGAACACCATCTACAGAAACTGAGTAACTGTAGGCACACAGATCTTCATAACTTCCACAAATCTTTATGCGAACCTCTAAAATTTTTAGACAAAATACTAGAAAGCTTCCATATTAAACCCTTTGAAGCACACCTTCATACCTTCAACACATAGATCTTTACAACATTTTTACCTTCTTAGCTCCATTGGCTGCCTATACTATACTTTTTACAATTTTCTCAATATCCTTGACATATATAGCCTTAAGAAGATTCAATGCTAATAGTGTTGACATCAATGACAACCAAATATTAGCAACACAACCACAACATCCAATAGTTTGATGCTAGAAGTGATGAAGGAATCTTTCTAGGTTACTCTACTAAGAGCAAAGCTTACTGGGGCTTTAATAAAAGGTTGAAGAAAATGGTTGAAAGTGCAAATGTCAAATTTGATGAAGATATTGATAGACCATCCAAATGTAGTGGATATGCTTTAGATGATCATCATGAAAGTACTAAAAATTGAAATAATGTTCATACATAGAATCAACTTCAAATTATTCTGATGAACCAAGGGAATCAAGAAGCAGAAACTAGCAGAAGCATAGAAGAAAGAACACAAGAACCATAAGTCGAAGAAAATCCTAAAACTCCCAAGTATGTAAGGAAAAATCATTCTGACAATTAGATCATAGGAGATAAGAACAAAGGTGTGCAAACTAGAAGAATAATTTTAGATGAGTATTGTCTAGTTTCTAAAATTGAACTTAGCAATATCAATGAAGCATGCAAAGATGAATATTGGATGGAAGCCATGAAAGACGAACTAATGTAGATAGAGAAAAATGATACATGGGATCTTGTTCCTAGACCTTAGAACAAAAAAGTGAGTGGAACCAAATGGGTGTTTCGGAATAAGCTGAATGAACAAGGTGAAGTAGTCAGAAACAAAACAAGACTGGTTTGCAAAGGGTACTCACAGATGCAAGGTATTGATTTTGAAGAAACTTTTGCCCCTATTGCTAGAATTGAAGCTGTAAGATTATTTTTTGCTTATGTTTCTTTCAAAAATTACAAAGTCTATTAGATGGATGTAAAGTCAACATTTATAAATGGTGACCTAGAAGAAGTATATGTTGAGCAACTAGATGGATTTCAACTAATTGATGAAAAAGACATGGTATTCTGACTGAAAAAATCTCTCTATGGACTTAATCAAGCTCCTAGAGCGTGGTATTCTAGATTGGATAAATACTTGTTGAAGCTTGGATTCAATAAAGGTACTACTGACAACAATTTGTATTTCAAGTTGGATCAGAATAAAGAGTTGATAACTGAAGTCTTTGTTGATGACATTATTTTTGAAGGTGATGATGATTTGTGTATGAATTTTTCTGATGAAATGAAAAGTGAGTTTGAAATGTCAATGATTGGAGAACTGAAATTATTCTTAGGATTATAAATCACTTAGTTAGAAGATGGAATCTTTATATCTCAGTCCAAATATGTAAAATAGTTACTGAATTGTTTTGGCATGGAAGACACAAAGCCAGTTGGTACACCTATGGTAATCGGATGCAAACTTAAACAGAATGATGATTCTCCTAAAGAAAATCAAACAAGATATAGGTCAATGATTGGTGGATTACTCTATTTGACTCAGACTAGGCCAAATATAATGAATTTTGTATGCACGGTTGCTAGATATCAAGTTGATCCAAAAGAGTCTCATGTGACTATTGTGAAAATAATCTTCAAATACCTAAAATGGACAGTTGAATTTTGGTCTTTGGTATCCTAAGGATGATGATCTTATCTTAAGTGCTTTTATTGATGTAGATTGGGCAAGTGATATGAATGATAGGAAGAGTACTCATGGTGGTGCATTCTTCCTAGGGAAGAAGTTGGTATCTTGGCTAAGTAAAAAGTAGAATTTTGTTTCATTATCTACTGTTGAGGAAAAATATATTGTTGCTGCAAATAGTTGTACTCAAGTATTATGGATGAAGCAGATGCTGAGAGATGTCAGAACTGAGTATGAAGAACCCATTTCCATATTTTATAAAAATTCAAGTGCCATAAACATTTCTAAGAATCTAGTGTTGCATTCAAAGACAAAGCATATATCCATCAAACATCACTTCTTGAGAGATAAAGTAAGTGAAAAAGAAGCTAGACTGGAGTATGTGCCTACAAAGGAACAAATTGCAAATATTTCATTAAACCATTGCCTAAGGATAATTTTGAGTACCTAAGAGGAACGTTAGGGGTGATTTACCCTCCTAATTAGAGCTAAGTGATGCAGGTTGTTGTATCAGTCCATGAATTCATAGCCATATCCTATTTCAGATTGATGTTGTGGTGGTTGCTACTTAGGGGGAGTAGTCAAATGTGCTAAATATGAGGATCAGAGCATGGGTACCTTTTCCATTGATGTCAAAGGGGGAGAAGAACAATGTGAAAAACTCTTGAAGTAAGGGGGAGAAGAATTAAAAAGGGAGAAAAGAACTATGAGAGGAGAACTGCAGATCAAAGGGAGAGAAGTATGTGAACAACCAATTGTGTTGGTGGTATAATATTTCACATCATATGTTTCCATCAATACCAAAGGGGGAGATTTTTGGATGTTGTGGTTTCCATTGATGTCAACACTATTAACATTGGTGATTCTGAAGGTTGTATATGTTGAGGATATTGAGAAAATTGTAATAAATATATTACAAGCAGCCAGTGAAGTTGAGAAGGTCAGATGGTTGGAAAGTGTTGTACATTGATAATAAAAAGGTACACATTAAAGGGTTTGTTGTTGAGCTTATCTAGTATGTTGTCCAAAAGTTTTAGTTGTACACATCAAGTATTGAGAAAGTTATGAAGATTTGTGTTCCTACAGTTATTCAGTTACTATAGCAAGTGTTTCTGGAAGATGAGATTGCAAATTTGGTTGTTGCGTATGTTTGTGAGATGATCAATATTGTTTCTAGATCATGCTCTAGCAATTCAATATGCTCGCATTGATTGGCGTGTTTGTGATTGAAGATTTTTCCTTGTGTGTTCAAGTTTTTCATGTTCTTGTCCGACATGATGGTGATAGCGTGTTGTGGATCCTTATGGATTAATATTTTATTATTTGGCATGCTCGAGGATGTTGATTTAGGTCTTTTCTATGTTGTGACTAACTTAGGTTGGTGTGCATTAATATTTGTTCATGTATTAAGGCCGATAGCTATAATTTATTCTTTATTCTTGGTAGACAGAGTAGTTGATGTAAATATGTATAGCGGATATATGAGCGATTGTCTCTTCATTATAAATGTATCCTCAGTGTATGTATGTGAAATACATGTGCAAATAAAGTTCAAATCATTTAGGAGAAGAGCATAGTGTGAAAGAGTTTGAGCAGAGTGTGGAAGAGTTTGAGAAGAGTGTGTAGAATTTTTTTTTGCCTAATCGGAACTATCATCAAGCTTTTGTAGAAGCTAATTTCTTAGTTCAACCACATCAGATGGATTTAATTTAATTTTCCCATGTAAGGCAGTGAGCCTTCCCTTTGAGCAGTGAGCTTGAATGCAAGTGCATTCTTTATTTATTCTTCATTATGCTTTTAATAGAGTATAATCTTGTGGACTAACATCCACCGTGGTTTTTCCCCTAACAAGGTTTCCATGTATAAAATCTTGGTGATCATGTATCTCTGATGTGTTATTGATTTATACTTGCACTGTTAATTATCAGATCTGAGTTTAAAGGTTGATTAATGTTGAATAAATTTGATTTCGGTAACAACTGATTCACCCCCCCTCTCAGTTGCCTATCCTTGTTTTGTCAACATCATATCCATTATCATTGAAAATATATCACATAGCTTATCAAATCATGTAGGAACTAGGATTCTTACATTTTTACAGTATCCATTCTCTAGGTTATCATTCTAACAGTCATATGTGCATACATTAAATATGAGAGCCACCATGATTTAAGGAATCCCTAGAGATAGGAAACAATGGAACAAATTTAGGGAGTTTTCTATTTTTCAATTCAATTCTATTTGTGATTTAGATTCTCTAATATAATAAATTTCATTGGTTGTGTGTCGATTATTTACTTTACACATATTCACACAACACACCTTCCTATTTAAGATGTAGAGTCTCAGCTTTTGTGTCACAAATATGATTGAGAGGCATGATCTTTCTATGGGAAATTAGTTCAATTCATATCCCACCAGTGTTTGATTGATGTAGTAAATCTCTCTTTCTTTGTTGTTATCATCTAGCTGGGCTGGGAGAGCTCCCAATGCTGCTTGTGTGCTAGAGACATAGAGCACCATTTCCTTGTTTGGGATAGGTAGCATGAGTAAAAGAGGAGTGAGTAGGTACTCCTTGACTTGTTAGAATGCTTGATCACACCTCACATCCCACTTGAAGGTGATATCCTTGTGTAGAAGATGAGTGAAGGGGTGAAATTCTTTTGCCAATTGTGTGATAAATCACCTGATGGATTGTAGCTTTCCTTATAGACTTCTCAGTTTTTTTAGTGTTTTTGGTGGAGGCATCTCTAGTATAGATTTTACTTTTGTAGGATCCAATTCAATCCCCCTTCTTGAAAATATGTATCCTATTATCTTTCTGGATCTTACTCCGAACGCACACTTATTAGGGTTGAGTCTCAAATTTTATTGTTCAAGTTGATCAAACATTCTTGCAAGATTTGATAAGTGATCTTCTATTTTGACGGACTTTTCTAGAATATCATCCACATAATCTTTCATGATGGTGTGTAGCATATCATGGAATATGGTTGTCATTTCTCTTTGATTTGTTTCTCATGCATTCTTTAGGCCAAAGGGAATTACATTCCAGCAAACGGTCCCCCAAACACAAGTAAAGCATGTTTGGTGTTGATCATCTACAGAGATTTTTATTTGGATATATCTGGATAAACCATCCATTAAGGACAACATCCCATGCCTTGTTGTTAGATCCACGATCATGTCGATACTTGGTAATGGAAATTCATCCTTTGGATAGGCTTTGTTCAGGTCTCTAAAATCTGTGCAAATCCTTATGCCCCCAGTAGGCTTTGACATAGGTACTAGATCTGATATCCATTGTAGATAATCGATGGGTCTAATAAAACCCATGTCTAGTAGTTTCTTTATATCTACCTTTACCAATAATGCTTTCTGAGGATGTATTTTTTTGATTTCTTTCTTGATAGGATTTTCTCCAGGGACTATAGCTAAATGATGTATCACTAATGTTGGATCTGGTCCAAGCATGTTAGCATAGGTCTAGGAAAAATTTACCTTTCTATCATTGATGAATTATGTGAACTTTTATTTCTATTTGGGATCAAGTGATATTGCGTGGTATGTTATTTTTGGATTCTCTGCAATGCCAACATTTATGGGCTCTACTTCTTCTACCACGAGCATTGATATTTCTTGGTACTCAGATATGGGGAGATTGAACTCTCCATCCTTGGGTGCCTGTGGGAGGTTTTCACATTCGTATGCATCCTTTATTTTCTTCTTTTATGGATTTGATAGAGCCATAATGTGGTTTTCTCTAAGGGACATCATGTTTACTTTTATGTTTCCTCTTTCATTCTTATGACTAGAAGGTTTAATCTCTCCACCAAAGTATGCATCTTGTTTGAGATCTATGATGAACCCTGATTTGTGATCTCCTACTAGTATGTCTATTTGAAGTCCCATGAACTCCATGATTGCCTAATAATTTTGGAATTGATCCAAAATAGGTGTCTTGTTGTTTTTGTTCCCAATCTATTAGTTGTAGGTAATAGAGTGGGAGGCTATCATCTTGTTCCCCAAAGCTTACAAAGGTGGGAAAAAGGGTCACTATGGCTCTGGTTTCTTTTTTCCACTAGGTATCTAGGTCACCATTACTTGAAGTAGGGGAACTATATCCAGTGACAAATAAATGGGAGTCACATTCGTATTCATTAAATTTTGTTCTAGACTAATAATAGACATTGGGGATGGTTTGGATGAATTGGAGAGGGAACGTATCATTGCTAATGTTTTTGAATAAGTCTTCGATGGGTAAATCATTTTCCATGATAAGGTAGATATCTAGTACCTTAATGCTAGCAGAAGCTTCTTGTTTCTTACAAGAGGTTTGTCTGGTTTTTAGAATAACCATATCTTTTGGCTCATAACCTAGTCCCATATTTTTCTCTATTCCACCATGATAGGCTCCCACCTACCTTGTTTATGTAGCCCGAGTCCACCCATTCCACTATATCCCATCTATTTAACTAGCTAACAACCTTTACTACTAGGGTCTAATAGAAGGGTTTGTTGTTGTTCTAGCTCTTCTTGGTCCTATTTGTAAATCATGGATGAGAAGTCCTCTTTGAATATCTCTTTGTCTTTCATGTCAACCCACTTGGTGAAAATCATGGGTTTGGCTATCATTTGGACTGTCTGAACAAGCTTGATTTCTTTTGGACCTCCATAGATTTTAGGTTTTCATGGGAGCATACCAATACAAAATTCTTGGTTAAAGTGGTAATTCCTATTATCCCTATCAAGTACTTGTACCTTGGTTTCCATTTTCAGTTGCTCATTTTATGTGGTCTTGATTGAGATAGATGGAAACATGGAAGGGTCAACATATGAGAATGAGTGGAAGGCTATGCCATTTCTAGGTATGTGTTGGATCTTATTATACTTATCTTCCAACTTCGCACAAAAGTGGAATGGCTCAAGAACAACATATAAAGTCACTTCTTTAGCTTCATGAGGAAACTTTAGGCATTGGTTGAAGGTGGAAGGGACTATTTGTAGTGCATGAATCCAAGGGTGTCCCAGGAGTAGGTTATTTGGAAATTCAAGGTCAAGCACTTGACGAGTGGTTTCCATCATGGCTGGTCTTATCTACACTAGTAGCCTGACCATTCCTTTATAGTTCCTTTCAAGTTGATCATAGGCCCTGATGGTGATACTCCTTGCTTTATCTATCATGTCATTAGAATACCCCAGCTGTTTGATAATTTTCAAGGTATAGATGCTTAAATCTATACCATTATCTATCAACACTCATTTTACCATTCTCTTATGGACACCAACCTCTATGTATAGGGCTTAGTTGTGAAATGAATTTAGTGGAAGGTCTTTCTTGGAAAAGACTAAATGATTGTTGGCCATGATTTTTCAAAACCATGGCTTGGAACTTATTTGGATCAAGTTCATTAGGGACCAATGCCTCCAATGTCTTCTCAAGTATTTCCCTATGTGTGGGTGATAGTTGGAACAACTCTAAGATTGAGATTAAGGAAAGAGTCATCTTCATCTATTCTACAATGTTGTAGTCATTCATTGTCTTAGTTGTAGGTTTGGGTGGGGTTCCTTGTATTGTAACTCTCCCCTGATGAGTAGTTACATTGTAGTTGTTGTCTCCACCTTGTATTGTCACTACATTTTCCCTATTGTCATCCACTTGTGAGAGGGTTCCTAAAACCGTGTCACCATACGTGTAATTAGCATTGTGGTACTCTTATTATTTTCCTTTGTCATTCCTTTTGGCATGGTTTGGGATCATGTTAGTGTATATTTGAAGGTCCTTATTTGCGGTACGATGTTCAACATCCACTTCTCCTTTATCTATCAAGTCTTGGATGATGTGCTTGAGTCACATGCAATTCTTGGTCATGTTTCCTTTGATCTTATGGAATTCACACAAGTCTTTCTCATTATACAATGGAGTCTTGAAGCTAGGTTGCTCATAGATCAGGTATTCATTCACCTTGATGAGTTTTTTATGTACTATTTTACACATTACTATTTCAAGTGACTCTCCTAGTATAGTGAGTTTTCTCTTAGGTTGATCATATTGTATTTGTGGCCCTCCTTGATTCATTTGTTGGTTGACTACTTGATTGTTCTTGGGATAGGCAAGTTGGTTTTTTTTTGAGTTATTTGAAATATAGCTCATTTGTTCCACCTGTGGTTTGTTTTGAGGTTTGTTTTGTGCATTCCATAGTGCTCTAGCATCCACCACTTCATCATTTGTAATTTTCTCATTCTTTGCCTAGATCTTAGGTTTATCATTGGAACTAGAGGGACTATCTTTTGAGCTATTTAATTTAAGGACTCCCCTTGCAATGAGGGATCTCTCAATATCTAATCCATTTTTGTATTGTTTCTTCAAAGTATGTGAGTCATAACATAGTGATTTGGTAGTTGACCTCAGGTAGGACATTTGAGATGAAGATATCTACTAACTCCTTGTTGGGAATGGGCCATTTGCATCGACTAGCCTTGTGTCTCCATCTCTATAAGTAAGAGGTAAAGGAATCTCCTTAAATCTATTTTATTGTGGATAAAGTTGTGATGGTGACATCTTTCTCTATGTTAAATGAGAAATTGCTTATAAACATTCTAGATAATTTGTCAAATTTTTTAATTTTTGGTTGCAGACGGGTGAACCACTCTATAGCATGACCTGTAAGTCTATGTGGAAATAGTATCATGAGATAAGCATTGTTGTTTTGTACCTCCATACATGACACTGAGAAGTCTCGTACATTCTCTACCAGATCTCCTCTTCCTTTATATTTGTTGTTAAACTTGGGTGTTTCAATTTGTTTTAGAAAAGGTAGTTCAATGATGGAATAGAATTAATGGGAATGGACATATTTCCTAAAGGGTGTAGGTCTTCTTTTTTCTCCATCTGGCATGTCTTCTATCTATTGGGTTATGACCTCTAGTTTTAGTTCCATCTCTATTTTTGATACATGTTTTTGTAAGCCTTGTTGTCTTACTATGCGTTGGTCATAAGTTGGATATAACAATAGTATGAAAACTTGGTAGTTGTTTTGAACATAGAGAAAGTTAGGTCCTTACTATGTGTAAGAAGGGTTAACTCCTTGTTGATAGGATGAGTTATATTGAAGGTTACCCAGTTGATGCATTGGCAGGTTACCTTGTTGGTAGGATGACTGAAGAAGGGTGCCCTGTGGCACACCTTGTTGTTGGGACTAACTATACTGAAGGTTTCCTTGATTGTGTGTTGGCGAGTTACCTTGTTGGTGGGATGACTGAAGAAGGGTTCCCTGTGACATGCCTTATTGTTCAGATAGACTATACTGAAGGTTTCCCTGATGGTGTGTTGGAAAGTTACCTTGTTGGTGGGATGACTGAAGAATAGAACCACTCCTCTCTCATTTTATCACGATCTCGATTAGAAAATCAAAATTTTCCACTCAATCTCTCAAGGGGGAAATATACCAGCGCAATCTTTCTCGCTGGGGCAGTAGTGGGGCATCTAAAAAATCAAATTTTTTTGAATTTTGATCACAACAGTTTATTCTTTGAACCAATACAATGAGTGCATTGCTTCAAAGAGGGGAAAAATGTAGTGGACAATATACAAATTGATCCTAAACACTTGTTCTTGATCTTACTAACACTAACATTGTTTCCTCCTAAATCATCCCTTTTACTAATTAATTTAATCGAATAATCTTTATTTGATTAAATTAATCATATTTCCTCTCCTAATTAAATAAATCAAATTTAACTGATTAAGTCACCATCTCCTATTAATTAAATAAATCAGTTTGTTTAATTAATCCTATAGTCTCTCTTTTAATTAAATAGTTAACTTTATTTAATTAAATGTCTAAAGTCGTCTCATTTAAATTAAATAAATCTTTATTTAATCTAACATCACTTGCTTTAATTAAATAAATAAATCTTTATTTATTTAAATCAAATAATCATTATTCCTCTCAACTTTTATTTATTTAAATCCTAAAATCTACGTCAAATTGTGAAATCATCTAATTTCCACTTAATCTAATCAAATCATGATTAAATCTAATCATAATCACTCAATTCCTCTAGATTTTGCAACTTGCACAATAAATCAATTTATTTGATTTATTAAATCATCAATTTCCATTCAAAAAGGCATCTTTTATGGAATATTCTTCCAATTCAAAAATCCCTCCAAAAGGGGATGGGTACTTCCAACAAGGTATTTAATGCCTCTTATATATCCTTGGCCTTGAGCCAAGTGACATTAAATCCATTTCCCTTCCATCTAAACATGTCACTTTCAAATTTTAAATTTGAATCTCATAGCATTTATCATGCACATTGACCAAAATGTACTCAACCTTCACCCATTCACATCTTGACAAGTGGTACTTGGCCATTGGATGTTGAATGATCCCGCATTTCTCAAATCTTACTCATTCTTCCAATTTTAAATCTATAAATGAGAGACTCTTCCTCTCATTCAACATCCACAATTTGAGAAAAGTTACTCTTTTCACATTAAGAGCTAATTTTGTCTACTTCATAGCAAGTGTTCATCATTTTTATGGTTTCATAGCTAGGTTATGCCAAACTCTCATCAAGGAGCTACAACCATCACCAAATCATCATCAAGCTTACAAAGGATTTGGGAAAGGGCCAATTTATATGCATAATTGGCACCAACTCCCCCATGGGATTGAGTGTTTCCATTGCTTAATGAGGATTTCATTTATCTTTTATGTTTTGTTCTTCATTTTTCTTATTATTGAGCATTATAGATGGATTTCATGGGGAATCCTTGTTTTATCTTGCATATGAGCTTACTAATATTTTTTCTTCTTGTATTTGTGCAGGTATAGGATTGGGGTTCACATTATGGTGCTAGAAGGAGGGCTGAGTGGGAGAAATTGATCACGTTTTTTGAAAATTTTGTGGTTTTTTGTGTTTCTAGGAAATTGCACCGCTCATAATCTGGCAGTGCCATATTGCACCACTTTCAATTAGGAAGCGCTATATTCCACCACACAAAACTCCAAACTCCACCGCATCTGTATTCCCACCTAGAAATTTCAAATTTCAAAAATACACCGCCGGTCTCCAAACTGCAAACTGCACCGTAGGATAAAAATAGTGCCGCATTTGCACTTTTTGTCCTACTACATAGTGTTTCTCTTAGTCACATGCAGCGCTATATTATTCCACTTCATTTATAAACTCTGTTTCATTTTCTAATTGCACTACTGGAGCTGGGTAAAAGTTAGATTTCTAATTTTTTTGAACATTTTTTTTGTGATGCGGGAACTTCCCAAGGTCATAACTTTTGGCTCAGATGTAGGTTTTGGCTGAAATTTTATAGGTGCCTTCATAATGAGGTGGAATGTAGATTGCCAAGTGAGTCTACTTGGGTTGGTGGCAATTTTGTCATATTTACGAGGCTTGAAACTTTCATCTTGACCCTCAAAATGGCAATTTAGTGTTTTTTTTCTAGTTTTTTAAAAGTTATTTTTGTTAATAACTCGAAGTTCATGTTTTGAATTTAGGATGTTAGTTGAAAATTCATTCTATCTTAGTTTTAGAAAGTTTTTGGGAAAAACCAGGACTCTCAAAGTCATGCATGCAAAATTACCAAAAATGGAAAAATATAGCAATTGTTGAAATCTGCCAAAAAAGGAAATTTCTTGATCAAAAGTGAAGGAAGGAAAACGAAGGCCAAGGGTTCTCTATGATTTTATCATCTCATTTTATTAAGTGTTTTTAAACACTTTTGGGAGAGTTTATAATCCCTTTCTAAGGATTTGATTACTTTTTGGCTCTTAGGACACACTAAATTTCTTTTGGGCTCTAAAAAGAACACTAAAAAAGCTTTCAAATTTTGCAACAAAAGGCTAAAAAGAACTTTATAACAACTTACTAGATTTGGTTTAAGGTTTACAAATTGAACAAGTAAAATCAAACATTTGATTTTGTGCTATAAAAATAATTCATTTTTGCTTTGTGGACTTAAAATGAACAAGTGTTGTTTTGTTTTGTAATTATTTACTCAAAGTAAAATCATCAAAAGGATGGATGCACTTTTCTCATGCCTCACGGCGATCTTGAGAATCAAAATCTCTTTTGGTGATCTTAAGTTGAGTAAATTAATTACCTCCACATTTCATTTTGGGATTAAAATTGAACCAATCTTGTGAGTGTGAGTATAGTATATTGTGAGTGTTCTCCCTTTGTTTTTCAACGAAGGTGGATTGAACTATGGGATATGCTTGCTTGCTTTTGTTTATCTTAGTGGGCCTGCCTTATGGGAAAAATTAATCTTCCAAGGGAATGACCCAATCAAGAACACGATAAATCCAAGCGACTTCCACTCGGGATATAAGTGTGGATATTGGAACAAAGGCCAATATCACAAGGATTATTTTGATGAGAAGAGCAGAAATGGTCTCTCACTACATGGATAGTCCCCCATGAACATAATTCCTACATTAAAACCCTTGTTTAGCAAAGGAAAAAATCCTTAACTATTTTTTGGTGCAAAAGATCATGTCCTTTGAAGCCACCCCACATATAAATGTGATTCTATTGTAGAGATGAAAAGTATGTCATGGGAGATTCATGGGTATTGATGCTTGGTTGACCCAAGAAGCGAGTGCATTGTAAGGGGGAGCTTGTGTGGTCAAGCATATAATCATCTGCACTAAATATACATAGCTGGATTTATCTAAGTTGGATCCCAACAAATATTGTCTCTTCATCCTAGAACTGTACATGTTCTTGGAATAAAAAATGCATTGCTTTGATCGGAAACATTCAAAAACAAACATCCACAAAATCTTCAAATTTCAAACCCTTTAGGAGGGGAAAATACCTTTGACCAAATCCAAGTGTTGTTGCTTTCCCTAAGGATTTTATCCTTAGAGGTCTCTAAGAATTTGGATTTACATCATAATTTTCTCATACTAAAGTCAACCTAGGAAACTATGCTCTTGAAACCTTGATTTTCACATAATGGACATTATGGAATGAAAAGGAATTCAGACATAGACATTCAGTTTGAAAAGCATAATCAAGAAACTGTTTATGGTAAAAAGAACCAAACCTAAGAAAGATAACAAACAATTGAACCACACATGTGCTTGGTCCCTTTTGAGTCATTTGGTTTTCATGCAAGCATTGGTCTTTTGGTTTGAACCACTTTTATGGAAAAGCATGTTCTTTAATATCTTGGTCTAGTAAACAAGTCCTCTTAGGTTCATTTAGGGTCAATTCAAACACTTCACCCCATCCAAAAATTTATCAAAATCACATTTCACCAACAACTTTTGGAACCTTGGAAAACATCACTTATGCTAGACTTTTAGGAAAAATCAACATCCCCTTGTTTGGGATAACACACTTAGTCAAATTATCAATCCTCTTGAAGGAATTTAGCTCTAGGATAACACAACTTCCTAAGGTTTACAAGTTCAAAATCACTTTGTTTGGCTTAACACACCTAGCCAAATTATCCTCTTGTGTATGATTTTACTCTAGGATAACACAACTTCCTAGAATTTACAAGTTCATTATCCAAGAATCATCTTGTTTGACTTAACACACTTAGTCAAACTATCCTCTCATGTGCAAGTTTACCATAGGATAAAACAACTTCCTAGAGTCTACAAGATCATTATAAATCAATCAAAATCAAAATCAAAACAAGTCTTGAAGTCTAGCATTGATCCAAAGTTCCTAAAAGTTTAAACACCCATATCATTCACCCCTTTCATCCTTCATCTCATAATTGGTCCTAAAACCCTTAGAGGTCAAACAAGTTCAAAACACAAGAGGAGCATGGAATATAAACTTGATTCATACGTCATGATTAATCCAAGTCAACCAAACTATTAGGGCCTTACAATGCCAATTGATTTTCAAAACTTGCATTTGTACAATATATACATGGGATCATTATCTCCTACAAACCTCAATGGTACAATAGATGTGAGTTTTCCCAATCTAAATTTTGGAACATCTTTTCCTATGGTAGATTTAAATCAAAGTCAAAACTTACAAATCTATCAACCAAACAATCAAGGCATGAGCCTTCCCCCTTTACCAACCATCAATCAACCAAATCCGAGAACTACTCCAATCATAAAGTAAAAAATCATACCAAATCCTCTCATCTTGCCATCAATATCACAACAATAGATGGAAACCATCCAAGCAACCCCAATGGTCTACACAACCACCATCCCTCAAGTGTCTCAAGGACAAGGCATCTCAATCACACCATTCACCACTCAAAACCTAGCGATCAATGTGACTGTTCTTCTCATCACAATGGTCAACACCATTACCAATCCACTACCACCACTACCAAAACAAAACATGGAAAATTCATTCTCCATCATGTTGCAAGCTGCTCGACAAGCTGCCCACCAAAAGGTGCTCCAAAACCAACAAGTTGCATAGTTAGTTGCTTAGCAAGCACAATTAGCTACCCAACAAGCTACACAAGTTGTACAAGCTGTGCATGTGGCACATGCAACCCAACAAGAATAGGCTCAAGCTCAACCCAACACCAAGCTCGATAGGGACAAGCACAAATCCAAGCACAATTGTAAGCAATTCATCAACAAGTGTATCAACAAGTCCTACAAAATTTTAGGCATAACAACAAGTAGCTCAACAAAAATCCCAACAATAAGCATTGTTGACACAACAACAACATGACCAACAACAAGCATTTTTGGCTCAGCAACAAACACAAACATTACTCCCTTAGCAAATCTTGCAATAGATTCCCACCACAATCGTTGAAAATGATGATCAAAATCCTTCGACCAATGATCATGTTTAAAAATGTCTCTACATCAGCTAATAAGTTAGAGGACATATCTCAAGAATCTATCCCAAAGAATGATCAACATCTTTCACCAAGGTCTAGAAATGATCCTTTCCAAAGCATATGGAAATCCTTTGACCTCATGACATTTGAGAAACTTCCTATGCCTAATGAAGATATCCAAGAACCCTTTATAAGAAACCTAATCTTTGAAATTGATCCATGTCAAGAACTTGATCCAAAGCATGTTGAAAGTAATTCCAATCTTAATCAAGATCAAGAATTTACATCTCCAACCTACTACAATGATATAATGGACACTCTCCTATCTATAAAAGATTATCACATTCATAGAACACATAATCCTCCATCTACCCATGAGATGCTTTCCTTGGATGGACACATAGATGATCTTCATTCAAAACAGGATTCATGTACTCCTGACATTATTACATAAAAAGAGTAGGTTATTGATTCCTATAGTCAAACTCAGTTGTCAACATCAAGATCAGATATATCCCAAATTTATACTGAGGAAATCATGTATGAAGATATCCAATATTATCCACTCAAGGGAACAGGTCAGAGAGAACAGGATATTCCAGAGTCAGCAGAGCAACAAATTGAAATGGCATCATCTACAGTGGTCATTTGTTAGAGGATGCATTCTGAACAAGGCATCTCAAAACAAGGAGAGTCAAAGAAAAAAGGTGATGCTATCACCATACTAGGGGAAACTTCATCTCAACCAAACATCAAAATAGGGGACACGAAGAATCCTTATGGTAAAACCAGTGTTGATACTACAAGTAGCCATGTCACGAATCTTCATCCACCCATCACCCCATCCATGAATTGGGACCAACAACAAAATAAAGATTTGAATCAAAGCACAAAGAACATTATCAAATAAAAAGAAGCTAAGAAGCATATTGGACAAATCAAATACAAGTGGATACCAAAGAATACAAAGAAAGATGATCCCTATCATACTCCATTAGTCAAAGAAACTATGGGGAAAAATAAAAATGGGAAAGTATCCATCAAGGATGTCCACAAAGGAAAAAGAAGGCTTCTCAAGAAACATACAAAGTATATCAAGCAGTTGGTCCTAATTCCACACACACTTTTGTATCCACCCATCATTGCTCATCTTCCCAAGTTTGGAGAATCAAAGGTTCCAAGCTATCAACCAATCCATCTTTTATTCCTAAACACACTCCATTCATGCCTCCACGCATAATATCCAATTCTCACATTGACCATGTGTTGCTGATGACTCTTCATCATAAGGATTCAGAAGGCACTATATCACGATGTGCACACAAAGACAAAGTTAACTCCGATATCATCAAGGCAGATCAGGGATCTCAAAAGTTGCATTCAAGTGCATGTATCCTAGCTAGGAATATTTTTCAAGCAGGATACTGATGGCACATTATGATAAAAACATCTACATCGACACCACCAAGTGGTTCAACATGAGCTTACAATCTTTCATCAAAAAATCTATAAAAAATATAAAAATATAAAAAATCCCAAAAAATCATAAAAGGGTTGAAAATAGTAAAGATAAAAAATCATCCTCCAGTGAAAACCACTACAGTGGTGCTTTGGATAGGTACCATGATGAAAACCTGGAAAATAGGTGCCATGTGTAGAAGTGAGCATCTGTGTGCGCTAGTTTAGTTGGAAGCATCTCATCCCATCCATAATAAAAGCAACATTCCCTCCATCTTATCCATAATAAATCCATTTATCCAATCCATTTTCATCCATCTACATCCATCTTCCAAATTAAATTGATAATAGAAGTTTGGTGCACACTTTACACTTGCTTATGGTAAACATCTTGACATGGGTCATTTTCATTGATCCTATCCTACCCAACATTTTCCTGGCCATGAAGCACTATCCAAATGAGCATCCTTTGTTCAAACACCTTACCTTATCACAAGATAATCCTTGGCATACTTTGCATGCTTACCATATCCATCCATACACACACCTATCCAAGCATCCACCCATGGCCTTTCAAACATTGCTAGACACTGGGGGAAAATATTTACATATTGCTTCGGAAATAAATATTGATATATATCGTCCAACTTATGTGGTGATATGAACATTGGAAAACATTAAATCAAATTGTTCAAATAATTTGTGAGCACGAATCTGAATCACTAGCCCATGGCATATTTTGACGAGATGATGTTCCTTATCAAGCTTTATCTTTCATTAAACATTAATCCAAAATAAATATTAGTTGCATCTAATGTGTAATTCAACGTCACATCAAATCATCAAAACAATTTTGTTCTGAACAAGCTTCATCAATTTGGATGAATCAAAATCCAACCAATCCATCATCATCTTGGGATATCCTTCCCAATCCTTGTGTTGCTTAACACTATCCTTGCATTGTTGTGTATCCTCAACAATGTTATCATCATCAATCCATTGATCTGATTAATCAACCTTAGCTTGGTTTTCAATAAAATCCCAAAACAAAGCACTGATATCATAACATATCCATATCCCGATCATCAAAATCATGCAAAAAACCCAAAAAAAAAATAAAAATAAAAAAACATCCAAATCATATCAAAATCAAAAAGTGCCATCATCTTGTCTAAAATACATCATCTTTGAGCTTGAACGTAGGCAAGGTTAATCTTTGATCATCCCTCAAGACACCTTAGGTCATTCTTTTAGGCATTTTTCATAATGGCAATCCATTTTCCCATCTATTTCACACCCTAGGTTAGTCCTTTAGACGTCCGCTGCAATCTGGCAATCCGTTTGACTATCTTTCTCATTATTGAGTCAAGTCTATTGTCAGTCGAACTATGTGGTATCTGTGTATATAACATAGACAAAGCTAATCTATGGATAAGCTCTCGAGACCCCTAGGATACGTCTTTAAGTTAGTCTCTTCATTGTAAATCTTGAAAATACCAAAAAAATTGGAAAATCAAAAAAATCAAAATAGCCTCAAAACATTTGAAAAAACAAAAAATGGCGCATCCATCTCATCTCACTTTCACCCGCAGTTGTCTCATTCCCAATAAATCAATCATCACCCTCATCCTTTGGTGGATCAGTCAAAAGCAAGTCTAGCAGGTTCCAAAGTGAACACCCTAATTGTCAAAGTCTCAAGTCTAGGTCAGTAAGCAAGCAATTTGATCAACTCAGAGTATCAATAACTTATCACCCAATCAGTTTCACCGAAACCATGATAAGAACATGTCCTAGGATGTATCTTTCCCATGATGGACATAAACATTAGGTATCTCACAGTAGTTTAGCCTTTGCTAGTGGTATGAAGAACATTAGCTTGTTTGTTTACTTTATCTTGGTCTTTTTTACTTATCTTATTTTGTGCTCATTCCAAGGACCTCTCAATGATGCCTAAACAAAATAGGTTTAGAGAGAAAGGAATGGGGCAATGATCATTATCTTTTTTATCTGTTGTGCTTGTTGGATATTCTTGTAAAATAACTTGGTGAATACTTGCTTTTTTAGGTGCATCCTAGCAAGGCTTTTGTATGTCAAGTGTGAACAAGAATACTCCTATTTGCTTGTCGAGTCAAAGTTCATCACACTAGGTAAAATTACATCCTGGTCCTTTATACTTTGATGCATCATACCTATGTGTGTTATCAAACATAAAGTAATCGATCCTTTGAAAATCCCAACTCCTGGTAAGAAAATCATCATCATCATCATTCATAGTGTAGGCTTGTTGGATCCTCCTTCCATCCATCTTATTCTTCTTATTCTTCTATCTTTACTAAAATTTCTATCTAAAGTAGGTGTGAGATCTCAAAATATACACAAGGCTACCCATGGCCGATGACTATATATACATCATCAGAATTGTCTACATCAAAGAATTATCTTTCATCCTCTGATCAATATAACCACTCCTCTCACATTTTATCATAATCTCGATCGATTAATCAAACATTTCTGCTCAATATCTCAAGGGGGAAATATACTAGTGTAATCTTTCTCATTGGGGCAACAATGTGGCATTTGAAAAATCAAGAAATTTTGAGCTTTGATCACAATAGTTTATTCTTTGAACCAATACAACGAGCACATTGCTTCAAAGAGGGGTAAAATGTATACATGGAAAATATACAAATTGATTCTACACACCTGATCCTGATATTACTAACATCATTTCCTCCTAAATCATCCCCTTTACTAATTAATTTAATTCAACAATATTTATTTGATTAAATTAATCATATTTCCTCTCTTAATTAAATAAATTAAATTTATCTGATTAAGTCATATCCTATTAATTAAATAAATCAATTTGTTTAATTAATCCTATAGTCTCTCTTTTAATTAAATAATTAACTTTATTTAATTAAATCTCTAAAGTCATCTCATTTATATTAAATAAATTTGTATTTAATCTAACATCACCCTTTTTAATTAAATAAACAAATCTTTATTTAATTAAATCAAAAAATCATTATTCTGCTCAACTTTGATTTATTCAAATCCTAAAATCTATGTTGAATTGTCAAATCATCTAATTTCCACTTAATCTAATCAAATCATGATTAAATCTAATCCTAATCACTCCATTCCTCTAGATTTTTTTTAACTTGCACAATAAATCAATTTATTTGATTTATTAAATCATCAATTTCCATTCAAAATGGAATCTTTTATGGAATATTCTTCTAATTCAAAAATCCCTCCAAAAGTGGATGGGTACTTCCAACAAGGTATTTAATGCCTCTTACATGTGCTTGGCCTTGAGCCAAGTGACATTAACTCCATTTCCCTTCCCTCTAAACATGTCACTTTCAAATTTCAAATTTGAATCTTATAGCATTTATCATGCACATTGACCAAAATGTGCTCAACCTTCACCCATTCACATCTTGGCAAGTGGCACTTGGCCATTTGATGTTGAATGATCCCACATTGGTCAAATCTTACTCATTATTCCAATTTAAAATCTATAAATGAGAGACTCTTCCTCTCATTCAACATCCACAATTTGAGCAAAGTTACTCTCTTCACATTGAGAGAGCTCATTGTCTACTTCATAGCAAGTGTTCATCATTTTTATGGCTCCATAACTAGATTATGCCAAAATCTCATCAAAGAGCTACAACCATCACCAAATAATCATCAATATTACAAAGGAGTTGGGAAAGGGCCAATTTCTACACACAATTGGCACCAACTCCCCCATGGGATAAAGTGTTTGCATTGCTTAATTAGGATTTCATTTATCTTTTATATTTTGTTCTTCATTTTTATTATTATTGAGCATTATAGATGGATTTCATGGGGAATCTTTGTTTTATCTTGCATATGATCTTACTAATGTGTTTGCTTCTTGTATTTGTGTAGGTATAGGACTAGGGTTCACACTCCTTATACTTCTAGTTCATGTTCTCCAAATGTTGCTTCACTTGAGTATGCACTATCTTCATATGTTCTGCAAATTCTTCTACTTCTACGCTCCTCTTATCTTCCTTACTAATTTCCCTTAGCTCTGATATACCTCTAGGATGAACTCCTATAACAATCTCAAAAGGGGTATTTATAGTACTTTTGTTCACTGAATTATTGTAGGAAAACTCTACTTGTGCTAGGACTAGATCCCAAATTCTAGTCTTCTCTCCAACCAAACATCTCAGAAAATTTCCCAAACTCTAGTTCACTACCTCTATCTATCCATCTGTCTGCGGGTGAAAAGTAGAACCAAACTTCAAATCGGTTTTCAACTTCTTCCAAAGTGTCCTCCAAAAATAGCCAACAAACTTCATATCTCTATCTAAAACAATAATCCTAGGTAATCCATGCAATCTGACCACCTCTTTGAAGAAAGAATCTGCTACATGTATTGCATCCATTGTCTTCTTACAAGGTATGAAATGTGTCATCTTAGAAAATCTGTCCACTACCACAAATACTGAATCATTACCTCTCTGTGTCTTAGGCAAACCAAGTATGAAATCTATACTGATATCCTCCCAAGGTCCTTTTGGTACCATTAGTGTCTTATACAATCCAATATTGTGACTACTTCTGTAGACATGGAAAATATATAGTTTCGTTTGGCACGCTTGATCCCGATCACTAACATCATTTCCTCCAAAATCACACTCTCAGCATTTCATCGTAATTCTATCTCTTAATCTAATGAATCATTATTCATCTGATCAGGTCTATCACCTTCTTTGATTAAATTTATCAATTTAATTTAATTAACCTTACCATTTCTATTTAATTAAATAAATCATTTTATTTGATTAAATTCTCTAAAGTCCTCTTATTAAATTAAATAAATTAAACCTTATTTGATTTAATCTAATATCTCCCTCCTTAGTTAAATAAATCAAATCATTTATTTAATCATTTTTTCTTCTCAATTCTCGACTTAAATCAATTCATAAATTTAAGTCTAAATTGTCACATCATCTAATTCTTCATTAAATTAATCAAAACTATGGTTAAGTTAATCCCTCTCATTCAAATTCTCTAGAGAATGCAAGTTGCACAATAAATCAATTACTTTGATTTATTTAATTCTCTATTTTCCCTCACATGGCATCAAAAGGGAATATTCCCTTATTTGAACTCAAAAAGGCCAAGTGGACTTGGTCCTTCCAACAAGGCATTTAAGGCCTCTTACATGTCCTTGGCCTTGAGCTAAGTGACATTAACTTCACTTCTCTTCCCTCTTCAACAAGTCATCTCACAATTTCAAATTCAAATTAGATGCATTTATTGGCACTTTGGCCAAAATGTGCACAACCACTAACCATTCACATCATGACATGTGGCATTCAACCATCGGACTGAAAGTTAGTCCCACATTGCTCAAATCTTGCTTTCTCTTCCAAATTGGAAGTTATAAATTGGAGGCTTCTCTCCTCATTTCTCATCCACAATCTTCATGCAAAGTTACTCTCTTCATATTGAGAGCCAATTTTTCCCATTTCACTCAACCTATCACCATTTTCACAATTTTGTAACAAGGTTATGCTCAAATCTCTTTAGAGATTTGACCATTGCTCAATCAATCAAAATTGCAACTTAGGAATTGGGAAAGGGCCAATTGCAACACTTCTTTGGCACCAATTGCCCCATGGGATCACTAATCTATTAGAAGGGGTTCACAAATTCCTTTTGCAACTCGACAAACTCTACAACTCTATACAAATCTCCTTACATCCTTATGAATCTATGGCCATAAGTAGTTCCCACTCACCAATGCTATTGTCTTGTCAATTCCAAAATGTCTTGCCAATCCTCCACTATGTTTCTCTTTTACCAAGTTATCCCTCATTGAATTTTGGGGTATACACAACTAGTTTCGTCTAAACAACATTTCCTCTTGGATGAAATAATCCAACCATTGACTTCTATCCTCCAGGATTGGTTCTCTACATACTCTCCAAGGTTCTGCAAAATTTGGGTCTTCCTTATACAAGTTCCTCATTTCACCAAAGCCTAATACCTCCACTCTCATCTGTGCTTGTAAATTATGTCTCCTACTCAAAGCGTCAACAAATTTATATGACTTTCCACTCCTATGTTTCAAGACAAAAGTGTAACTCTGTAAGAACTCTACCCATCTCATGTGTTTCTGATTCAACTTACCTTGACTATTCAAAAATTGTAAAGCATGATTATCCGTATACAATACAAATTCCTTAGATAACAAGTAATATCTCCACTTTTTCAAGGATTGAAATATGGCATAGAACTCATGATCATATACTTAATACCTTCTTCTTGCATCATTCAACTTCTCACTGAAATAGGCTACTATTCTTCCTTCTTGACTTAACACTACTCCAGTTGCATTTCTTCTTGCATCATAGCCTACTTGAAATACCTTATGAAATTATGGTAAAGCCAACATGGGCTACTCAACCACCTTCTACTTCAACAATTCAAAACTCCTGTCTACTCCAGATGTCCATCTAAAATTCTTCTTACCTCATCTCATTGTCTCTATCATGGGGTTACAAATAGAACTAAAATTCCTAATGAACTTTTGGTAGAAACTAGCCAATCCATGAAATGATCTTACCTCTCCAATGCTTTCATTGGTAGGCCATTCAACAATAGCTCTCACTTTCTCAAGATCCATCTTCAATCCTTCCACTGATATCACAAATCCTAGATATACCAATTCCTCCTTCATGAAACTACACTTCTTTAGGTTTATCAACAACAATTCTTCTTTCAACCTCTGTAAAACTTGTCTTATGTGCCACAAATGTTCCTCTCTAGTCTTACTGAAAATAAAAATTTCATCCAAGTATTCAATACCTCATTCACCAACCTCATGAAAGTACTCAGTGCATTTTTCAACCCAAAAGGCATCATCAACCACTCATACAATCCTTCATTTGTCTTGAATGTTGTTTTCCACTCATCTCCTTCTCTGATTCTAATCTAATGATATCCACTCTTCAAGTCTATCTTTTTAAAGTACTTAGCTCCACTCAAACAATCCATAATGTTATCCATCCAAGGCAAAGGAAATCTATACTTCACCATGATCTTTTTTATGTCTCTAGAGTTGGTACACATACTCCATTCTCCATCTTTCTTAGGTGCAAGCACAATAGGTACTACACAAGGACTTAAGCTTTCTTTGATCAAACCTTTCCTCAATAAATCTTGCAATTGTCTATCCAATTCTTCATTCTCTTTTGGTGTCATCTAGTGTACTTCTTTGTTAGGTAAACTAGCTCCAAGAATCAGATCCATGCAATGACTAATACTCCTTACAGGTGGTAATCCATCAGGTATATTATCTGAAATGATAGCCTCATATTCTATTAGCAACTCTCTTATCTCTTTCGATTGTCCTTCTACATGCTTC
>CM021103.1:431097959-431373773 GCA_007115665.2 Sequoiadendron giganteum
GATAGATCTTAAATGAAATGCTATCTTGGATCATGAAACTCTTCATCACAATTGTTAGCTCATAAACAAATATGATGCATGAAGACCTTGACATGATGCTTGATTCTTGAATAATGGTCTAAAATGCTTGATAATCTTCCCTTGAAGACTCTTGAATTCTCTTTTGAACTCTTGAATGCTCTTATGAACTCAATTTTCTACAAAGATCACTTGATTTATTGTTAGGATTCTTAGGAGAAAAATGAAAGAAATAAACTTGCATTTATACTTAATTATGCAAGAATTCCTAAAATTACAACACTACAAGTTGACATCGAATCTAGGAGGATAAAATCCTACCAAGATTTTGAATTAATTTTAATTTTGGGTCACACGAGACTCATTCACCCAAGGTGGTGAATGAGTACCATTAGGCATAGTTTATGGGACCATTTTCAAAAATGCTTAGAAAGGTGTAAAACCAGGATCAGCACCCAAAACTTTAGGTGGGACTCATTCGCCCAAGGTGGCGAATGAGTCCTAGACTACCAAATCTAGGCCACACAACCTAGAAATACTTGAATTATGATTAAATGTTGATTCATGTTGGGATCATCCTCGAAAAGATAAATTAAATGAGGCTTGTGGATGCCAAATAAGGCCAATTAAAGCATAAAGAAGCCCAATTATTAATGAAAACCCTAGAAAAATGTGAAAGTGTATTACAACACTTTACAACATCTAAAATAAGGCATGATTAAGTTTATTTAATTCACAAGGGCCCAAGACCTAATGTGAGTGTGTTAATCACATTACAACACTACGTCAAGGCATCATTAAGCTCAATTATATAAGGAGAGCCCAAAGAAGTGTGAAAATTTCACCAATGACATTTTTTGACACTACATTTAGCCCCACTTTAGTGAGAGGATGAACTTTATTTAAACTCACACTAAAGTAAAAAAAATCACTTCAAGAGGGGTTCAAATGCACCAATGTCAGTAAGATGAGACAACGATCAAGAGGGGTGATCAATCCCCCAGGATCAAGATCCCATGATAAACCAACATAAGCACAAAAGAACACACATGAAAATGATAAATAACATCATAAAGGAAAATGCATACAAGTGTTGCCAAAGACGAAAAGAAAAGTAAAATAAAATAAAGGAGGTAGATCAAGCTTTGACCATTTTTCCATCATAATGTGGATCATATCTAGGTTGTTTGTATGAAAAATGCAAGCTCACTTTGAGGCAACTAAACTACAATTTTTCTGTTGGGTGAGGATCTGAAAGAGGTGAGACACATACATAAACAACTGGTATGTGCTGACACTCACATGCAAGTGGCTAAGGGAAAGTCATTCCTCGGTTGAGCTTCCCATCAAAAACAATAGAAAAGTTATACCTCCTGATAACTTTAATAAGGTTCGATACAAAAATTATTTTCGAGCTTCATGAGGCAAGAAAAATTTCGTATTCTTGGAGCTCATGAACAATGAACTTTGAGCTTCATGAGGCAAGCAAAACTTTGTATTCTTAGAACTCATGAACAAACACGATGGCTCCACAAGAATGCAAGATGTATTATGCAAGGTGTCCTTATAACTAAAAAATGAAAATGCAACAATAAGGAATGTTCAAAGGATTCTTTCTTAGTTCATGTGAGGTCTTTAACTTAGGAAACATTGTGCCTAATTTCTCCAAGAGAGGACCAATCAAAGAATATAAGATTCACAACTTAGGGGATGTAGTTTGTCACATCAGGCAACTAAGAGGAATGTAATATGCTAAGAGAGATCATGCTCTTGAGGAACATCACTCCCAATGTCATCCACAAAGAAAAAAAAGCATTGCATAAAAAAAGAAGGCTACACCATGAACCATGAAAAAGAAATAAAATGCAAAATAATAATGCCAATGCATGCCCCCACTTTAAAGAGATTACTAAACACCATACTTTGAGAAATTACTTCAAAGTAACAAATGATAAAATGTATACAAGAAAGAAGACATGATAGCTAACTTGGAAAGCCCTATGCCAAATCATATGTTTCCAAGTAAAGCTACATCATGCAAAGGAAAAGAAAAGAGAGGGGTGTAGACATGGAAAATGTGCAAATTCAGTTCAACACACTTGACCTTGATTACTAACAAAATTTCCTCCTAAATCATACTCTCAACTTTTCATCATCTTATGTCTCTTAATTTAATAAATCATTATTTATTTGATTAAGTCTTTCTCCTCCATTGATTAAATTAATCAATTTAATTTAATTAACATTATGTTTATGTTTAATTAAATAAATCATTTTATTTGATTAAAGTCTCTAAAGTCCTCTTATTAAATTAAACCTTATTTGATTTAATCTAACATTTTCCAACATAGTTAAATAAATCAAAGTCATTTATTTAATTAATCATTTCCTCTCAATTCTGATTTAAATCAATTTATCAATTTAAGTCAAAATTGTCAAATCATCTAATCCCTCATAAAATTAATCAAAATCTTGATTAAGTTAATCCCTATCACTAAAATCTTCTAGATAATGCAACTTGCAAATGAAAATAGATTTAATTCATTTATTAAATCTCTATTTTCCCTCACATGGCATCAAAAGGGAATATTCCCTCAAGTTTGAATTTAGAAAGTCCAAGTGGATGGGTACTTCCAACAAAGCATTCACTCCTCTTACATGTCCTTGTGCATTGAGCTAAGTGGCATTTATTTCATTCATTTTTCCCTCTCACATGTCATTTCCTCAATTTAAAATTCCACCTAATTGCATTTATTGGCACTTTGGCCAAAATGTGCACAACCATCAACCATTCACATGGTGACAAGTGGCATTTGGCCATTGGGTGAAAGTTAGTTCCACATTGCCCAAATCTTGCCCTTTCTTCCAAATTAAAATCTATAAATTAGAGGTTTCTCTCATCATTCTTCATCCAAAATCTCATGCAAAGTTACTCTCTTGACATTGAGAGATAATTTTGTGCACATCATTCTACATATTCACCATTTTCACATCTCATAGTTAGGTTATGCTCAAATCTCATTGACGAGATTATATATATCTACACATCAACATTGCAATTTAGGAGTTGGGAAAGGGCCAATTTCAACATTTCAATTGGCACCAATTCCTCCATGGGATCACTAGTTTTCTCACTTAATTAGGATTTACTTTCATTTATTTAATTTGTTCTTCATTTTCCTAGTTTAAGTTTGAGTAGATGGATTTCATGGGGAATCCTTTATTCTTGTTTTCCTTTGATCTAACATCTTGATTTGTTTTTTGATCTTGTGCAATTGCAAGTTTAGGGGTTCACAAGAGGTTTCCCCAAAAATGTAAACACTAAAAACATAAGGGATCTATGGATTTGGGGGTAGTATGTTCTTGCTATAATGTTTTTAGAGAGCTCAAAACTGTCATCACTCTCGTAACACACATAGAACTAGAAGAATGGCACAAAGAAAGCTAAAACAAAGAAAAAATCCTTTTGGCTCAACATGGAAGAGACATGAATGTCTCAACACCTTGCATCATCCCCAAAAGGAAAACACAAGACAAATAAATAAAGAATAAAGGAAAATCTTTTGGGTCAACATGCAAAAGACATGAATGTCTTTATGCCTTGTGTGATCCCCAAAATGAAATTACAAGACAAATAAAAGGAAAAGTGAAAATTTGTACGACATAAAGAAGAATGAATGTACAAATAGAGGAATTCCACAAAGAGATGGAGATACATCAAACATAACATCATGGGGGATCACATTATACACATGCAATCAAAAGAAAAAGAAAAATAAGTAATTCAAAAGACTAGTAAGGCACATGCGAGTCAACCTATAAGAAGGTATTTCACATTCCAATAATTTTCATCATATAAAAAAGAAAGGAAAATTATCTATAGGGACAATATCAAGTGTCGAACTAGGTTCATCACTAGGTTCAACACTCTTCTTAGGAGAATTATTGTTTAAGCTCATAGAAGAGGAAAATAATCTATTCAATTCATTATGCACCTCTTCGTCAATTTTAGTAACTTCCTCATCGTCATCTAAATTAATGACAATAGGAGGTCGAATGATAATGTCTAAAGGAGGTTTTAGCTCTTGTTGTGGTTGCATTATAGGATCTTTTTATTTTGGGGAAGGGGTAGAGTCATCATGTATTGCTTCAGTCAAGTTTGGATCTTGAATTTCTTTATTTTTTTTCTTCATTTAACTTTTGAGCAAGGGCCTGACGTCTATGCCTACGCTCTCTAGCACCTCTATTTTTTTTATTTTTGTTTTCAAGTTTCATTTGTGTAGGAGCGGGTTGATCAACCATAGGTTCCTTTTCTTCCTTGAGGGGAAGAACGGAAGGAACCATGGGAGGTTGTTCAACCACTTTCTCTTTGACTTTTTACACTTGTTTTATTCTAGGAGGTGTGATGGGATTGTTTTCATTGTCTCTTGGTCTTTTGTAGGAAGTAGGTGAAGGTTCTATCTTAGGTTGATCTTGGTTATTTGGAATTTCTTTAGGTTCAACCATGGTTTTATCAAGGATGGTAGGCTCCGTCGTGGGTTAAGGCATGTTTCAGAGGGATAATTCTGCTATTTTCTTTGCCTTAAACCTTTGATAGGATTTAAAAATAAGTCTTCTCATGGTTTGATAGGTTTGATAGGCTCAGGCCAAAATAAATCTAAGGAAAAGTTTCCACAGGAAGACAAAGGGTTAAAGCCACTATGATGCACAGTAAAGATTCCATGTCAAAGGGAAACTTTAAGCATTTATGCACAACTGACAAGATGAATTTCATGGAGCGAAGCCATGGATAGCCTAGCTTCACATGAAATTGTTCTAACTATGGGATGATGGAGAATGAGATATCTAATATTTTCAGTCCTATTTGTAAAGGCGAGGTGATTGATCCCATCATGAGGCAAGTGAAACTGTTATGTGTCTTGATCCATGCTTTTAGTTTATCATATATGTCTTGATAGAGTTTATGCGGAAGTAAGAATTCCTCAATGATCACGTTTTCTCCACATACAGGATCTATTAATTGTAACTAAGGCATTTTCCTAGGTTTAGCAAGATCACATGCAAAACATGAAAACCCAAAGCAATAATGAAGTGCAAAGGAATAAATGAAACAATCTCACCAGAAGGCTTCATCCTCCATGGCTGACCTCCATTATACCATCTCATTTTCTGAAATATGATGTTGCCCTCAGATTTATGATGAGAAAACTAATGGAAATGACAAGCCCTAAGCAAATGTTGAAGGATTTTGAATGACTATATGCAATACTATGCCCTACTGCAAACTAGTAAGCATCTAAAAATGTCTAAACTATGTCAAATGAAATCTAAATATGCCTATGAAAAATGAAGAAACATGCAAGAGTATGAAATTGCAAGAACATGAAGGTGCAAAATATGCCAAAATGAGACCAAAATTGCTATTTTATAAAAAATGCAATTTTGTGTGAATGGCCAAGATTAAAAGTTAGCAAGTACCCTAGAATCAGTGAATAGGATTCAATATGACAACCCACAATTAGGGTTAGGGCAACATTAGGTAAAATTCAAAATGAATGGCCAAGATTGATTTTTAGAAAATAAAATCAAGGGCTGACAATGCATGTGACAAGAGATTTTGGCCACACAAAACGAAGTTGCTAGAGAATCAAATAATAATTTAAAATTATTTGATTCAAGAAGTGATGTTGACTTTTTGAATTAAAAATGAATTTAATTCAAAAGTGGTGGGGTCATGTGGCAATAAATAATTTAATTTAAATTATTTACTAAAAAGAGGGAAATTATAAAGTGGGACTTATTTTAAATAAATAAATTTTATTTAAAATGAGCACAACAAAAGAGGTGATAGGAGAAATTAAATAATAGAAGTTATTTAATCTAGGTGGAAATTAAATAATAAAGATATTATTTAATTATAGAAGAATGTGACAAAGGGAACCTTTTAAATATAATGATTTAATTCAAAATTCAGGAGAGTGGATCAAATTAAATAAATCAAATTTATTTAATTTAGGAGAGAAAAGGCTAATGAATAATTAAAAATAATTATTTAATTATAGTGGAAAGTGGACAAAAATTAAATAAATAATAATTTATTTAATTTTAGAAAGAAGAGGAGTTAATTAGTGACATAATTTAAATAAATAAATAAAATTATTTATTTAATAATCAGGAAGACATAATGGACAAAAATAATTAAATAAATTAAGAAATTTATTTAATTATAGGAAGATATTAGACAATTAGTGACACATTAAATAAATAAATAAAATTTATTTATTTAATAATCATGGAGAATAAAAAGATATGAATTAAATAAATAATTATGAATTATTTAATTAATAGTCGAAAGTGAGTTAGAAACATAATTAAAATGCCATAATTATGTTAGGATGAAAAGATTAAAAATAGAGCTTGTAGGTCTAGTGATGTAGAGGCTAGGTGGAGATCACTCAAAAAATAGAGACTTCAACTCCCAACCAAGGACTCAACTCCAATTTCATGGACATCAACTCACCCTCAAGGATCTTAACCCTCCAAGTTTATAAAACAATCAAGACCTCCACCCAGACCCTACAAGGTCTCTCAACATGTATATAATGGAAATTTGACCATTCAAACTCAATCTCAAAATTTGATCACTCCAAAATCACCATTCAACAACCTTCATACCAATTTACCCCTTGTAACACTCAAAAACCAATCTTAGGCCAATTTCCACACAACCTTTCCAAAACACTTAACAACTAAAGGGTGGATTAAGATACCCTTTTCAGGGTTACACAACATACCAAATAATTAGGTGTTACTATTTTGGACCAACATGGACTTTTAATACACCCACCCAGTTCTAGGCTTCATAATTGGGCCTAATTTACAAAGGAACCCCCACTCAAACTTATCCTCGAATCTAAAGAACCTGAAACAATCTTAGGAAAGGTTCTCAAACTCAAGATTTCTCAATTATTAGAGCACAAAAGGCTTGTCTTACCCCTCTGCTCACAAACCCTCATAAACCTTCACCAAAATGAGGTTTTAAGGAAAATCACAACTCCTGACTCTCCCAAATCCTCCCAGGGGTCTAGACACCATGTATTACCTCTTCCCTGACTCTAGAAACTCTCATAATCCCATTCCCCTCAACAATTCTCCAATTCACTACTTGGGTTCCCTCTTTTCATGACCACACTACCCCTGATCAACACTAGAACATCACACCATGGCCATAATACTCGTTCCCTCTTTCCCCAAGGTACTCCTACACCTAACTAAGCATGTTATAGAACAATCCACCAAGCCATAGTTCTGGAATAGTAGATGGATTGGTTAAAATCTCATATTGGTGCCCTCAACACCCCAACACAGAAAACAGGGTGCTCCCGAATTTGTTGATCCCTCTCACACAAATGAGGATTCTAAGCCTCCAACACAGATAAAATAGAAAGTAAACACATATAAATATAGGTAAGTAATGTCTCAATGCATCTTTAGTCTGTACGACCTGTGCCAAGAAGAAAAGTTCAGGAAAACAATGGAAAACAGTGATCAACCTTCTCCAAAATGCAATTTTATTTATTAGAACTCAAAAACCAACCTTTTGTCAAGGATTACATGGATGCATATATTGAATCCAGCTTCCAACTGCCTCCTACAACTGACCAACTGCTTTCTAACAAAATTTTGAACTCCTAATGACCATTGGAGGTCAAGATTACACCATTTGCATAATTTGATCTTATAAATCCCTAAATCCCTCTTGACTGATCCACTAATATTTTAAAAGACATACTAAGATTTTTAAATACATTTAGAAATTCTGAAAGGGACCTTATTCATAAAGAAAATCATTAAACCTTAGCTATTCTATCACTTAGACTCTATTGACATCATGACATTACATGGGCAACTCATGCCATTCCATCCTATTTTAAATTCTTTGTAACTTTCTAAGATTCAAATCACTTGATGAACCTTGAAGATCCATTTTGTTATCATTTTCAAGTTCATGGCCTAGGTGCCCTTGTACCATATACCCCCTCATAGAGAAACTCTTGTCCCAAGAGTGAAAAACTTGTTATTTGTCCCCACTTTGTTGCTCCATGCATAGCCAAACCTGCAACTTTCCTTTGCCTCACTCCTAGATCAAAATTGAAAGGCTTCCTAGTCCTCATACCTGCAAATAAACAGAGTTAGCAACATAGTGTCCTAGCTTCCTCCTTTCTTCATCTCCATGCTTGCACCACTCCAACTATGTTTGCATACACTGTCCTCCCCTCACTGTCACCAGACATCTATACTTTTGTTCCTTTACTGTGATCAGACTTTCAAGTATCTGGTTCCTTGTCCTTCTTGTCTCATGACCCACTGTCCTTGCGTTTGCCACTCCACCAAACTCTGTCTTCATGCCTACTGACTGTCCCTTGACCTGCTACAATATCATAGGACATCTAGTTGTCCCAACAAACACATTATCAGCATCCTCTTGCTTCTCCAAAGACTCTTTTACCTCACTCTGCCCTTTACCAGTCTGAACCACCTTGTTACTCAACTCATTATGCCATGCAAAGGTATGATTCATCTCATCCTCACACAAACCACACCTTCCCTTCATATCTACTATCCTAACACCATTTGTAGGTGTGCTCCTCACTGTCATAACTCCACCAACCTGCTCTATACCTGCAATCACATCAAACCTGCTGTCCTCAGGCCTAAAAATCTCCTTATTGCCAAACAAAAATACCTTAGCCTTACCTTTATCCCTTACATTTGTCTTCAAGGGAAGCAACTTAAAGTTTTTGTCCCCCTTCTTGATGGTGTATGTATTCTCCTAGCCATCATACGTAGACCTCCTATCAAATTGCCAAGGCCTCCCCAAGAGCACATGACAATAATCTATTGGAAAAATATCACATAGGACCCTATCATTATACTCCCCAATTTGAAAATCAACATATGCTTGCTCTTTTACCACCAAGTTTTGATTATCGTTGACCCAAGAGACTCTATAAGGTGCCTCATGAGGTAATTTTTCTAGACCCAACTTGTACACCATTTCCCTAGACACTAGATTATCTTGAGAACCAAAATCAATGACAACTTGACACACTTTACCTTTTATTTTGCATGTAGTCTTTGAATAGGCTCCTTCTTTGACTCAAATCTTCCTCATTGGATGCTTGCAACATAGTTCTTCTTATCATGAGTGCCTGTCCTTCTTTTGATGTAAGGTTCACTATAGGTGTAGTCACATTCTCTTCATCTTCATGCACTAATTGATTCCTCCTTTCTCCAAAATGAGAGCTTGAGCCTTGTTTCTCAGGGAACTTAAAGGATAGATGTCTAGGCTGGTTGCAATTGTAGCATCTTCCTGAGAATTGATAGGAACCTCTTCCTACACCAGATCTGCCTCTTGAACCTCTCCATCCACCTCTTGAATTAGATTGTTCTTGATCCTTCTTGTCATCTCCTTGGCCTTCATTGTTTTTCCTTGAACTAGGGTTGAATCCCCTTCCTCTAGAGGTATTACCTCTTCCTCTTGCTGCCTTCACTTGTCTCCTCTTTAGCTTTTCTTCTACCCTCTTTTCCTTTTGAAAGGATTGCTCTACTGACTTTGGTGCCATCATGATGATTTCATCCTGAATGTTGAATCTTAAACCATTCAAGTACCTAGCAGTCATCTCTTCCTCATCTTCTTCATGTTTAGTCCTTATACTTAGCCTATAGAACTCTTTAGTATATGCTTGTACATCTAACTCCTTCTATCTAAGATTCTACAATTTCTTAAGTAATTGAATATTGTAATCAAAAGGAAGAAATTTACCTTTTATCTTTGCTTTCATCTTCTCCCAAGAAATGATCTTGCTCTTGCCTTTTCTCAACCTATCTTCTTGCACAAAATTCCACCACACCAAAGCATGCCCCTTCAATATAGTTTTTTCTCTCTTCACCTTGTGTCCTTCATCAACATCTTCACTATCAAAGTAGTTCTCCAAAGCCCCTATCCAATCCAAGAGCTCTTCACTATCAAGTTTTCCTCCATACATAGGCACATCCATTTTGCCATGTCCATCCTTCTTCATAGCTTTCAGTAGCTTCATTATTCTCACATCATCTGGATCCATTTCCTCTTCTTCACCAGAGGTCTCTTCCTCTTCAAACTCACTTTCATCCAAAAGGGTCCTTCCCTTAGCCTTTATTGCAGCCATCTCCCATTTCAGTATATCTATATCCTTCTCATGAGTATCAAGTTTCCTTGCAACAACATTGTTTTTAGGAGGCATTTTGTTCCCTCCAACTATCTTCTTCTTCCTACACACAAACCTTAATCTTGATCTTCACAAAGACCTACTCCCTTTCTCTAATACCACTATGATGTAGAGGCTAGGTGGAGATCACTCACAAAATACAGACTTCAACTCCCAACCAAGGACTCAACACCAATTTCATGGACATCAACTCACCCTCAAGGATCTTAACCCTCCAAGTTTATAAAACAATCAGGACCTCCACCCAAACCCTACAGGGTCTCTCAACATGTATATAATGGCAATTTGACCATTCAAACTCAATCTCAAAATTTGATCACTCCAAAATCACCACTCAACAACCTTCATACCAATTTACCCCTTGTAACACTCAAAAACCAATCTTAGGCCAATTTCCACACAACCTTTACAAAACACTTAACAACTAAAGGGTCGATTAAGATACCATTTTCAGGGTTACACAGCATACCAAATAATCAGGGGTTATTATTTTGGACCAACATGGACTTTTAATACACCCACCCAGTTCTAGGCTTCACAATTGGGCCTGATTTACAAAGGAACCCCCACTCAAACTTATCCACAAATCAAAAGATCCTGAAAAAGTCTTAGGAAAGGTTTTCAAACTCAAGATTTATCAATTATTAGAGCACCAAAGGCTTGTCTTACCCCTCTGCTCACAAACCCTCCTAAACCTTCCTAAAATGAGGGTTTAAGGAAACTCACAACTCTCGACTCTCCCAAATCCTCCCAGGGGTCTAGAAACCATGTAATACCTCTTCCCTAACTCTTGAAACTCTCACAATTCCATTCCCTTCAACAATTCTCCAATACACTACTTGGGTTCCCTCTTTTCATGACCACACTACCCCTGATCAGCACTAAAACATCACGCCATGGCCATACTCCTCATTCCCTCATTCCCCAAGGTATTCCTACACCTAACTAAGCATTTTATAGACTAATACACTGAGCCACAGTTTTAGAATAGTAGGTGGATTGTTTAAAATCTCATATTGGTGCCCTCAACACCCCAACACAGAAAATAGGGTGCTCCCGAATTCATTGATCCCTCTCACACAAATGAGGATTCTAAGCCTCCAACATAGATAAAAGAGAAAGTAAACACATATACATACAAGTAAGTAATGTCTTAATGCATCTTTAGTCTGTACAGCCTGTGCCAAGAAGAAAAGTTCAGGAAAAAAATGGAAAACAGTGATTAGCCTTCTCTAAAATGCAATTTTCTTTATTAGAACTCAAAAACCAACCTTTTCTTGAGGATTACATGGATGCATATATTGAATCCAACTTCCAACTACCTCCTAAAACTGACCAACTACTTTCTAATAGAATTTTGAACTCCTAATGACCGTTGGAGGTCAAGATTACACCCTTTACATAATTTGATCTTATAAATCCCTAAATCCCTCTTGACTGATCCACTAATATTTTAAAAGACATACTAAGCTTTTTAAATACATTTAGAAATGCTCAAAGGGACCTTATTCATAAAGAAAATCATTAAACCTTAGCCATTCTATCACTTAGACTCTATTCACATCATGACATTACATGGGCAACTCATGCCATTCCATCCTATTTTAAATACTTTGCAACTTCCTAAGATTCAAATCACTTGATGAATCTTGAAGATCCATTTTGTTATCATTTTCAAGGTCATGTACTAGGTGCCCTTGCATCATCTAGGTCATTTTTTATGTGTCTACATTAATATCCCATTAGTGGGCTTACAATAGATTCAACCAACTATGTAAAGAGGACCATCAAGTGCATGTATAAGTATATCTTGTAAGGAAAAATAAATCTCAAGAGGCCTTTTAGTTTGACTCTTACGATGTTGAGTTTCGACCAATGCAACCAAACCATTGATAGGATTTTTTTCTTGTTGATCAGTATCCATAGGACTTTGTTGAATTGCATCTATGTTCTCATCATTCTTGTCAACATTCATCACATCAGTTTTTATAGTTTCATTAGCTTTGAAAAATGAAATGTTATGTTTTGGCATAGGGTTGGTAAATTTTTTAAAGTTTTGGTTAGGAGGGGCAACAAACTTATTTCCTTGATCACTAACACCTCCAACAAAAAGATGACTGGAATCAATGAGGTCTTACACAAGATGTTTAAGATGCTTACAATGTTTTGCATCATGTCCATTTTTCGGTGATAATGGAAATAATAATTTGATATAAAGTTCATAGGTAGAGGCTTATTAGGATTAGGTGTTTTAACAAGAGGCAATGTAAACATTTTTTGTTCTAAAATTTGTGTCATTGTGTTATTAACAATATCGAGTAAGGGAGTGAATTGTATTTATAGGTCCCCATAGCTAAAGGGTATCATGGCTTTAACAATAACTACTTGGTTATTGACATTATGAGTTGTTTGCTGAGGGTTATTGAATTGAAGGAAGCCTTTATTCTATTTTCTAAAAGGTTGGTAATTATTTTGGTTTGCGGGCTCGAACTTCTCAGTATGGCTAGAAGTGGACTTTGCATCATGACTACTAACCAACTTTTTATAGTCATGGAGGGAAGTACACAAATGCATGAAGTATGGGAATTTCATCATGGTAAGCTTATCTTGTATCTTAATTTGAAAATTTTCTATTAACATATTTTGGAGTTAAGGATCGGGAACCTTGACATCGATTTGGGAATAAAGTGATTGGTAGCGTGAGATAAAGTCAGTTAAATTTTTGTCTTCTTTTTTCTTACATCTCATCAAATCAGCCAAGGTCATCTTAGGAGTCATATGCACTTTGAAATGGTTAAAAAATGCCTTAACAAGTTCATTGAATGAACTAATTGAGTTATTCGGTAACAAAGAGAACCATTTCAGGGTAGTATCTTTCAATGACCTAGGGAAACACTTAGCCAAGAGTTTATCATCAAGGAAAAATTCACTACATAAGGCAGTACAAGCATTAATATGGTTAGAAGGATCGCGTTTTCCTCCATATTTCTCTAAACTAAGCACCTCTACACCTTGTGACATCAGTGTTCACAATACCTCCAAGGACAATGGGCTTATTTTGACATAATATGTAGGTGGGCCATTTTGATTTTGGTTGATGGTATAAATTTATTTATGAAGGGATGAAACAATCTGGAAGAGTTGATTTATGAGATGGTGGTGAAAGAGATGGAGAGGTGTATGTGTTTGAGGGACAAGTGAATGAAATTCTTATAGGTGATAAGGTGGTAGGAGATATGACATACGATGCCACCAAGGTACTAGGGATGCTAGCAAAAATACTCAAGGAAGGAATCAAATTACTAGTTGGTTGCATTGTTGTTGTAACTTGAGGGTTAGTATAGGTAGGTATTGAGGAAATTATTGTGGGATGAGGGATTTGAATTCCTCCTTGGCTTCTAACATTGCTTGTAGGTAAAGGACAACCAGTGGTTGAGGTGAGGTGTTTTCCAAAGATTTGAACTATTTTTTTCACAAGGTCAAGTCCATCTTCACTTTCAAGCATGCATTAAATGTTATCTATAGTAGGGATGGTGGTAGTTGAAATGTTTTCATTTTACATTTGATGTTGTAGTCCATTGCTAAGTCTTCATGGATTTATATTATGTTTTCTTGTGGCACACTACTTGAAAGTAAGGAATTGTTAAGGGTATGGTCCATACCTAATTTACTAGTGTCAATAGTAGGAGTGAAAGAGATAGACAACCCAAGATCCATGATGATTTTGCTATTATTGGATGACATGAGTCTCAAACTTTTTCTCACTATAGTATTAGCAATAGGAAACAAAATACTCATGCAAGGGCTACTAAATGGAAGATGAATGCAAATGTAATATAAGCTAAGAAAAATGAAATGATTATAAAAAAAAGTATATAAACTGAAACATAAAGCTATAAAAAATAAATAGAAGCTTAGAAACAATGCTTTAAATGTTGAAACATGTAGTGCACAATTTGCACTGGGAATGATTCACCCAGAGGGGCGTATGAGTCCCAATGAGCCTTTTTTTCAATAAAATCATTTTTTTTCAATTGTTTTGTATTCTTTTTTATGTTTTATAAATTGTTAACTAAATGAAAATGAATATTTTGTATGAATTTTAATTATTTCAGATGAAAAATGCAAGCTATATGCACTTTCACTAATGGAAAATTAGAAACCCTAGAATGCCAATTAACTAATGAAAAATACAATGCAATGTTAATGTAAGATAATTATAGGATGATGATGCACTCCAAATCAGAATTATGATGTTCTAAGTGTATGTTCACCAAAATGAAAGGTGAAAAATTGTTGTTGACTTATGGTTTAGGACATAGGACAACAATCTTCCATGCTCTCCCATTCAAGAACAAACCCTAGAGATCTCAATGCAAAAGAGAAAGAGATCTTGCCATAGGGTTGTCCTACGGTCTGATTGTAAACTAATGAGGAGTTCACCACCAAGCTAGGGCTTGTAAAGACAAATAAAATGCAACTCAAAATTCTTAACCCTAATTCAATGCAATCTTTCACTAAATGACCTAGAAAACTATGTAAAACAAAATAAAAACCTGCAAGATGAAATGTGTGCACCTAGAAATTTGGAGATGATTAAATGAGGCTTTGAAATGCTAAAAATTATAACTTTAATGTGGATTGGGACTCATACGTTGAGCTAGGAGAATTAGTCCCAGATCTAGGTTTCTGTGTAGGAACAAGAATCTGACAAATGGGTATTCGAATCTATAAAAATATGAATTTTGACCTAAATTGGGCCTCATTCGCCAAAAGTAGCGAATCAATCTAGTTAGGGATTTTTGAACTTCAAGTTCTGAATCTACTCTTCTCAGTCTACCCAATCTGCATCTCAGGTTTCTAGATCTAAATCTCTCTAAATAAACCTGTAGGTGTTCTCCAATGTTCTCCAATGCTTGATGACAACTTTGACAACTTTGACACTTTCTCCAAAATTTATCCTTGTTGTGTCTTCAATCTAAACCTACAAATCACACACTAAAGAAAGTGAAAAATGTTGTTGTATTAGTGTATAGGGGTTTTCCTTTGTCAAACATCATTTTGGTAATCAAACCTTGAAATAGAATGAAATAGGAATGGAGAATGATGAATGAAAAAAATATGATGTTGCAACTCACCAAAACCTAGCAATGAAGTGTTGCAAACATGTGTGAGATGGCTCCAATGGATGTAGATCTTGAATATTTCTTGAATGAGATAGATCTTGAATGAAATACTAGCTTGGATCATGAAACCCTACATCAAAATTGTTAGCTCAAAAACAAACTTGATACATGAAGAATTTGACATGATGCTTGATGCTTGAATAATGCTCTAGAATTATTGATAATCTACCCTTAAAGACTCTTGAATTCTCTTGTGAGCTCTTGAATGCTCTTGTGAACTCAATTTTCTAGAAGGATCACTTGATTTCTTGTTAGGATGCTTAGGATAAAAATGAGTGAAAGAAACTTTTATTTATACTTAATTATGCAAGAATTCCTAAAATTACAACACTACAAGTTGACATGAGATATAGGAGGATAAAATCTCATCAAGAATCTGAATTAATTTTAATTTTGGTCCACACGGGACTCATTCATCCAATGTGGTGAATAAGTCCCATTAGGCATAATTAATGGGACCATTTTCAAAAATTCTTAGAAAGGTGTGAAACCAGGATCAAGACCCAAAACTCTAGGTGGGACTCATTCACCCAAGGTGGTGAATGAGTCCTAGACCACCAAATATGAGCCACACAACCTAGAAACACCTGAATTATGATTGGATGTTGATTTATGTCAAGATCATCCTCAAAATGATACATTAAATTAGGCTTGTGGATGCAAAATAAGACCAATTAAAACATAAAGAAGCCCAATTATTAATGAAAACCCTAGAAAATTGTGAAAGTGTGTTACAACACTTTACAATATCTGAAATAAGACATGATTAATTTTATTTAATTCACAAGGTCCCAAGACCTAATGTGAGTGCATTAATCACATTACAAAACTACGTCAAAGAATCATTAAGCTCAATTCTACAAGGAGAGCCCAAACTATTTAGAAAAACAAGGATAGAAAACTGAGAGTGGGGGTGAATTAGTTGTTACAAAATTTAAACTTATTCAACTTTAACCAACCTTTAATCTCATATCTAATAATTAACAGTGAAAGCATAAATCAACAACACATCAGAGACACATGAACACCAATATTTTATACGTGGAAACCCTATTAGGGGAAAAACCACGGTGGATGTTAGTCCACAAGATTATACCTTGTTAGAAGTATAATGAAATAATGAGTAGGGAATGCACATGTGCATTCAGGCACACTACCTAGAGCTCACTGCTCAAAGGGAAGGCTCACTACCTTACATAAAATAATCAGATTAAATCCATCTAATGAGGTTGAACTGAAAAATTAGCTTCTAGAAAAGCTTGATGATAGTTTCGGTAAGGCACATAAATACTTCTTCACACTTCGCTCAATCTTCTTCACACTCTGATCTTAACTTTCAAATTTCACATATACACCACACATTCGCACTTGCACTCTTCTCTTACACATGCTAAAATGGAAGAAACAATCATTTTTATATATCCACTACATGAATTTACATCAACAACTCTATTGGCCACAAATAAAGAATAAATTACAATTGTCGGCCCAATTTCATGAACAAATCTCAATGCGCACCAACCTAAGTTGGTCATAGCATAGTGAGGACCTAAATCAACATCCTCAAACATGCCAAACAATAAAATATTAATCCATAAGGATCCACAACACGCTACCATCATCATGTCATACAAGAACTTGAAAACTCGAATACACATTTCTTGAGCTTCCCAATATCCTGCACTTACCATCTATGAACTAAAGATTGTAACCTTTATCAACCATCTGTCCAACACTCAAAAAATTGTGCTTCAAACCTTCAACATATAGGACATCATCAGTATTACATTTACCACCAAGAGAAATAGTGCCTCTACCACAAATCACACTAGCATTGTTATCTCCAAATCTTACAACACCACCATCATATTTTTCCAAGCTTATAAACTTTCTTTTGTCACCAATCATGTGATGTGAGCATCCACTATCAATCACTGACTCATCCTTCTCATCACTTCTGGCTGTAAGAGCTTTCTCAATATTCTAATTACTAGGTGATTTAGTGGACACCAAACCATTTTCCTTGGTAGAAATGAATACCCATTCATCTTCATTTACAGTTTCTTTATCAGATTCATCATTAGTAACACCTTCTTCAGCATAATAAAATTTCTTTTGAAACCTAGTCTTATCAGATTTATACTTAGAAACTCTTTCAGGACACCTTGATGCAAAATGACCTATCTTACTACAAGATAAAATTTTAATAGGAAGCCTTCCTTTGCACTTGCCTTGTCCTGTGGCTTCTCTTTTCACAATCAGTGCTTCCAATTCTTCTAGCTCTCTTTCTTCATCTTCAATCAGTTTCATTACATCTTCATACTTGAATGTCTTCCTGGAGCTCTCTCCTAGATCATATCTCTATTGGATTTTTCTGGATACAGTAGCTTTGAATGCAGACTCTGTCTTAGGTGAAGATTCACCAAATTCAGTCAACTCAAAGGTAGAAAGTTTTCCAATCAGCATGTCTCTTGTTAGATTTGTTACTATCCCGAACTCTTCAATAGCATGAGATTTTTTTTGTAAGAAGTAGGCATAGATCTAAGTATTTTAGCCACAATCTCATCTTCTTCCAAGATTCCATCGGTACATCTAATGCCCATCACTAAATCATTTACCTTTTGTGTGAAAGAAAATATGTTTTCATCTTTACTCATCTTCATGTTCTCCCACTTTCCTTTCAGACTTTGTAGCTTAGCAAATTTCACTAGTGTATCTCCTTCATACAATGTTTCCAAATTTTTACAGATCTCATTTGTAGTCTTCAGACCTATTACATTTGTCATCTTTGAATTTTTTGAAGCACTTAGCAATTATTATATAGCCCTGGTATCAGTTTCTACTTTTTTGATCTCATCAATAGTAGAGCGACCATTCTGAGGAATAGTGCATGAATTCTTTGTAATCTTCCAGAAAGGCCCACCAATGAACTTCAAATGACACTCCATTCTAACTTTCCACAAAGAGTAGTTAGTACCATCAAATCTAGGGCTATCCTTCTTGTATGATGCCATCTTAGATCACCTCAAGTTATTAAACTTCTTTACAAGAACTAGCTCTGATACCAATTGTTGGAAAAACAAGGATAGACAACTGAGAGGGGGGTGAATCAGTTGTTATAGAGTTTAAACGTATTCAACTTTAATCAACTTTTAATCTCAGATCTGATAATTAACTGTGAAAGCATAAATCAACAACACATCAGAGACACATTTACACCAAGATTTTTATACATGGAAACCCTATTAGGGGAAAAACCATGGTGGATGTTAGTCCACAAGATTATACCCTATTAGAAGTATAATGAAATAATGAATAGGGAATGCACATGCATTCAAGCACACTACGTAGAGCTCACTATTCAAAGGGAAGGCTCACTAACTTACATAAAATAATCAGATTAAATCCATCTAATGAGGTTGAACTGGGAAATTAACTTCTACAAAATCTTGATGATAGTTCCAGTTAGGCACAAAAACACTTCTTCACACTTCGCTCAATCTTCTTCACTCTCTACTCTGAAATCAAATGATTTGATCTTTACTTGCACATTTCACATATACACCACACACTCACACTTCCACTCTTCTCTTACACATGCTAAAATGAAGAAACAATTGTTCTTATATATCCGCTACATGAATTTACATCAACAACTCTATCGACCATAAATAAAGAATAAATCACAACAGTCGGCCCAATTTCATGAACAAATCTCAATGCGCACCAACCTAAGTTGGTCACAACATAGTGAGGATGCAAATCAACATCCTCGAACATGCCAAGCAATAAAATATTAATCCATAAGGATCCACAACATGCTACCATTATCATGTTAGCCAAGAGCATGAAAAATCGAATACACAAAGGAAAATATTCGATCACAAACACATCAATGTGGATGTACCACACTGATAGAGCACAATCTAGAAACATCACTGAACATCTTTGGAATGTACGCAACAACTCAATTTATCGGAATTGCAACTACATATTCCAGAAACACCTGCTATAGTAATTGAATAACTATAGGCACATAGAACTTCATAACTTTCTCAATTCTTGATGCGAACCTCTAAAAATTTTGGACAACATACTAGATAGGCTTAGAAACAAACCCTTTAATGCACACCTTTTGACCATCAATGTACAAAACTCTCCATCACTCTAACCTTCTCAGCTTCATAAACTGCCTACAATATATTTATTACAATTTTCTCAATATCTTCAACATATACAACCTTCAATCCATTTATTGTAATAGTGTTGACATCAATGAAAGCCACATATCAACAACACAACCATAATATCCAACACAAACAAGTGTGAAAATGTCACCAATTTTTTTTTTGACACTACACAACCATCATGTTCAGTGTTTTTTTGGATGTGTTATTTTTAGATCAAACATAAAATTTGATGACAAGATTATTTTGAATGTATTTGGAAAGTTTAATGTAAAAAATCATTTACAACCCTAGGGATAGAAGCCATTCTTTTAGGTAGTCCTGCCTCATGCTCTGAAGAGATGATTTTATATGAAACTTATGGCACGAGCATGTATTCATACTTGGAAAGTAACTTGTTAAAAGTAAATTGTTATGCAACACTTTCAAAGAATGTTTTTGGATAAAGGAGTAGCTTCTAAAACAATTTGGCTCTTAGTAATGATCTAGGGATATTATTTTTGAGCCCCTGTACATGCAGAATTTTTCTCAATTAAGAGACCTCCTAGCCCTTGTAGGTTTTACGCATCACAAGGATACTAAGGGATAATGTGTCGGTATAGGCCAACAACACCCGATGAGATGATGAAATTTCCTCACACCCATAATTTATTTATATAGCCATAAAAAATGAAAGTAATTCTTAGGTCGCCTATGAGTTCTTCGACGTGGGATGTGTCTCAATAGGCAAGCCCTCTAAAGGTATGCTTTGAAAATAAAGGTGTGAAGCTCAAAATTTTTTCACTCACCCAAGATCGCCAAAATGTGCGAGGGGAGAATAAAACCATATAGCTTGCCAACACTCAATACACAACAAACAATTCATAGCAATTTTATTCTTTTTAAGAACCTTGAGCGGTGTTTCCCCAAAAATATTTGAATAAGATATCAGTGATTATTTTTAATTGCATCCAATTAAAGTGTTATAGAAATCAATCAATATCATAGCAAAGGTGCAAGAAAAAAATAATGATTTTTTAATTGTTAAGCCCAAATTTGAGTGTTTCTAAGAAATCAATCCTGGTCTTACTTGGTCAACAAAATAAAATGCGAGCGTGCGTCAACAAAAGGAAATCGTTTTGATCATTTATATTGTTATTTTTATGCACCAAAATGAAGATTCCTAATTATGCAAACTTGAAAAGAGTTCATTTTGTAGAGAACTTAAATTGAGATGTGTGTTGTTCTTTTTATGCACCAAATAACAATTCCTAATTTAGAATTTTTTTGAGATGGTTCATTTTTAAGAGCACCAAAAATGAAGTGTTTATTTGTGTTGCTCTTTTTAATCACCAAAATCAAGATTCCTATTTTAAGAAAGATTTCAAATTGTTCATTTTTAGAGCACCAAAAGACAAATGTGTTTATTTGTAGGTTTTTTTAAGAACCAAAATGAAAGATTTGTACTTTAAGAAATCTTGAAATGGTCCATTTTAAGAGCACCTTAAAAACAAAGTGTGTTTGTTCTTTTTAATACACCAAATAAATGAATTTCTAACTTTAAAAAGTATGGAAAATCAGAAGCTCTTGGATTGTTTGTCTTCCCTATAGAAAATGCGTTAGTGTTTCTCAAAATCTGCATACAAACACGTTAATACCTATCACACACTCAAAATCAGGCTTTCATTAGTGAAAAAATCAAATTCCTATTAGCAGATCTTGGACACAAGTTTGTCAAAGCAAAAGCACAAGAAATAATAGCAAGTGTGCCCTCTGTCAGAGAGAAAATGAACAGAAAAACTTCAAGTGCACCCTATGTCACCAATTAGATGTGTGGAAAAATATCAAGTGCATGGATATTAGTGTCAAGTGCACAATTTTCAGAGTCAAGTGTGTGGTTTTCTTGATGGGAAATTGCAAAAATTCCTAGAATAGTGTGTGAATTTTTTTTCAACCATGATCCAGAAACCTGCAACTTCAATTTAAACTCATGAAAGTTCTAGTAGTTAGGACCATGGTCCCACCAAGTGTGCCAAAATGTGTGAGGAGGAAAATCAAAGATGCTAAACAAGAGAAATGTAATTGAAATAAGAATCTAATCTAAGATCAAGAACACTAGTCTAAGATCTAATCCTACATTTATGAAATGAACAATTTAAAATACTGAATTCAAGAACACGAAAATGAAGTATATAAACAATTGAATTCAATAATGAAACCATTACCCATCTTGTATCGCAGTGTGTTCTTTTTATGTCAGATTACTCATATCATTGTGAAGCCTCCATAGTTTGTGTGGAAAATCTTGAAGAGTGATGTCTTGGTTGATCGAAGAAATGTTGAAGCTCTATCAATGGTGATTAGGAATATTGGCAGTACTTTTTTGTGCAAAATGATTTGATTCTTCGATCCTTTTTTGTGAGGAAAGATGTTATATAGAAATTGTGATTTGAAATGAACTATCATGATTAAACAATGTTGAATCAAGATCGATGGTTGAAAGATGTTGAGAGGATTTGGACATGAATAGATTGTGCAAGGTATATTGCATAATTTTTGTTCTTGAGGAATAGATTGGTTAGTCAGGATTTAGATTGATTAGTTAGGAATTAGATTGATTAGTCAAGAATGAGATGGCTTAGTCAGCAAATTAAATGGCTCAGTCAGCAAATTAGATGGCTATGTCAGCAATCATAATTTTCTCAATTAGAAAGTGGGTAAAGAAAATTGATTAATTGATTTAATTAATTAATTACTTTTTGGAGTTGAACGTGCAAATCAAGTTCGACTTTTACAAATAAATTTGCATTAGTTTGATTTAATTTTTTGATAATGTTTTGAATAGTTTGATTTAATTATTCAAATTTTGGAGGGAAAAGTGACTTAATTAAATTATTATGTTTTAATAATTCAATCAACTTAGGGGAATAAAGTGATTTAGTGATGTAATTAAATAATTGGTGTTATTTAATCGATCAAGATGAATAAAGTGAAGATTATGAATTTATTAAATAAATGTAATTTATTTAATTGGTCAAAATGATGAAAATGTGAATTAAATAAATAATGTCATTTTATTCAATTAATAGTAGAAATAGGGTTTTTAGGACTTTATTAAATAAATGGAATTTATTTAATTAGTCAAAAATGATGGAAAAGTGAATTAATTAAATAATGTTGTATTATTCAATTAATAGGGGAAATTAGGGTTTTGATGTGAAATGACATGAAATGCAGATATGTTTGATGATAATGATGTCGATGATGTGAGAATGTTGTTTAGGGTGTGTGATAAGTGTTAGGTCAATTTTACATGTCTACACTATCTGATTTTTGTGTGTTCATTTGATTTAATGCTTTCAAGTTTCTAGGGTTTAGTGCATAATTGTTTGCATTTCTCCTTTGAAGCTTCATTTTGATGGTGAACCCCCCTTTTTAATCACACCTAAGAAAACCATCCCCTTTATATACCTTCCCTCAAATAAGTCACTTGGTTGAGGGATCTTGGTTTCCTAATTAATTGAGAGTGAAATAGGTTCTAACCATAGGTTCCATCTCCCAAAAGGTGGAACCCCTATTTATTTTGATTCATTTTGGCGAACTTGATCTTTGGACACTTGCATTTCTAATTTTGAGTATATTATAAGTCCCAGATCTAGATTTACTTTGCATTAGATTTATATTAGTTGTGTAGACACTAAAAAATGTCCTAGTTTGCGAGTGCCATTTTTCTTGGTCTTTATCTCTACATAATTAAATGATTTTAATTATTTAATTAATTCACTTCTTACATTTATTCTATCATTGATCAATTAAATAAATTAATTGCATCACTAATTCCCCTTTTTCTTCAATAATTAAATAAATTATTTGCTTATCGTCATTCATCTATATTTAAATAATTAAAATTAATTATTTGACTATTCACTAATCTTCTAAATTCTTGTATAGTTAAATAGTTGTCAAAATTATTGAATTATCTCCTAATGCTTCCCTTTTATTAAATAATTAACTCTAATTAATTATTTATTGCCCTTTTCTCATTTCCTCTTATTTAATTAAAATGATTATATAAATTATTTTAATTAAATGCCCACTTGTCTTTTCCTCAACTAAATAATTTGAATAAATTATTTATGCCTCCATTTGTCCAAAGTTCCTTCTCATGAATTGATAATTTTTAATTTTTAATTTCTCCATATTCTTCCTCCACTATCTCATTTTCAAATCTCGACCATCGATCATCTTTGGGACCTATCTAATCTTGACCATCAATTTTGTAACCTCCAACCCTCTGGGTTGCATGTCTTCTTGTCCATCGATCTTGAAATCTTTCTAGAAGATTGATCTCGTTCATCTATTTGAATGGCTATTTATAAAAGAAGCCTTCCTCCTCTATTTTTTCCTTAACAACCACTTATCTCCAACTTTCTTACTTACAATTTGTAGGTATTTGCTCAAGATATACTACAAATCTGAGGGAATATTTGCAAAAGAAGAAATAGGAGAGACAAGAGAAGTGATCCAAGTTCAAGCATGCGGAGTATTTTGATTTGATGTCTTATTTTCCTTATGCTTTGATTGTATTCTCTTGTTTTGGATTATATTTTAGCTTAGTAGTGTTGTGGTTGTCACTAGGATCTAAGCTAACAGATTTTTACTAGTCCTACATTGGTGAACCTGACGTGAATACAAGATTTTGTAGGATTTGTATAGTTTTCTTTTTGTTTTTGTAGGTTTTCCGTATGAAACGACACATTTGAGATGCACAATGAGGCAAGTGATAAGGAATGACACAACTATTAAGAACAACAACGCAATTGATAAGTGAGAATCTGAGTTCGAAAAAATGATGCATTTGTGAAGAACAACATCACATCTATGGATGGGAACCTGAATTCAAAATTCTGACACAACTACTTTGGTGTAACACAACACAGTGACACATTTGTAGTCTAGAATGAAGCATTTGCCTGCTTGGTATAAATTGTTTGTTTTTTGTTTTCTTTATTTTTGTTTTCTTTTGGATTTTTGAATAGATTAGGGTTTTTGTGTGCTACTGGTTGCTTTTTAGCATGTGGCTTTGGATCTAAGGAGCTCCCAAAAATCGTTTCTTTAAAAAAAAGTGAAAAATTGAGGTCTTTATTAGTTTAGGTTTAAGTACATTTTTATTTTTTTTGTTTTCTTTCACAACTACAATTTGTATCAGGATCATAAGGGTAAAACATACTTTCATATCTCACTCATAAGGTTTTAAAATGAACAACAGAATGCATTTTATCACTCATGGGTATTAAAATGAACTTGCATCAAATGTCATTGGTATAAAAATAATCCAAGTGTCTTCAAATCATAGGAAAAGGTTAAAATTCACAAGTGCCTTTTGTGTTTTGTGATTTACAAAGTGTCATAGAGTGCATATCTCTCCTCTCACACCATTTGGTGACCTTGAGGATCAAAAACATTTCTTTGGAATTTGTACAATCACACCCCACATTTGGATTTTGGGCTTAAAATAAACACCATGTGAGTGTGAGGTGAAGATGTTTGCATATGCTCTCTCCTTGTGCTCCATACAATTTGGGAGATCAGAAACAACATACTTCCTTGATATTTCTTACCTTTTATTTTAGAGGGAATGTCACCCCACTTAGAAAGGTGGGAATGTGTAACGTACCCTTCTCAGCAGTGATCAATATGGTTGATCGTTAGCCTATTTTGGAGACTTGTAGACTAGTCGAAAGCTGAAATTAGGGTTTCCACTTTTGAGGAGGTTTTGAGGTCTTGTCTCCAAGATATTCTGATGCATGTTTGGTGGAGCTTTCTGGCTTTTTGGAGAGCTTCATGATGAGGTAGAATGCATAACAAGTTGTTGAATTTCATTCTTGGCTACTTTTGGAGGCTTGCATGTTGGAATTTTGTAGTTTGGACCTTGGATTCCTTCTGGATTTTTAGAGTGCTTCATAGTGAGGTGACATGCATTAAGAACAATGGAATTTTCTAAACTTTCTATTTTTGGTAAGCTATGACGGCTGCTCGAATTGTGCTCAAAATGAGTTTGGAACAACTTACTATTTTAAGCATTATGTTATTTTTAGTAAGTTCTATTTTTGGTAGCGCTATTTTTAGCAATAGTTCAATAGCCCAGAGTAGTAGCTATTTCTAGTAGGTTAGATTAGGCAGTTGGTCTTTCCAGCATTCTTGGAGCTATTTCTGGCAAATTTGGAGTTTTATTGGGTGTCCCTTGGAGGAGGTAAAATATTTTAATATTTTAATTGGCTAAAGCTTTAATTATTGAAGATGGATAAAGTCATATTTTAATGCTTATGTGGGATGCCTAACTTTGGAGGAGTTAGTATTTTATAGAGTATTTCCTTAAATACTTGGGATGCCTTCTTGGAAATTAAAATTTTTAATAAAGTTCAAAGGCCTTTTGAAAAAGGATGACTTGGAGGAATTAGGTGGATTTGCATTTGCATTTGGATTCCATTTGGGGGGGAATATAATTTGAAATTGGGTGACCTTCTAGAAGCTTCTAGAGATTCACAATCAATCTATATAATGAGGCTCTTTCTTCTTCATTGATCATGCATGAGAAAATGCATCGTTATGCTGCCAAAATGGTGAATGCTTGCTTCGAGGAATGCATACCTCCTAATGTGTTTACTTAGTTTCTTTCTTGAAATATAACAACTAATCAAGTGTGAGACTATTTTTTATACTGAAGAAGAGATGGAGCTTATTATGGAGAAGTTATTTGTAGTTTTCTAATGTTTTGGAGTGATTTTACAGTTAGTTGTTTGTTGGTTTGTGTGTTGGTTGTAGGTGTTTTTGGTTCGTAGCTCCTTGGGCAATTTTCTACTGGTTATGGGTATTGACCCCATGTTTGTGTCTCCCCTAGGTGCCCCTCTTTGCTAAGTTGCAGATTTTTTAGAGGTTTCTTGGATTTATTCTTGCAGGTCACCTCTCTTGGGAGGTCATACAATTTGTTGGAGGAGTATTTTAGAATTTAAAAATAAAATATCACTTGTTGCGGTTGTTTCATGATCTCATCTTGGTCGCCATACTTCTTGGAGCCTATATAATTTTGTTTGATGTCATTCAGAGTGTTATTGAGTGAGTTAGGAGTGATTTTATGAGTCTTGTAGTTATTTTATGCATTTTTCAATTTGTTGGTTTAGTGCATCAAATTTAGTAGTTGGTGTGTTTGGCTTGTTTTGCATGATTTGGAGTCACTTGGAGTTTGGAGAAACATTTTGTGTTATTGAAATACTTGAATATCTATAATATTTGGCTCTTGTAGGGTTCTATATCTTATTGTAATGTTGTTTCTTTAGTACTAAACAACCTTTATTACTTCTACAATTTCTTATTCTAATTCCCATGTTTGTGGAAGATACTGGTCTTGTCTAGTGTTTCTTTACTGCACTTCTCTTTCTATATTTCCTGATGAAAATTGGAAGGGGTCAATAAGCCACCCATTTACTTCTTGTACTTGCATTGTAATCATCATATTGTTGATCGGCTGAGCCATCAACTTGCTCCTGTAGAAATACATGGTCAAGTTGCATACATTTACTTCTAGCATTGTAATATTTTCAGTTGCTACTGGTGATCCTCGGTGCCATATGACAACACCTTTTCCATCTTGGGAATGAGTGTGTATTATTGGCATAGAGTTACTTTCCAACTATTGATTTGGATTTGAGCTAACCTTAATGGGTGCTTGTTGTACTAAGCTACTCATTGAAAATTTCAAAAAAAACTGGTTGTCTCATTTCAGTGGTATCAGTGCCAATATTCTACCATCATATGAAATTTGGAGTTCAGTTGTTGGATGAGTGACAAAGAAGCCATATACTACACCAGAGGGCATGCCAAAAATCAAAATCAAAATTCACCCATTCCAGAGGTAGAGACACCTATAGAGGCTTTGAGGGAGACTATTAAAACAGTTGAAGTTGATAGAACAATAGTTGAAAACATGTTAGAAAATATTAGGTAGACCATGGATGAAAGGGATGCTAGAATGGAGAAGAAATTTGATGGAATGATTGATATGATGTCACGTTTACTCTCAAGAATGGATTAGCAAGCTGCTCAAAATCAGCCCCAAAATCAAAACAATTTTTCTAGAGAAAATAGTGGTGTCAATGGAAACAGTGGCAATGGGAGAAACAAAGCTATCGATCAACCTGAGACCATCTCTAGAGGATCAGCCTCTAGACCACTTTTCCCCACATTCACATAGAGGGAAGAACCACAAGCTGAGGCTACCACACCTTTTTCAGATGATGCAAGACAAATTTATTTGCAGTACACCTCCTGATCTTAGAGAACAATGGTCCTTCAATCAATTCATGAATAAAAATAAATAGAAGAAATGGAGGAAGAACTAACTACCGTGCTCCTATGGGTCCTAAAAATAACTATCAACAAGCCCTTGGAAAGGTGACCTTAGCCTATTTTGATGGAAGTGATGCATGTACAACTAGGTCATGGGTGAAGAAGTTTGAAAAATACCTTTCTTTGAGACCAATTCTAAAAGAGGATGCCATAAAATTCGCAACCTTGCATTTGGAAGGAGCTACCCATGAATGGTGGTACCATGGTTTGATCACTCTTGGCTACAACCGCATTTGTACATATGAAGAGTTCACCAACAAGCTAATTAAAAGATATGATACTAAAGAACCTGAGGTGAAGTTTAGGGAGCTTGCACAACTGAAAAAACATGGCTTGTTGTAAGAATATATTGGAGACTTCCAAAGAATTTCCATGATGGTGCCCAACATCATAGAAATAAGACTAGTTGTGTTGTTTTCATTAGGTTTGATGGAACCATTGAAGGGATAGGTAAAATATTTTGACCCACCAAGCCTTGATGAATCCATTAAGAAAGCTAGAAGCATGAAGTTGTCTAACCCTAGGCCAAAGTTTTCATCCAAGCCTTTCCCTCATAAGTGTGATAAAAGGCATTCTTCAAATCAAAATAAGAAGTTTCCTTCTAAACTGGATGATGAGCTTTACGAGAATATTAGAAAGGAAGGGAAATGTTACACTTGCAAATAACCTTGGTCAAGAGGACATAGATTCTATGGAAGAGGTCATTCTAACCACATGGAGGCCTATTCTGATTTTGGATCAAAATTTGATCACTTGGAGCAACAGTCTAATTTTTCTAAAAGTGAGGAAGAAAAAGATCCAAAAGAGGCCGAGGATGAGCAAGGAGGTGGGGGCACATTTTCCCACCTTTCAATTTTTCAAAAGAATGAATCCTTCAAGGTTCATGGCATGATTGGAAAGCATCGTATTGTTGCTTTGATTGATACTAGAGAAATGCACAATTTCATTGATGAAGGAGTGGTTGCAAAGAGAGGTCTCAAGATTGAAGAGTTTGAAGGATTGAAAGTCATGGTGGTAGATGGGTTTCATATTTATTATAATAAAAGGGTTTCCAACATGTCCTTGCATCTGGGTAACATGAAGTCAAAGATGAATTCTACGTTATTAGTATTCAAGATACAAATGACGTCCTTGGCATTCAATGGTTGCGATCTCTTGGAGAGATCTCTCTAAATCTGCAAACAATGGAGTTAAATTTTTAATCCAATGGGAAGAAGGTAGTGCTAAGAGGAATTTCAAACGAAGGTCCTCAGATTGTATCTTTCAAACTAATGGAGAGGTTGATTCAACATGATCAAGTTGAGTGGGCAGTGGAGTGTATGGTTCTACCAGCTGCTCCAGTTGAGACAAAGAGGCACTATCCACCCGATGTTCAGTCATTCTCACTAAGAAGAGTAAGGTCTTTGCTGATCTATCTCCTAGGCCACCTCCTAAAAGGGAGACTGAGCACATCATTGAACTCAACAATGGGGCCAAACCAGTTATCACAAAACCATATAGATATCCTAAGAAGAAAAAAGATGAGATTGAGAAAAACATAACAGAGCTATTGGAGATGGGTTTAATGTGAAAAACCTTGTACTATAAGGGGGAGAAGTGTAGAACAAAGAGGGAAAAGAGTACTGTTTGAAGAGTTAGTTATGTTGATGATATTTTTCACATCATGTGTTGCCATCAATGCCAAAGGGGGATATTGTTGGATGTTGTGGTTGTGTATCTGATATGTAGTTATCATTGATGTCAACACTATTAGCATTGATGATTCTGAAGGCTATATATGTCAAGGATACTAAGAAAATTAGAATAAATATGTTGCAGGAAGTCTATGAAGCTATAAAGATCTGAATGGTGGAAACTTCTATAAGTTGGTAATTAGAAGTCATGCATCAAAGGGTTTGTTGCTGAGTCTATCTAGTATGTTATCTGGAAGTTTCAGTGGTATGCATCAAGATTGGAGAAAGTTATGAGTTTCTGAGTTCTGACAGTTATTTTGTTACTATAGCAGGTGTTTCTAGAAGAAGAGAATGTAATTATAGTAAATCGAGTTGTTTTGTATGCTACTATAATGTGCAGTGATGTTTCTAGATCATGCTCTATCATTGTGGTACATTTGTGTTAATCAGTGCTCATGATCAAGAATTTTCCTTTGTGTGCTCGATATTTTTATGTTCTTGGCTGACATGATGGTGGTAGCGTGTTGTGGATCCTTATGGATTAAGTTTTTATTATTTAGCATGTTTGAGGATGTTGATTTAGGTCTTCATTATATCGTGACCAACTTAGGTTGGTGCACATTGAGATTTGTTCATGAATTGGGCCAACAATTGTAATTTATTCTTTTATTTGTGGCTGATAGAGTTGTTGATGCAAATTCATGTAGAGGATATATAAGAGTGATTGTTTCTTCAATTTGAAGTGTGTGTGTGGTGTGTATGCTCGATGAATGTATGTGAAATGTGTGAATAAAGATTAGATCATTTGATTTCAAAGTAGAGTGTGAATAAGTTTGAGCGAAGTGTGAAGAAGTGTTAATGTTCCTAACCAAAACTGTCATCAAGATTTTGTAGAAGCTAATTTCTCAGTTCACCCTCATCAGATGGATTTAATCTAATTTTTCTATGTAAGGAAGTGAGCCCTCCCTTTGAGTAGTGAGCTCTAGGCAATGTGCTTGAATGAATGTGCATTCCTTATTCATTTTTCATTATACTTATAATAGGGTATAATCTTATGGACTAATATCCGCCATGGTTTTCCCCTAATAGGGTTTCCACATATAAAATCTCGGTGTTCATGTGTTTCTGATGTGTTATTGATTTATGCTTTCACTATTAATTATCAGATCTAAGATTAAAGGTTGATTAAGGTTGAATAAGTTTAAATTCTTTAACAACTGATTCACCCCCCCTCTTAGTTGTCTATCCTTTTTTTTCCAATAGAGCCAAGTTCTTTTCAAAGATTGATCTAAGATTAGGGTACTACTAGAGTCGGATGAGAGGATCAAATGTTGAGAAGATGATATTTCAATGCCATTATGGTCACTTTGAGTTCTTAGTCATGCCATTTGGGTTGAGTAATGCTCCATCCACCTTCCAATCTTGTATGAACAAGATATTTCAGAAATAGTTGAGGAAGTTTGTGTTAATTTTCTTTGATGATATCCTCATTTACAACAATATATGGGAAGAGCATCTCAAGCAGTTGGAGTCATAAAGTTTGTTTTCCAAAGAATCCAAATGTGAATTTGGAATGAGGAAGTTTCTCTACCTTGGCCACATCATTAGTGTTGAGGTTGTGAAGGTTGATCTTGAAAAGATCAAGGAAATCATGGATTGGCCACCTCTAGAGAACTTGATGCATTTAAAGGGGTTTTTGGGACTTTGTGGATTCTATAGAAGATTTGTAAAAGGCTACTCACAAAGTGCTTCTCCCCTTACTGATCTCACCAAAAAGGGACCCTTTGTTTGGTTAAAAAAGACACAAGAGGTTTTTGATAAGTTCAAGAATATTATGAGTTCATGTCCAATCTTGGCTATACCAGATTTCACCAAGCCATTTGAGCTACAGTGTGATACCTTAGGAGAAGGTGTTGGTGTTATTTTTATGCAAGATAACCATTTGGTTGTGTTTGAGAGCAGAAAACTAAGAGGTGTTGAGAGGACTTACTCCATCTATGACAAATAAATTCTTGTAATCATGCATGCATTGGCTAAATTCAAGCAATATTTGGTGGGGAGAAAGTTTGTTGTCACAACTGATCACAATAGCCTCAAGCACTTTATGCATCAGAAGGACTTGAACAAAAGGCAACATCAATGGGTTAGTAAGCTTCAAGCTTACCATTTTTACATTGAGTATGTCAAAGGCAATAAAAACATTGTGGTAGATACTCTATCCAAAAGGCCTCACTTGAATTCATTGTGTGAACTTATTGCTGATTGGAAGGAGTTGTTACTTGCTGATTATGCCAAAAAATAGTTTGTAACCAGAATTATTGAGGTTACTTTTCATGATGAAAGGTACAAGGTGGTTGATGGATTGATACACTATAAAGGGAGGATCTTCTTGGTGGTTGATTCTAGGATCAAAAAGAAGATTTTGCAGACTTTCCATGACATCCCACTTGCTAGTCATTAAGGTTATTTCAAGACCTATACACAGATCCATGAAATATTTTCATGGAAGGGGTTGAAAGAAGAGGTCTCTTGCTACATCAAGGAGTTTCCTACTTTCCAAAATGAGCATACATATCCAGTTTGTTTGTTGCAGCCTCTACGAATTCCCAATCAAAAATGGGAAAGTATATCGATGGACTTCATCACGGGGTTGCCAAAGGCTCAAGGAAAAGATTGTATCTATGTAGTGGTTGATAAATTAACCAAGTTTGCTCATTTATTTGCAATCACTAGTTCATTTTCAGCATATCAAGTTTCAGATTTGTTCTTTCATGAGGTGTTTATATTGCATAGGTTGTCGAAAAACATTGTGAGTTATAGGGACAAAAAGTTCCTAAGAAATTTTTGGCAAGAAGTTTTCAGATTGAGTGGTATTGTGCTCACTCCAAGCACCAGTTATCACCCACAAACTGATGGGAAAAAAAATATTGTGAGTAAATGGTTAGAGGGCTATCTCAAAAATTATGTCTCGAAGCAGTAGAAATTTTGGGTGAGATGGCTTCATTTAGGAGAATATTGTTACAATTCTTCCTTCAACATGTCTATCAGGATGTCTCCATTCATGGCGCTCTATGGATATGAGGCCCCTAGTTTTTCTGATTTGATGTTTAGTAATTGAAAATCCCCTCAAGTGAGGGATATGTTGCATCAGAGAAGATATCTTGAATTCCTTGAAGGATAATCTCTAGATTGCACAAAATCAACAAAAGTTGTACGCTGATCAGTAACATGGTGAGCACACTTTTGAGGTTGGTGACATGGTCTACCTTAGACTCCAACCTTACAAGAATTATACTCTCAAGAAGAGTGGAGCAAAGAAACTCAAGCCATGTTTCTATGGGTCGTATAAATTCATTAGGAGAGTTGGTGCAGTGGCTTACAAGTTGGAGCTACTAGCAAGTAGAAAAGTTCACAATTTATTCCACATGTCTCACCTCAAGAAGGCATCGAGAAACCATGTTTTTGCTTCTATATATTTTCCTCCTTTGGATGAGGAGGGATAGTTGGTTATAATTCAAGAGGAGATCATTGATTACAAAGAACACTCTTTAAGGGGAAGGACAATCAAAGAGTATTTGGTGAAGTGGAAGAATTTGCCTATGGAGGATGCCACTTGGGAGAATGAGGAGATTTTCCAGCATCCATATTTGTGATTGCTTAAGGGAAAGAAATATTGGGGATGGTGGATTGTAATGTCCCCTTCTCAATAGTGATCAATACGATTGACCCTTAGTTTATTCCAGAGACATAAGCTAGTCCGAAGCAAAAAATAGGGTTTCCACTTCTGAGGAGGTTTTGAGGTCTTGCATGTGAGAGTTTCTAACGCATGTCTGATGGAGCTTTATGGGTTTTTGGATAGATTTGTGATGAGGTAGCATGCATCACAGGTTGTTGACCTGCATTCTTGGCTACTTTTGGAGGCTTGCATGGTGAAATTTTGTAGTTTGGACCCTGGATTCCTTCTAGGTTTTTAGAGTGCTTCATGGTGAGGTGACATGCATCGAGAATAGTGGACTTTTCTAAACTTGCTAGTTTTAGTAAGTTATGACAACTACTCAATTTGTGCTCAAAATGAGTTTGGAACAACTTACTGTTTTTAGCAGTATGCTATTTCTAGTAAGTTGTATTTTTGGTAGTGCTATTTTTAGCAGCAGTTCAGCAACCTAGAGCAATAGCTATTTTTGGCAGGTTAGATTGGGCAATTAGCCTTTCCAACATTCTTGAGCTATTTCTAGAAAATTTGGAGTTTTATTAAGCATCCCTTGGAGGAGGTTAAATATTTAAATATTCTAATTGGATAAGGCTTTAACTATTGAAGATGGATAAAGTCATATTTTAATGCTTATGTGGGATGCCTACTTTTGGAGGAGTTAATATTTTATAAAGTATTTCTTTAAATACTTGGGATGCCTTCTTGGAGATTAATTTTAATTTTTAATAAAGTTCAAAGGCCTTTTGAAAAAGGATGACTTGGAGGAATAAGGTGGATTTATATTTGAATTTGGATTCCATTTGGGGGAAATGTAATTTGAAATTGGGCACCCTTCTAGAAGCTTCTTGAGATTCACAAAAAATCTATATAATGAGGATCTTTCTCCTTCATTGATCATTCATGAGAAAATATATCGTTATGTTGCCGAAATGGTGAGTGAATGCTTCGAGGAATGCATACCTCCTAGTGTGTTTACTTGGTTTCTTGCTTGAAAGATAGCAACTAATCAAGTGTGAGACTATTCTTTATACTAAAGAACAGATGGAGCTTATTGTGGATAAGTTATTTTTAGTTTTCTAATGTTTTGGAGAGATTTTGCAGTTAGTTGTTTGTTGGTTAATGTGTTGGTTGTAGGTTTTTTTGGCTCGTAGCTCCTTGGGAATTTTTCTACTTGTTCTAGGTATTGAACCCATGTTTGTGTCTCCCCTAGGAGCCCCTCTTTGCTAAGTTGTAGATTTTTGAGAGGTGTCTTGGATTTATTCTTGCAGGTTGTCCCTCTTGGGAGGCCGTACCATTTGCTGGAGGAGTATTTTGGCATTTAAAAATAAAATATCACTTGTTGCAGTTGTTTTATGATATCATCTTGGTCACCATACTTCTTGGAGTCTATAGCATTTTTTTTTATGTCATTCATAGTTTTATTGAATGAGTTAGGAATGATTTTATGAGCCTTGTAGTTGTTGGTTGCATTTTTTAGTTTTCTAGTTTAGTGCACCAAATTTCAATAGCTAGTGTGTTGGGCTTGTTTTGCATGATTTGGAGTCACTTGGAGTTTGGAGAAACATTCTATGTTAGTGTAGCACTTGAATATATACAATATTTTCCTCTTGTAGGGTTCTATATCTCATTGTAATGTTGTTTTGGTAGTAGTAAACAACCTTTATTACTTCTATAATTTCTTATTTTGATTCCCACATTTTTGGAAGAGACTAGTCTTGTCCAATCTTTCTTTAGTATAGTTCTCTTTCTGTATTTCTCCCTGAAAAGTGGAAGGGGTCAGCAAGCCGCCCATTTACTTCTTTTACTTGCATTGTAATCATCATACTGCTAATCAGTTGAGCTGTCAACTTGCTCCCGCTGAAATACACGGTCAAGTTGCATACATTTACTTCCAACATTGTAATATTTTCAGTTGCTATTGATGATCCTCAGCACCATATGACAACACCTTTTCCATCTTGGGAATGAGTGTGCATTCTTGGCGTAGAGTTACTTTCCAGCAATTGATTTGGATTTGAGCTAACCTTAATGGGTGCGTTTTATACGGAGTTTCTCATTGAAAATTTGAAAAAAATTGGTTGGCTCATTTCAGAATGACCCAAGTGGTAACAAAGATAAGGCCAAGCTCTTCCAAACTACTATATAATAAAAGTGCTTCTTAGTGAAATTTATTTAGCAATAGGTGTGGATGTGTCATACTGAGAAGTGCCACCCTCAATAGCCTCTTGAGATATGTTAAAATCCTTTCTTGGGTAGGGGTTGGGAGGCCTCTTGACTTACCATAGTCTTGAGCTAATCTTGTCACATGTATGGCCACCTTGAATGGATGCCCTTACTAAGAACCAATTTATGATAGTGGCCAAAAAGAATTTATACACTCATTGATTGCAAGAGGTCAGACCTCTAAAGATGCCCCATGTCTTCATAAGCATGTGTAGAGACATGAATTCCTCTATGGGGAATGAGACTTGGTGAGCCCAAAAAGTGAGTTTCATGGAGGGGAGTCAGTGCCACCAAATCTCTAGTTGTCTACCTTGTTTAAGTGGCTAGAGAAATCCAAGTGGGGATGTCAACCAGTGGTTTCCTTGCCAACCATAGGAATTGTGCATTATTGTCTATGTGTGTTTTATCTCGATACCAAAACATTTTCACATTCAAAACTAGATAAAAAATGAGTGTTTGTGGCTGTATTCAGTGTTTTCCAAACTTCACTTTATCAAAATAAGTCAAAACTTAGTCAAAAATCAAGTCAAAACATCAAAATTGCCAAAAATAACATTTTGTCACCATAATTGATAAAAATAGGCACACGACTAATATTTTGAACTACAAATGATCATTGGAAACCGCAACTACTATACTGAACCACATCCATAGAAAATAGAACTACAATTGCTATATTTAATCATATTCATAGAAAATAGAGTTGCAACTATCAATCCTAACTACAACTACACTTTGGAAACCTGTAACCTGAAATGACGCATTTGTAGAAAATACTGTCAGAATTTCTTGATAACCAGAAACTTCCAAAATCCTTTTTCAAATTCAATCAGATCCTTTTCAAAGTGACTCTTACTATTAAACTAGATACTTGCAATCCTTTTACCAATCCATTCTAGCATTGCCATTTAGGATTACATCATATTTTAGGTTGCATCCTTACCTTGCATAATCAATCCTAGACCTTACGTTGCACTAATCCTTTTCAAATTTCAGAATTAGGGAGACTACTAAGCTTTTGGTTAGTTCTTGGTTGCTTATCCATTTTTTCATTGACCTTAATCCTTAAATTTATCAACCTTTGTCATTAACAGCTTGGTCAAATTTGAGTCTCAAGCTTGTGTCCTAGCCTATACTCAACCTTGTCAAAATTATCACATTGATTATCACAAAGGTCAATGACATTTGGGTTTGTTATCTTGGACTTACATTAGCTTGGTTTCCATGCTTTGTCTCAAATTTTAGAATTCATATCATTAGCATTATCATAGTCTCATTTAGATACATATCATACCATTTGACCTTAGCCTTGATTATCATCTTATCAATCCTTAGTATTGCATTTAAATTATGCCTTCATTTTACATCTTTATCCCAAAAATACAAAAACATAGCTCAATTTAATCTTAACCTTAGTTGCACCATTACCTTTGATCATTAGCTAGAAACCTTATCATTATCCTTCATCATTAATCACTCAACCTTTGGTGTCCTTAGCATCCATTAGTTTCATATCCTTGCATAATCACATTGCATACTTATATCGAAGAAAATCCCAAAAACATAGTTTAGCCTCATCACCACCTTGCATTACTTTCCAACTTGCAAGTCTCACATGGTTGAAACAAGGTCACAAATCAAAATAAAGGACATGGATTTCTCAAATTATACCTTTCATGACACCAACCTTGGAACAAATTCAAATCAATCCACACCTCAAAGAGAGACACCACAAAGAGACTTTACATTGGACAATTTTAAGTCTAGAGGAATTTAACAAGAAAATGACTCCCGAAGAGATTGAAAGATCTTACCAAGATCCAAGAATTTTAAGCATGGTTGATCAAATTGTTGGTGTCAATCCTAATAGATTTTTCTATGCTCTAGCCAAAAACAATGCCAAACTCCCTCAATTCTTTGATGTCTCAACCATTGTGGAAGAAGATACACAAAATCCATTTTCATTAGGGATGTCCTCTTCACAAAAAAAATAATTCATACCACTTAGAACAACAACACACATGGATACTACTACCACACACATCCCTAGAATCTCTATATTTGGAAACAAGGTGAACCATGCTACTACACAAGGACAAAACATCACATTTGGAATCTCATCAAATTCCATGAGTAAGACCTTTACAAACCCTCTTTTTCAAAATACAAATCAAGGTCATATACTTACTCTTCAAAACACAAACCAATGTACTTCATTCCAATTTCAAAGCACACCCTCATCAAATCAAAACCTACCAAACAAATCTAGGAAGATTCACATTGTCCCATGAAGGGTGCCTAACCAAAGCATTAATCAAGGACCTACCCCATCATTTCAAAATGATAATCAAGGACCCACACCATCTTTCCAAAATGCAAATCAAGGACCAACTTTCCAAATTCAAGGGAAAAATTAAGGGTCTACACCTCCATTCCAAAAAACTATACCAAACAAAAACATGACCTTTGGGACAAATCTAAATTCCAATTTCACTCCAAACCAAAAGAACACATCAATATGGTAACCAAGGTCTCATTCCTCAAAATACCAATTACAATTAAAATTTGACATGTGACCTCAACACCAACACCATGAAACCAAATCAAACCAATGTAACACCATCTCTTGTAGATAATTTTATGCAACAAATATAGGTCCTCCAAAAAAAAATGACAAACATACAATTGGGAACCAAAAATAAGACCTATTCCATGGAGGAATTGTGTCCCTTTCCATTCGACAAAAAACTATATATGCCACCATTTTCCCCACATTTCACAATGCCACCTTCACCTAAGTATAAGGGATAGGGGATCTAATAGAACACATTTGATAATTTAACATGCCATGAATGGAAGTCTCATATGATCCTACCTATTTGATGAGGCTATTCCCACAAAGTCTCATAGGGCCAACCCTCGATTGGTTTCCATATCTCCCTCTAGGGATTAGAACATGGGGTGAATTGGCTGAAAAATTCATTAATCACTTTTCCTTTAACATTAAAAATGATGTCACCCTTGCAACATTAATCACAACCAAACAATAAGAAGGGGAATCACTTACCTCATTTTACTAGAGATGGCAAGGTTTGGTTAGCAAGTTCTTTTGTCACATTCCTAAGAAATAATTGGTCACCATGTTTGTTGAGAACCTTGACAAAGAAATGATGAATATCCTCCAAATTCAATGTTACACAACTTTTGATGAGATCCTTTAGAAAGGTGTCCTTATTGAAAATTTCTTGTCACAAAAGTACTAATCAAAATAAACAAAGAAAATCCAAAACCCTATAATGACAAAAGAAAATATTAGTCTCGAAACAATAATGTCACAAATGATGGAATTTTTTATGCCAAAGTGATAACCAAAGGTCCTACCATTCACCTCCAATTTCCTTCCTCATCAAACACACCAAACGTATCAAATGCTCAAATGCAAGGTCAAAATCAAACATTGAATGTAGTCCAAAATAATCAGCAACGCAGAGGTCGTCCTTGTGCCAATAGAACATACACCCCATTGGGTGAACCCATTGAATCATTCCTAAAACAATTTTTTCAATATAATTTCATCACACTAATAGACATAAAAAAAATGAACCCTCATTAATCAAACCCGACTTGTGGAAAGAGGATGAATACTATGAATATCACTATGGAAAAGGACACAAAATATCTAGATGTTGGACTCTCAAAAATATCATTGAATAACTTGTTGAAAATGGAACGATTTCAATAGGAGGCTCACAAGGAAAAACCAATGTTGATCATACCATATTTAAAACTCCCTTGCATGACCATGACAAAGGAAAATCCTCTAGTTCAGGGAATGCCAACAAAGGCAATTATGTAGCCTTCAAACATGATTATAGCACTATTATCCTTAATATCAGAACCTTTGATGAATGTATTGTGACCATTTCCATAAAAAATCCAAGTTTCGAATGTGTCGTCACCACTTGTAGAGCCAAGATAACTCTTCCAGCACCTCCTTCCAGTACACAGTTCAAAAGCCACTATAATCTCCTAGACCAGCTAGGGAAGACTCTCGCATAGATTTCCATCTTGGAGATCCTTTGCATATCACCACAAAATAGAGCTATCCTTGATAAAGCATTGCAAGAAGCATATGTGCCTACTAACCTAGATATCCATAAATTTCAAGCCATGGTTGTGTTGTGCAGTTTTGCACACATGCCCCTGTGAAAGTGGGGACCCTCTGTGGGCTTGATCTTTTGGTCTGTTTTGGTGGCTTGCCCCCTCTTTGTGCTTATCTTTGAAAATCTTGGGGTTTTGATCCTTGGTGCATGTCTTCATTTGGGGTGCCTTTGTGCTGTGTTCCTGGTGGTTTTGAGGTCTTGCAGATGTCCTCTTTGGGGTGGTCTTCTTTTGTCTTCTTTTTTCCCCTTTGGTTTTCTGGTTTGGGTTCTAAGGGTTGGTTTTCTCCCTTGGCTTTCCCTTGTTTCCCTTGTTTCCTTTATTCTGCCGAAGGTGGAACCGGGATGGGACTCAACTTTTAACTTTTTCTAAGTTCTGAGTTCGGTTCCTATTCCTATTCCAACTCCACTCCCGCTTCCTCTCTTTTCTCCATCATTTTGTTTGTTTTGTCCTAAGGGTCACTTTCCTCCCTTAGGTTTTGTTTGCTTCAATTTCCCTTTCTTTTTCTAGAGGCGGGATCAAGATGGAATCAAACTCCAAAAATTTTCAAAGTTCATGATTCCTTTCCTATTCTCATTCTGGATCCGTCTCCCGCGTTCTCGTTTTCTTCGTTGTTTCATTCGTCTTCGGCCTCTGGGTTGGTTTTCCGCCCGTGGGTCTTCTTTGGTTTCCTCTTTTGTCATTTCATTGAGACTGGGACTAGGATGGATCTGACCTTTGAACTTTTCAAAGTTCATGTCTCCTTCTTGTTCCCGTTCCACGCTTCCGCCGAGGTGGGTTTTGGTGCCCATTCTACCTAGTTTCCCTTTGGGTTTCCTTTTCATTCGCGTTTCCTTCCCATTGGTGTTCCACCTCCACTTCCACCGGGGTGGGTTTTGGTTCCCATTCCGCTTGGTTTCCCTTTGGGTTTCCTTTTCATTTGTGTTTCCTTCCCGTTCAGGTTCCGCCTCTGCTTCCGTCGGGGTGGGTTTTGGTTCCCGTTTCATCTGGTTTCCCTTTGGGTTTCCCTTTCGTTCGCATTTCCTTCCCACTTCCGTTCTGCCTTTGCTCCCACCGAGGTGGGTTTTTGTTCCCATTCTGCCTAGTTTCCCTTTGGGTTTCCTTTTCATTCGCATTTCCTTCCCATTCCTATTCTACCTCTGCTTCCGCCAGGGTGGCTTTTGGTTCCCGTTCTTCCTAGTTTCCTTTTGGGTTTCCTTTTTGTTTGCATTTCCTTTTCATTCCATTCCATCTCCGCCTCCGCCTAGGTTTTTACTTGGTTCTCTGACTTTTGGAATTATGTGGACCTGCTTGGATTTTGATGGTATATTTAAAATTAATGGTGTCTTGTTTGAATGTAGGTTGGATTGAACTAGAATTTGTAGGATGTACTTTGAAGATTTGGGAGTGATTTGTGGGTGCTTTCAGGTACACTTTATGGCTGCTATCATGAGACCCACTCCTGTGTGCAAGGTCAGCACATTTGGTGCTCATTAATGGTAGTTGGACCAAGTTGGTGGATTCAACCTGGTTTTGTTCGGTCTGGGTCGTCTGTTTTCCTAGCTCTGGTTTGGTTGGTTGCTCATTTTTCTCCAAGTGTTCACATGAGTGTTCAATTATTGTTGGCCATGGCTCAAGGATCCATCCCCTAGTTGTGTGCGATCCCAGGTTGATCTAATGGGGTCCTTGTTGTATTCATTGTTGAGCGGTAGGTTATTGCTGACTATCGGGGCCGATCTGGTTGGTGGTTGACTCGCTTGTAACCCTAGCTCTATTTCACGCAGGGCTGTCTTTCTATAAGTATGGAACTCTACCTCATTTGTAAGGGTTGGAATAATTGGCCAAGTTGGTTAAGTTAGTTACCAATTAGGTTTAAGCAATAGGTTTAGCAGTATTGTAGCATGTTAGAAGATTAGAAGTTAGTTTTACATTTCAAGGAAGTGTTGTAACAAACCATAAATGTTGTTAATATGATGATTTAATACAAAGTGTGGACATTGTGTTATGATCGGTGCCTCCTTTGTATTGAATAATCTTGCATGTTTCTTGTTCCATCTTTAAAATTGTTTGAGAATGTTTGGATGTAGTTTAGATTTAGTCCGTAATGCTGATGATTTAATATCTAGAGTGTTGTAGAAATCCTTGGTTCATATCTTAGGTAGCTTCTTGATTGTGGGAATGTTGTGTAAGGTCAACCTATACCTCATATTCATGTGCTTAGTTCAACTATATGTACTCGTTCAAACTTATTGAATGAATGCCTACAACTTGAAAATATTTAACACCCTAGAAGATTGCACTGTTCCTTGCAAGATTGCAGGTATAGCTTGAGTTGACTGGAAACTAGTTTAAGGGATTGGTCCATTCCAAATATTTCATCATTTGCATGATTAATCTTAGAAGTAGTGTTAGCAATTAGAACTTCTGAAACCCTCATCTTTTGTTATTTCTTCTATTAAATGGTTAGAACTTGAAGTTTAAGCATCACCATATCTTAAATTTGATGAGTTAAGAGCTTAAATTAATTGTACATAAGACCCCTTGTGATTACCAGCATATTCATATTTTATCACTGAGTTTGTTCTACTACATTATCATAACTTGACAACTGAAATACCTTGGGGTTATCTCTCTGTTCATAGAGATCAACCTTTTAAGAGAGATAGGATAACTTTTATTTTTTCTGAGTTGTTTCCATTGAGAAACACCAAACAACAAGATTGGTGCTAGAAGGAGGGCTTGAACAAGCAAGGTGGAGCATTTTCTAAACACCATTTCTCCTGAGAGAGTTAGAAGGAGAACTAGATCCATATATAGAGCAGAAGAAGAGTTTCAAGAATTGCCACCTCCAACCAGGTCAAGAAGGACCATAAGAAGGGAGGAGTCATGATCCAATCCATCATTTCCATCATCTTCACCACCACCCACTCCATCTTCATATAATTCTAATATTAGTTCCACTCCACAACCCCAACCAATCATCCATCGACCATTACCACCTCCACCAATGGTTTTCTTGGTGAATAACCCATCACCCTTGACATTTAACAACTAAAATGTTATGCCCAAGAACGTTGAGCAGTTTTTCTATAAGTTTCATATGAATGACCCAAATAGAATAGCAGAGGAGCATGTTAGGATCTTTAAGACCTATCTAAGGGATAGAGGAATTAACCATGAAGATGTTGCATGTAGACTCTTCCCCTATTCACTAGGAGAAGAGGCATTTTATTGGTATAACCACTTACCTGTTGTTTCCATCTATAACTAGGCAGAGCTTGAGGCTACATTCCTACTAAAATTCAAGATTCCCATCAGTGCTAATGAGTTATACATGCAAATTATTGGGGTAAAAAGAGAGGTTAATGAACCCATAGGATCATTCAATAATAGGTTCCACTGAGCATACACTAGACTCTAGGCACCCTATGCTAGAAATGAGGACACTGCCCTAGAAGTCTACTTTGAAGCCCTTGATAGCCTTACCTCCACTTTCCTTAAGTGGAGAACTAATCCATTAACTACCTTGAGCATTGCATATATGGAGGATGTTAAGGTCAGTACAGACCTAAGACAACACTTTTCTGGACCTCTACCATCTTTGGGACTAGTTGCTCACCTAACCCAAGTCCAATCTCTCAACTAGGCTTTGATTAATCACACGCCCATCATGAATCCTATTCCACAATGGCCTCTGATCCTTCACCTAGGTCATCCAATAAACCAGGTCCAACCAATGCCCGGTTATCCCCAAAAAACTACTAACCATCCCCTCCATTCACAACCATAGGCTAATTTCCCCACATATTTGTAGAACTCGGAAGTTTTGAATCACTCTACCGGTTCTGGAAGAGTGTCAGGGAACTCCCTAAACATCATGAATCTAGTCCCTTACAACAATCTGGATAAAGAAAGGTTAGATGAGCTGATCGAACAAGTAAATAAGCTGAACATGGAGGTAACCTACTTGAGGAACCAAAACAACCAACTCCAGTCTCATTAGAAGAGCATGCAATCAAGTTATAACATAGGGCAATACTATGATAAAAATCAAAATTTTGAAAGAGGACAAGGTTTTGGTCAGAACTTTGAGAGAAATCAACAAGGTGGACAAGGATTTGAAAGAAGACAACCACCTATGCAGAATAGGCCATGGAACACTAGGCCTGACAATGGAGTGGTTCCCACTCCACTTGACCAACCTTTCAATCTTGAGAAACCTCCAGGTGGGGTGTACCTAGCAGAGGCCGCTTTGTCTAAATGGTGTAGGCTTCACAAGACCAGTCAACATTCTAAGCTTGACTACCCTAAATTTCAAAGTGTTGCTTCCATTTTTCAATATGAAGTTGAAAACAACTCCATCGGATAGGATTTGGTGCCCTCGGATCCCTATGATTCCCCAGTGTTAGTATTGAATCATGCTCCATTCCCTAGGGGTGAAGACAATGAACCAGAGGAGGAGTCAAGCAGTCAAGATGAAGAGGCTGAGCAAGTGCTCAATGAAGATGAAATCTCTTAATTTTTTGATGAAGAAACTGAGAATGACAATGGCCCATTGGATGAAGAAGAGGCTAATGTTGAAGAGGTGCATATGTTTCAACAACCTATTAGAAAGTATGATCTAAGGAGCAAGCCCTACAGGAATCCACAAGCTGGAGGACCATTTACTACATCTACCCCTCCACACAATTTTACTACTCCATCAGATCCACATGCCAATAATAACCCATCCTACCCTCAGGTGCCAACACAATACCTCACAAAGGAAGGAAAACCAAATGTTTCCAAGGGAATCATTGTCGATGCAACAAAGGATAAGAAAGTCAATTATTCCAAGGAGCTCCACACTGATTTGAATGTGGACCAGCTGGGAGAACATGTCACTGAGGAACTCAGAAGGGTAAAGGGGAGTCTTTTTTCTATTGATTTATTAAGAGTTCTTGAAATAAAAAATGTAATCCTTGGGTCTTTTAATTCAGGTATAGTGACACTAGGAGTAGCTACCAATGAGGTAGTTGCAAGGCCTCCTAGCTCACAAACACCCAAGGATCCTAGTCTATCACAACTTGGGGATAGGGGTAAAGAAAAAGATAAGAGTTAGGTTTCCCAAGCTAACTCACAATTGAGTTTATTCCAAGGCAAAAGGGAAACCCCTCCTTTCTGATTTCCATTCACATATTTGGCAAAAATCTGCTCAATTGCCTACTAGATTCAGGGGCATCCACAAATGTTATGTCATTTTCTATCTGCAGGGCACTTGGTATTACCCCTACAACTTCCCAAAAGAAATTCACCCAATTAGACAAAATAGAGGTGAACATTGTAGGAGAGCTAAATATGATTCCCATGTAGGTTGCCTCAGATCCTAGAGTGCAACAGGTGCTCAATATTCAGGTGGCTAACATTCCTGACACCTATGGTCTAATCTTAGGTAGGGATTTCATCAAGGAAATCAATGGGTACACATCCATAGATAACTCCCACATGTGGCTCCCCTAAAAGGGAGTCCCAAATCAGATCAAAATTGAGACAGAACCAAGAATGAATTATGTCATCACCGAATATTAGAATACTTCAAATGAGATACTGGTGACAAAATTTAGTATGGGGAACTATCTCCTAGCCTCCCCTGCTTTAGAAACAGAGGAAATATTGATGTTACAAGACTCTTCTAGTGAACCCACATCAGAAGCCAGCAGCTCCAAAGTGCAACTTGAATAAATAGAGGAACCTAGTGACTAGGATGAGAGACAACTCAACTTGTTGGATAACTTGTAAGAGTGTATCCGGAAATCTTTAGAGGATCAGATATAGCTAGGTAGAAATATGAACTTTGAAGAATTTCTTCTTCCTAATTGGTGCCGAATCCATGATGCTCCTCATTCTGAATTAGGATGTTGCTTGTGTCAAACTACAGTAGAGCATACACAAAGGCATATCAATACAACCCTAACTGTTAAGTCAAGCATAACGATCATTCAAAATAGTCAAAGGGGGAAGGATCCAAAACCTCCTGAGGAACCTTTGGGTGATAGTAAGGATAGAGAAATTCCAAGAAAAATAGGATCTGATGACTAGTGGACATTAAGGTTTGGATCCAAATCCAAAAAAGGTGTTGGAGCAGGGCTTGAGCTAATCATTCCAAAGGGTAAAACCTACTTTGCTACTCATAGACTTCAATTCCAATGCACTAACAATGTGGTTAAGTATGAAGCCCTAGTTCATGGGCTACTAATGGCATTGAAAAAGAAATTTAAAATCCTCCAAGTGTTCAGAGATTCTGAACTCGTGGTCAGGCAAGTGAGAAAACAATATTCATGCCATGACAAAAGGATTACCGATTACAAACACAGGGTCTAGGACCTTATTGAAGGATTTGATGCCCTCAACATTCAACTAATGCATTAGAGTAAGAATCAAAGTGTTGATTCTCTGGCACAAGAAACAAGTAATTTTAATCTTCATCATTTTTAGGATTAAAGAAATTCACTATGGAACTTGTTCTGGTAGCCTCAGTGCCCAACAATGTCACCAATTTTCAAGTATTTGAAGATGATAGGCACATTATTGATTTTATTGCTAGCTATGATGTATTTCTTCCCAAGAAATTAATGAGGTTGAGCCTCAAGAGGCCAAAATTGACCTAGGAGGAGTCCTCAATTTGAAAAATAATACCATCCCAAGAGGAATGGTGCAATTAGAAAGGATATTTGATTTGGATAGGATTAAAGATCAAGAGCAGAAAATGAAAAGGGAATCCCTCAACTGTCAATGTGAAACATATAATATGGGGTCCCAAAATGATATCAAGAACATCCTTATTGGTAAGGTGTGCACTCCGGGGGAGAGGAAGGGAATTATTGATTCCTTGCGCACATATCAGGATGTGATAGCCTAGAGCTATGATGACTTGATAACATATGACACTTCGGTCATTACACAAACAATTCCCCTCAAGTCAAATATTAAGCCATTCAGGCAAAGACAAAGACCAATCAATGCTTTGTTGGAGCCCATTATTCAGAGGGAAGTACAAAAGCTACTCTCAACACAAATCATATTCCTAGTAAGACATTCAACATGGGTCACAAACTTGGTTCTGGTCAGGAAGAAAAATGGAGAAATTAGACTATGTGTCGATTTTAGAAACCTAAACAGAGCATCAAAAAAAGATAGTTATCTAGTCCCTTCACTAGTTGAGGTGCTTTAGGTTGTCAATGGATCTCAGATGATGTCCTTTTTGTATGGGTACTCTAGATACAATCAAGTCATGGTTCAATATGAGGATAGGCACAAGACTACCTTTGCTTACCGGAGAATGCCCTTTGGGTTAATCAACGTTGGAGCTACATTCCAAAGAGCTATAGATATTGCCTTCAAAGACATCATTGGCAAGTGCATAATCATCTACATGGATGATTTAATAGACTTTTCCAAGAAGAGAGGTGATCATGTTGCAGATTTGTGCAAAGTGTTCCAAAAGTGGAGGGAATTTAGTATTTCACTTAATCTGAAGAAATGCATCTATGGAGTCACTGAGGGAAAGCTGTTAGGACACGTTATTTTAGAACAAGGTATTACCATTGATCCTGAATGAGTGGAGGTAATACTAAAAATTCAACCCCCTTCAAGCAAGAAAGAAGTGAAGTCATTCTTTGGCAAGATTAACTTTGTCAGGAAATTTATCACTTGATTTACAAAAATAATCAAGCCCCTAAATGCCATGTTGAAGCAAGAAGAAAAGGTTGAATGGAATAAAGAGGCTAAGGAATAATTTATAGAAATAAAGAGAGCTATTGCTAAGGCCCTTGTTCTGGTAAGTCCTGATTATGATAAGCCATTCTACATCTATTCATTTCTTCTAATCACTTCTATGCGGGATTATTGACACAAAAGTATGATCAAGGTAATGAACATCCCATAGCATTCATGAGTGCACCTCTAAAGGATGTCAAGCTGAGGTATCCTAGTGTTGAAAAGAAGGCTTATGCCTTGATCCAAACTGTGAATAAGTTTAGGCACTACATGCTAAGAAACAAGATCTTTGCTATAGTCCCTGATCCAACAATCAAGCTATTGTTGATGCAAAATGAGTTGGGTGAACATAGAGCCAAATGGGTAACTATGTTACAATAATATGATATTGAAATCCAACCCATGAAGTTGGTAAGAGGGTAGGGACCAACCAAGACAATGGCAGAAATGGGTCCTGACCTTGTAGCCCAACATTATAATCTTGAAGATGTTTCTCTGGGGGATTGGAATGATGGCATTATCTACTACTTGTTGAATCAGAAATGTCCCAAATGCCTTAATTCTATGCAAAGAAGGGCTCTATGTTTGAAGAGTGGCATTTTTATGATGAAGGGAGTTATCCTATACAAGATAAATCATGAAGGTGTCTACCTGAGATTCCTAGGGAGAGAAGAAATAGGGAGAGTGATGACTAAATTTCATGCTAAATATGGCATAGGCCATGGTTCAACACCTTCCACTACAAATAAGATTTTGAGGGCATGCTATTATTGGCCTACCCTGTACAAGGACACACATCACCATGTGAGAACTTGCCATGTGTGTCAAACTACAACAAGTAGGGAGAGGTGTGCAGCTCTTCCACTTCGGCCTGTCATAGAGGTAAAACCATTTGCACAATGGGGAATGGATTTCATTGGTCCAATCAACCCATCTTAATCTACAGGCCACATGTATATTCTTACCATAACTAATTATTTTACTAGGTGGACTGAAGCTCTTGCATGCAAATAATGCACTACCGAAGTAGTAATCAATTTAATAGAATCAGGTATCATTAATCATTTTGGTTGTCCATTGGCTATAGTTTATGAAATGGTTCTGCATTTGCATCTTTAAAGTTTTCTAACTAGGATTATGACCATGGAATTTCCATAAAGTTTGCATCCAATTACTATCCATAGGGGAATGGCTTGGTTAAGTCTTCCAATAAGAACCTTCTGACAGTCATCCGGAAACTACTATTAAAGAATCCCAAGGATTGGCATACCCAGCTTAGATTTTCTCTTTGGGCAAACCGCACTAGATAGAAAACATCCTTAGGAACCTCGCCCTACCACTTAGTGTATGGATTGGAACCTATTTTTCCCATCCAGCTAAAGATCCCTACCCTACAATTTATCAATGAATATTATGATGGAGAGCATAAGCATGAGGCCCACTTGACTGAACTGTTGCACCTTGAAGAGAGAAGAGATGATGCCCTAGAAAGCTTTTCCAAACATCAAGGTATAGTGAATAGATGGTTTGATAGGAGAGCCATGATGAAAGCCTTTAGAATATCTGACTTGGTTCTCTACTGGGATAAAGCCTGTGACAAAAAGGGGGAGCATGGAAAATTTGACAAACTTTGGCTCAGCCCTTATCAAATTGCAAAGATTCTAGGAGATAATGCATTCTATTTGAAAACCCTCACTGGAGGAGATATCCCATTTCCTATCAATGGGAAATATTTGAAGCATTATTTCTAGTCTTGAGTTGTTCTTGACTCTATCCTTGTACATAAGTATATTAGGTTTCCTTTCCATTATGTTGTTTATTTCCTTGGTTTCTATGGGGTTTCTTTTGGTTTTGGTCTGCTTATCTGCTGCTCGGGTTGGTTTTCCTTGCTGCTCTACTGATTGCTTTGGGTTTGTCCTACTTTCCTTCAGGCTGGTTGCATCTGTATAACTAGATTCTTGTCTAGGGTTGCTCTAGGATTTCTTTTACAAACTTTTTTCATCTTTTCAGAGTCATTCAAACTAGGGAATTTCCTTCATTTTATGTTGCATGGGCTAGGAGTAAGTGTCACTTGACTAAGTTGAAATATGGAATATATTTGGGTCTTATAGCTTCACACAAATCTTAAGAGTTCTTAAGTTGCACATGGTCTTTAGGAGGTCTGACTGGGTGAAAATATTAAATTCTACTCCAATGCCGCTATGGTTCTCATCCTTGAGTGTGGGCTTCTTTTCCTACAAGGTGAAAAGTAAAGCTTTAAAAGAAAACCTCAAAAGAAAAGAAAGAAAATATGGAAAATAAAAAATGTTCACCTTTTCAAGGGTATCCTAGTATCTCTACCAAGGCTATGGATGCCTAGATGGCAGTAGAGCTATGCTAGGGAGGGTCACAGTAATATGCCTAGGTTGCTTTTGGAGCTAGAATCCTTAGGTAGTCTTGTCTGACTGAGTTTGGTCCTTATTGCAACTTAGGAAAGGAAAATGAATGCATATGCACACTTTGACCCTGGTACAAGAAAGGTTAGCTTGTTATTGGTTTTTGAAACATTGTCTATTTGTAACCTAATGCTTGGATTGAAACTAGAGATTCTGAGTTCATGATGCTAGTTTGTCATTGAAATGCTCTGGAGCATTTCCCCAACAAAGTTGCCATTTGTTGTGCAGTTTTGCACACATGCCCCTCTAAAAGTGGGGACCCTATGTGGGCTTGGTATTTTGGCCTATTTCGGTAGCTTTCCCCCTCTTTGTGCTTATCTTCAAAAATCTTGGGGTTTGGATCCTTGGTGCTTGTCATTGTCTGGGGGTGCCTTTGTGTTGAATTCCTAGTGGTTTTGAGGTCTTACGGATGTCCTCTTTGGGGTGGTCCTCTTTTTTCTTTTGTTTTCCCCTTTGGTTTTCTAGTTTGGGTCCTAAGGGTTGGTTTTCTCCCTTGGCTTTCCCTTGTTTTCCTTGTTTCCTTTGTTTTTTTAGAGGGAAAATTAGGATGGGACCTAACTTTGAACTTTTGCTAAGTTTCAAGTTCAATTCCCATTCCTGTTTCGGCTCTGCTCCCGCTTCCTCTCTTTTCTCCATTGTTTTATTTTTTTTTGTCCTAAGGGTTGCTTTCCTCCCTTATGCTTTCTTTTCTTCACTTTCCCTTTCTTTTGTTAGAGGTGAGACCAAGATGGAATCAAACTCTAAACTTTTTTCAAAGTTCATGATTCCTTTCCCATTCTTGTTTTGGCTTTGTCTCTCGCATTCTCATTTTATTCATTGTTTCATTCATCTTTGGCCTCCAGGTTGGTTTTTCCGCCCGTAGGTCTTCTCTAGTTTCCTCTTTTTTCCTTTCGTTGGGACCTGGACAAGGATGGATCCAAACTTTGAACTTTTCAAAGTTTGCATTTCTTTCCCATTCCCATTCTGCCTCCACTTTTGCTAGGGTGGGTTTTGGTTCCCATTCTTCCTAGTTTCCCTTTGGGTTTCCTTTTTGTTTGTGTTTCCTTCCCATTCCTGTTCCACCTATGCTTCCGTTGGGGTGGGTTTTGGTTCCCTTTCCACTTGGTTTCCCTTTAGGTTTCCTTTCATTCGTGTTTCCTTCCCATTCTCATTTTGCCTCCACTTCCGCTGGGGTGGGTTTTGGTTCTTGTTCTGCCTAGTTTCCCTTTGGGTTTCCTTTTCATTTGCATTTCCTTCCCATTCTCGTTCTGCCTCCGCTTTCGTTGAGGTGAGTTTTGGTTCCCGTTCCACCCGATTTCCCTTTGGGTTTCCTTTTCATTTGCGGTTCCTTCCTATTCCCGTTCTGCCTCCACTTCCGCTAGGGTGGGTTTTGGTTCTCATTTCACTTGCTTTCCCTTTAAGTTTCCTTTTCATTCACATTTCCTTCCCATTCCCATTCTACCTCCGCTTTCGCTGGGGTGGGTTTTGGTTCCTATTCTACCTGGTTTCCCTTTGGGTTTCCTTTTCATTCACGTTTCCTTCCCGTTCCGATTCCGCCTCTGCTTCCGCCGAGGTGGGTTTTGGTTCCCGTTCTGCCTAGTTTCCCTTTGGGTTTCCTTTTTGTTTATGTTTCCTTCCCATTCCCATTCCACCTCCACTTTTGTCGAGGTGGGTTTTGGTTCCCATTCCGCCTGGTTTCCCTTTGGGTTTCTTTTTCATTCGTGTTTCCTTTTTGTTCCATTTCGTCCACCTCTACCCGTCTTTGGTTCCGCCTCCACCTAGGTTTTTGCTTGGTTCTCTGACTTTGGGAATTTTGTGGACCTACTTGGATTTTGATGGTGTATTTAGCATTAATGGTGTCTTGTTTGAATGTAGGTTGGATCAAACTAGAATTTGTAGGATGTACTTTGAAGATTTGTGTGTGATTTGTGGGTGTTGTCGGGTACACTTTGTGGCTATTGTCATGAGACCCACTCTTGCAAAGAAGGTCGACTTGTTTGGTGCTCATTAATGGCAGTTGGACCAGGTTGGTGGATTCAACCTGGTTTTTTTTGATCTGGGCCATCTATTTTTTGAGCTCTAGTTTGTTTGGTTGCTCGTTTTCCTCCTGGTGTTCGTGCGGGTTTTCATTTATTGTTGGGCATGGCTCGAGGATCCATCCCCTGGTTGCATGCGATCCCAAGTTTATCTTATGGGGTCCTTGCTAAATTCATTGTTGAGCGACAAGTTATTGCTGACTGTCAGGGCCGATCTAGTTGGTGGTTGAGTCTCTTGTAACCCTAGCTTTGTTTCATGTGGGGCTATCTTTCTATAAGTATGGCACTCTGCCTCATTTGTAAGGGTTGGAATAATTTGTCAAGCTGGTTAAGTTGGTTACCAATCAGGTTTAAGTAGTAGGTTTAGCAGTAGAGTAGCATGCTAGAAGATTAGAAGTTAGTTTTACATTTCAAGAAAGTGTTGTAACAAACCATAAATGTTATTAATATGATGATTTAATACAAAGTGTGGACATTGTGTTATGACCGGTGCCTCCTTTGCATTGAATAATCTTGCATGTTTCTTGTTCCATCTTTAAAATTGCTTGAGAATGTTTGAATGTAGTTTAGATTTAGTCCGTAATGCTGATGATTTAATATCTAGAGTGTTGTAGCAATCCCTAGTTCATATCTTAGGAAGCTTCTTGATTGTGGGAATGTTGTGTAAGTTCAACCTGTACCTCATATTCATGTGCTTAGTTCAACTGTATGTATTCGTTCAGCCTTATTGAATGAATGCCTACAACCTAAAAATCTTTAACACCCTAGAAGATTGCACTGTTCTCTGTAAGATTGCAGGTATAGCCTAAGTCGACCAGAAACTAGTTTAAGTAATTGGTCCATTCCAAATATTTCATCATTTTCATGATTAATCTTAGAAGTAGTGTTAGCAATTAGAACTTCTGAAACCCTCATCTTTTGTTGTTTCTTTTATTAAATGGTTAGAACTTGAAGTTGAAGCATCACCATATCTTAAATTTGATGAGTTTTGAGCTTCCAGTACTTGTATGTAAGACCCCTTGTGATTACCATCATATTCACATTTTATCACTTAGTTTTTTCTACTACATTATCATAACTTGACACCCGAAATACCTTGGGGTTATCTCTTTGTTCATAAAGATCAACCTTTTAAGAGAGATAGGATAACTTTAATTTTTTCTAAGTTGTTTCTATGCAAAAACACCAAACAACAGGCTGGATACCTAGCTATGCCACACCATGTCACCTTCTCTGAACAAGACTTTTCTGCACAAAAGTTTGATCGTAATGATTCCCTACACCTTGAAGTATGTGTTAATAAACACAAGATCAGACGAATCCTATTAGACGGTGGAGCAAGTCTAAACATTTTCTCACTAAAATTGGTGAAAGAACTGGGATACTCTGAGAATTGCATACACCAAACAAATGAATTTGTGATCAAATCTTATAATGATTTTGAGTGCTCATCTAAAGGCATAATTTCACTTCCTAAAAGAGTTGGTCTAGCAATACAAAATATAGTGTTTCATGTCTTCGATTTAGATTTACACTACAACAATCTTGGCTGCCCATGGATTCATTCCATGAAGGCTATCCCATCCACATGCCATCAATGCCTCAAGTTCCCATACAATGGCACTAAAATTACTATTCCTGGTGATCTTGATCCTTTTCAATATTGCACAAACCTAAAAGGAACTGTTGAACATAAAGTGCCCATCAATCGAGAGGCCTCATCTTCCACTTCATCTACCACTCCATCTCACCAAATTGAGTCATCTACCCTTGTAAAATCATCCAATCCATTCACCACACCTTCCACACCCAAATCCAGATTCAAGACAAAGGATGCAAAGAATACAACATGAAGAGTCTCTTTTTAATTGGAAAGTTACCTAAATCACCAAAATCTTATGAAAAACTACATCCCGTGTAGCCTAAAGTCATAATTTTTAATCCCCCTACCACCTTCACTAAATGGGGGGAGCTAGCCAAAGAGTCTTTGGATGAACACATTATCACATGGTTGCATAGAGAATAGGATGATATTGAACCTAAGAAATTTCCAATTGAATAGTATCCAAAAGGGTTCCTAATAATGAAATGACAAGGATATGATGGACACAATAGTGTTGGGCTAAAAAAAAGGGAATGTTGGAACCCTTGTAGCCTCCTAAATTACTAAAACACCAAGGGTTGGGGTTTTTACCAGTAAAAGTGACTATCCAAGGTATTGGGTTACCTTCGAGTGAGGATGTTAATGCTTCAAATGAGATTGAGACATCTGAAGACTCTTGGGACTTTGATGTCAATTTCAATGAATATGAATGGGATTCCCTATCCTCCACTACTTATATGGAACTTGATAAACTATTTGGAAAACTTGATGAACCTCTCCTTGAAGAACAATTCAATCAAATTCTTACAACTAGTTCCCCGCCAAACCTGCCAAATCCCCATCCAAAAGTCCCTTTGAAAATAGAATAATGGATCAAACACTTCTGGGAAACCATTGATTCTATCTCCTAGGAGCTTGATGACTCTAATTATTTCTTTACCTTGTTTTCCTACACCATGAACCTTGAAAATACTGATGATGGCTTACCCTTTGTCTACTCACAACTCATAGATTGGGATCAATAAGGACCACTAAGTTTAGATAGATTTGACAATGGCAAAGCAATTGTTGAGTTCATGGGACTTCATGAAGGAATACCTAGTGGGGATCACAAGTTTGGATTTTCCATAGAATTTGATTATTAAACATACATTGGTGAGGTTTTCCTATCCTCTAATCATAAAAGTGAATATGAAAAAAGAAAAAATTAAAATAATAGGTCTTCAGGTGAAAATTGAAAGGCACCTACTGACCATGAAAAAATAAAAATAAAGGACGTATCTGAAGGTAAAAACATCTCTAAGGTTCCTAAGGATGGAGGACTAAATAGTCTCCCTATAGACCAAGAGAAATTTCCATTGCTTATAGAAGAAATAGAAGAAGTGAACATTGGGAAACAAGACAATTCTAGAATCATACAATTGGCAGCATCTTTGACCACCAAGGAAAAGCCTGAGTTCACAACATTCTTTTCAAAAAGACAAGTTGATTTTCCATGGTATGAATATGCTAATATGCCTAGATTGGATCTCAAACTGGTTCTACATCACTTACCACGGTTACCAAATTCCAGACCATAAAAATAGAATCTAAGGAAAATGCACCCACATATCACACTCTTGGTAAAGGTGGAACTAAAGAAACTCTTGGATGTTAGATTCATACAATCTATTGATTATCCATATCGGATATCAAACCTTGTTCCTATCACCAATCCAAATGGTCAAGTCAGAGTCTACATAGATTTTAGAGATCTCAACAAAGCTTGTCCTAAAGATGATTTCCCTTTACCAAATATTGACATCATAGTAGACCTTACTGCTGGATTTGAAATGCTATCACTTATGGATGGATTATCGGGTTATTAAAAAAAAAGAATTGCTCCTAAAGATCAGCCTAAGATATCCTTCACATGTGCTTGGGGAAATTTTTGTTTGAACATCATGCCATTTGGACTTAAAAATGTTGGAGCTACATACCAGAGAGCCATGACTACTATTTTTCATGATTATATGCACGTAGTTATGGAGGATTATGTTGATGACCTTCTCTCAAAATCTATACAAGGAAGTGGTCACCTAGTGGTCTTGGACAATATATTCACAAGACTTGAAAAATATCAACTCAGGTTAAATCCAAAGAAATGTGTTTTCAAGGTCCAATCAGGCAAAATTTTAGGATATAGTGTCTCTCATAGAGGGATAGAAGTTGATCCCGCCAAATTAAAATCTATCTTAGACATGCCACCGCCAATCAACATCCATTAGTTAAGGACATTAAATGAAAGATTGCAATCAATTTGTAGGTTCATTGTTCACCTAGCAGACAAGATTCATCCATTTCAACATTTTTTGTGCAAAGGAACTCCCTTCAATTGGACTGAGAAGTGCTAAGAAGCATTCAATTATATCAAGAATAATCTATTGACTCCACCAATTCTTACACCTCCAATTGATGGAGGAAATTTTATATTTTATGTGACAACAACTACATTAGCACTGGGGGCATTGTTAGCACATAATGATAATGATGGAAAAGAATAATAAATATACTACATTAGTCACACCCTAGTCAGATATGAGTTAAACTATAGCCCTATTGAATGAGCATGTCTAGCAGTTGTATTTAAAACATAAAAATTGATACATTACAAGATGAATCACAAGATAAAACTGATTTCCAAGATTGATCCTATGGAATATCTTCTTAGTAAAGCAGCTCTGACAAGAAGACTAGCTAAGTGGGTTATGATCTTAAGTGAATATGACATTGAGTATGTTGACTAAAAAGTAATAAAAGGACAAGTGATAGATGATCAACTTGTAGATGCACTAGTAAAGGTAGATCATCCTTTGATATTTTATTTTCTTGATGAATCAATCTTTGTCATAGACACACCAACAACATGGAAACTATACTTCGATGGGTCTTACACAAGTCATGGTTTGGGAGCTGGAATTTTATTCATCACACCTCAAGGAGATTCCATTCCCAATTCATTTCGAATAGAATTTCCATGTACTAACAACATAGCTAAGTACAAATCATTGTTGATAGGACTCCGAATAGAAATAAAATGGAAAATCAAGGGTCTTCAAGTTTATGGTGATTCTCAGTTAGTGATTAAGAAAGTCACTAATGATTATGATACCATAGATGAAAAATTAATGCCCTAAAAGTGCATGGTGGATAGTTTTAGATTATACTTTGATGCCATCACCTTTGAGAAAATATTGAGAATCTAGAATAAAGTAGTTGATGCAATGGCTACAACTGGATCTCTCTTGGGCATTCCTAACAATGTATCACAATATGAGCTCTTGGTAGAGAAACTATTGGTCATCGCATTACATGTCCCCAAAATTTAAATTTTGTGTGAACTTGTTGGTCTCAACTCTCCTTGGTACAAAGTCATATATGCTTATTTACATGACCAAATTATCCCTTCTGATCTGTCCTCTAGCCAACATAAAACCTTTGTATGAAAATCTTCTAAATATGCCATCATCGGAGATACCCTTTATCACCACAACCTAGATAGCACCCTCCTTCGATGTCTCGACTCAAATGAAGCACAAAGAACCTTACAAGAGGTACATCACAATATATGTGGAGCTCACTCTATTGGTCCTACCTTAGCCAAAAAGCTCATGATGATGAGATATTATTGGCCTACAATGGAATGTGATGCCTATCACTTTGTTAAGAAATGCCACCAGTGTCAGCTTCATGGAGATCTTATACATGCACCAACTCAAGAACTATAGTCGCTCACATCACCATGGCCATTTTATCAATGGGGATTCAAACTCGTAGGAAAGATCCATCCCACTTCTACCAATGGACATAAGTTCATCCTTGTTTCCACTGAATAATTTATGAAATGGATCAAAGCCATCCCAATGACCTACATTATTGGAAAGTAGATAGCCAATTTCATCCTAAATTACATCATATGCCACTATGGTATCCCGTAGTCCATTATTACAGATAATGGTAGCCCTTTTCATAATCAATTTTTTTTAATCTTTGTGACAAGTTTCATATTCGACACCACTTTTCTACCCCATATTACCCCTAAAGTAATGGCCAAGTTGAGGCATCTAATAAGAATATTCTTAAAATCTTAAAGAAGAATTTCAATGACACTGGCCGTGATTGGCACCTACAACTCAATCCTACTTTATGGACATACTGTACCAATGTTCATACCCCTACAAGAGCCACTCCATACTCCCTTGTCTTTGGGTCTAAAGTAATACTTCCTATTGAGGTTGAGTTACCCTCACTCCGAGTCTCTATGCAAGGATTGATTGACCAAGAAGAATATTGTGTATCCCTTCTACATGAGCTAGATTTATTGGATGAAAAGAGATAGAATGCTTTGAAACACTTACAAACATATCAGAATTGCCTTTAATGTAACTACAATAAGAAGGTCCGACCTAGAATTTTTGACATTAGTGACTTAGTCTTGAAATAAAATATGAAGAATCAAGTAGATTGAGAAAATCCTAGAAAATTTGAACCTAATTGGTTGGGCCTGTATATCATCACAACAACATATGGATCCACTACTTAGAAACTCTCTACTCCAAAAGGAGAATCATTTAATGAACCTATCAACAACATGCACCTTCACAAGTACTACACTTAATTCTCAGAGTATCCCTTCAAAAAGTCAAAAATATAAAAAAATTCAAAAATCCAAAAAATAGTCACCTTGATGAAAACCTAGCAAACAAGCATCTTGGTGACAACAAAAATATAAAAAAATCCAAAAAAATAGTAAAGAGAAATAATTCTTCCAAAAGTGAAAACCACTTTGATGGCACTTTGGATAAGTACCATGGTGAAAACCTAGCAAACAAGCGTTATGTGTTGTCAGTCTATGCTCCTCTATCTACTATCACTCTACTTGGTCTTTCATCCATCACTCATCCATTTGATCACATCATACATAATAAATCTTTGAAATCCTTCCCATGGCCTAAGAACCAGTGACATTTAGCATCCTTCACTTTCATTACCATTCTTTGCATTCATCTACTACTTCCCCTCACACATAATAAGTTGGTCGTATACTTGACTGGGGGAAATTCCTTGACTTACGTCGTCATGGGAAATAACACATGGTATCAACCTTTTAAAATCATCAAAATCCAAAAAAAATCATAAAACATCAAATCCAAAAAAAAAAATCATCATAAAACATCAAAATCCAAAAAAAATCATAAAACATCAAAATCTAAAAAAAATCACAAAACATCAAAATCCAAAGAAAATTCATAAAACATCAAAATCCAAAAACATCATAAAACATCAAAATCCAAAAAATCATAAAACATCAAAATCCAAGAACATCATAGAACAATAGAATCCAAAAAAAAAATATCAGAAAACCATCAAAATCCAAAAACATCATAAAATTTCAAAAACTTCCAAAAATAGAGTTTAAGTCTGAGTCTGAGTCATTTTGTGTTAGGGTGGTTGAACTAAATTGTCTCTATGCATTTTCTTTGTAGGCAAGGCTCATCTTAAATGAGCCCTTGAGACATTAGATCAGTCCTTTAGGTTTGTATAATATAGGAAAGGCCATCAATTGATGAGCCCCTGAGGCCATAGATCAGTCCTTTAGGGTTTGTCGAGTCTGGTTCTTTGTCCATCAGCAGTCATAATTCAAACCACATCACAAATCAATAGACAAACATAGAAAACAAATATTTCATCTTTAATAAATCAATCATCTTAATGTAAAACAATCAAACAGGTCATTGATCTTATATCTAAGTGGGGAATTATGTCATTTGTCTCATTTAGTCTTGTCACTTGTCTTTTATCAAGATGCGTCCTTCCTAAGATTACACTTTTTCTTTATCAATCTTGTCATTGAACTTAACCAAGATCTATCTTTCTTGTAGTTAGGTGCCTTATCAAGAAATGGTCACTCGGTCAACTTTATCGGATGTGTCACATGCCTCCAATAGGATATGTCTTTCTTGACAATAGGCATCATCATATCGATCGGTCAATATCAATCACCCTTTATCAAAATCAATCAATCTTGTCATCTTGGTCAATTAATCTTGCCTTAATCAGGATGTGTCCTTCCTGAAACGAGATGGAATCAATCAAATCAATTGGTCAACCTTTTTCATCTTGTTAATCAATCCTTTACAACTTATCAATCAAATTTGGTCATCTTGGTCAACTTAATCAATCACATCAAGCAATATTATCAATATTCTTGGCCAACACTCTCTCTTTGGCAAACACTTTGTTGGTCTGAATTTGTCTTATCTTTTTGATTGGTTTTCGGGCATATTACTAGTTACCTTGAGGATGTCCTATTAAAGGATTTAGAGGAATGATGATGGATCATGACCCATTTTCTTTGCTTGTTGCTTGTGGTTTGTCTTGGAAAAATTATTAGGATAATTGGGTCCTTAGTATTGTAGACACATAAAAATGATCTAGACCTGCAAGCTCTATTTTTTAATCTCTCTCTTCCTGGCATAATTAAGCTATTTAATTATGTCCTTGACTCACTTTCGACTATTAACTAAACAATTCATAATTATTTAATTAATTCATGTCTATTTATTCTTCATGATTATTAAATAAATAAATTTTAATTATTTATTTAAGGTGTCACTAATTGTCTAATGTCTTCCTATAATTATATAATTCTCTTTATTTATTTAATTATTTTTGTCCATTATGTCTTCCTGATTATTAAATAAATAATTTTATTTATTTATTTAAATATGTCACTAATTCTTAAAAAGTCCTCTTCTTTCTAAAATTAAACAAATTCTTATTTATTTAATTTTTGTCCACCTTCCACTATAATGAAATAATTATTTTTAATTAATTATTATTTAATTATTCATTAGCCTTTTCTCTCCTAAATTAAATAAATTTGATTTATTTAATTTCTTCCACTCTCCTGAATTTTGAATTAAATCATTATATTTAATTTAAAAGGTTCCCTTTGTCACATTCTTCTATAATTAAATATTATCTTTATTATTTAATTTCCATCTAAATTAAATAAATTTTTATTATTTAATTTCTTCTATCACCTCTTTTACTATGCTCATTTTAAATAAAATTTATTTATTTAAAATAAGTCCCACTTTCTAATTTCCCTCTTTTAGTAAATAATTTGAATTAAATTATTTACTATCACATGACCCCACCACTTTTGAATTAAATTGATTTTTAATTCAAAAGGTCAACATCACTATTTGAATCAAATAATTTTAAATTATTATTTGATTCTCTAGCAACTTTGTTTTGTGTGCCCAGAATCTCTTGTCACATGCATTGTCAGCCATTGATTTGATTTTCTAAAAATTAATCTTGTCTATTCATTTCAAATCTAACCTAATGTTGCCCTAACTCTAATTGTGGGTTGTCATATTGAATCTTGTCCATTGATTCTAGGGCACTTGCTAATTTTTAATCTTGGCCATTCACAAAAATTTGCATTTTCTATAAAATGGCAATTTTGGTCTCATTTTGGCATATCTTGCAATTTCATATCTTGCAACCTCACATCTTGCAATCTCATTTTATTGCACTTTCACACTCTTGCAGGTTTCTTCATTTATCATAGGCATATTTGGATTTTATTTGACATGGTCTAGACATTTTTTAGATGCTTGCTAGTTGCAGTAGGGCATAGTATAGCATATAGTCATTCAAAATCCTTCAACATTTTCTTAGGGCTTGTCATTTCCATTGACTTGCTCATCATAAATATGAGGGCAACTACATATTTCAGCAAGTTGAGAAGGTATAATGGAGGTCAATCATGGAGGATGAAGATATTTGGTGAGATTGTTTCATCTATCCCTTTGCACTTCATTATTAATTTGGGTTTTTATGTTTTGCATATAATTTGCTAACCCTAGAAAAATACCCATTGTTACATTGGTGAACCCGATTTTCTATTTTGACACATTTTTGTAGGTTAGGGTATGGATTTTTCATCATTTTTTTGTAGGTTAGGGTACGAATTTTTCATCATTTTTTTTTGTAGGTTGCAAGTGTACGGAACAACACATGCTATTTTCTACGACGCAGGTGTTTGGTTCAGCCACATCTACCTTCGCAAGCAAAGCATCTGCTCTGTCAAATCACATCTGCTTCTCTAATTGATGCATGTGCATCTTCAAGATGCATCTAACAACTAGAAAGGCACATTTGACCTCATCATTCACATTTGGTTGTCCGAACGCCATATCTGCCCTTCCGAGCCACATCCGCTCTGGTGTGATGCATCTATAGGGTAACATTTTTTTTATATTTTTCAAAATTTCTACCTTTTTCTATTTGATATTGTAGAGATTTCAGGTTGCTAATTTTTTGTTTGTAGCTTGTGGAAAGGAGTCTAATATTCATTTAGTGGCAAGGATTCTGATATTCATTTACTTTTTTTATTTCACAAACTACAAATTTGCATTTTACATTCATGGGTTAAAATGAACATGCATGCATACTCATTGGATTAAAAAGAACACAATCTTGCATTATAACTCATTGGATTGAAATGAATTTGCATATTTTCATAGCATTGGGTTAAAATGAACTCTTAGTTAGCTCACACTACAAATGGTTAAAATGAACCCCATGTCTTTTTTCTTTCATGTTTGTCAAACACATTTTGATTTGGGCTTAAAATGAACACCATGCGAGTGTGAGTTAGGATATTCATGTGTTCTCTCTTTGTTTTTAAACAAAGATTGATTGAACTATGAATATTTTGGCTTGCTTTTGTTAGCCTTAGAAAATTGGGCCTCCTTTGGTGGAAAAAAGTACTCACGCCAAAGCGACTCAAACCGGCAACAAAACTCTTTAGCTGAGCTACTCCTGACCGGTATAAAAATATGAATCCTAAGGAAAAGCCTAGGATTACGAGTGCAGATATGTCATACGGACCAAGTAGTACTCCCCAAAACCCTATTGAGCTTAACCTCTTCAGGCTGGAGTGCCTCCTTAATGGAGCTTAATCTTGTGCCCCATGTATGACCACTCGAATGGGTGCCTAAATTAAAATTCTATTTTAGAAAGCCAAAAACCTTCTATTATTTGGTGCAACAATGGTTGTTGCCAAGGCACCTGCACCTGTGCAGTTCTTAGTAGAAATGATCAATCTGCCATGGGAGTTTCATGGAGGTTGGAAGCTTGGTTTCCATGAGAAGTGAGTGCATTGTAAGGGGGAGCCTATGTGGCCAAGCTTCTGAATTCATTCACTAAGGATATGAGGTTAGTGGGATCCAAAAGAATATTGTCCTTGTAGCCATAAGATTTTGTAAAATGACTTCTATGTGGTTGATTTTCATCTTTTTACAGCACCATGTATTTTCCAACTATTTTCAAACAAATAAACATGAAACTTGTAAAATCCAAAATAATATTGCCAACTGAAACAAGTCATTGCAAATTGGTCTCAAAATTTTTTTCAACTCATTTTCTGCAACGCATTTTCTATCTTGAACCGTAACTGCTTGTTAGTGAGCTGCATTCGCTCTACTAAGCCACATTTGATCAAAACAGAGACGCATTCGCTCTCATGAGCCACATTTGAAATCTTCTGAAACTCAATCACCATTTTACAATGCATCTGCTAAATTTGACAATGGTTCAAAAATACTTCCTGTGATGCAATCCCCTTGTTAAGCTGGATTTTCTTAAAATCAAGCCGCATTTGTCAAGATGAGCCGCATTCACTGTTGAGCCGTATTTTCTTGCCTGGTAAATTTTTTTCAAAACTGCTTACTATGACACAAGCACTCTATCAAGCTACATTTGCTTAGATGGGAGCTGCATTTGCTAGTATGAACCACATTTGTTGTTGAGCCGCATTTGCTTACCTATTGAAAAATTTCCAGAATTGATTCCTACGACACAAAAACCTTGTCAAGTCGCATTTGCTTAGACTCAAGCCACATTTTCTATTTTGAATTGCATTCGCTATTGTGAGCTGCATGTGCTCTATCGTACCACATTTTCCCAATTTCATAAACATTTGCCAACTATCAAAATCAAAATCCAAACCTGCCTTTTTCCAGATTTCATCAAGTCCTTCCTTTTTGTTTCTGTCAAACTAGATATTGATTTGCTCAACTTCCCTCATCATGACATTTTATATTACATTCTTAGGATCACCATAGGTCTCAATTTACATTTGACTAGTTTCATTGTTAATTCTACCATCTCCTTAGACACTCATTTTGTAGATTTTAGGAGTACACTCCTTACCATATATTGTCAAACTTTGTCTTCAAAAGTAGGTTATCATTGGACCCAATCACCCTTTTTCATTTAGTAAAAAAAAGTTGTGAATTATTTCCCACTCAATAGTCTAGTGTGGAAACTTCACTTTTTCCTCTTTTAGTCCTTTTATGGTCCATTGATTTTCCAAACCTAAAGCATTGCCAACACTTTGTTTGGTCAAGTAGTCATCTCCTTAGATTTCTCAATACTGAGTGCATCTTAGGATCCTTTTAGTTTGCATACCATTAGTCTCCTCATTTTAGTGTCATATCATTGCATTCACAAACCTTTAGTCTCCTCTTAATCTCATTTTGCATTTCATAGCATTCCTTATTCCTGAAAAAACCGAAAAACATAGTTTCATATTTAGGTCATTCTCCCTCATCATCCCAAAGTTGAGCAAAGCTTTTTATGGTTGAAACTAGGTTACAAAGAAAGAAAAGACTCATGGATTCTTTTGGTCAAGACACCAATCTTCTCAATTTCACCAATGACATGAATTCATTCCCTAGTGACATAAACATTCTTTCAAATGACATGGGAAATTTTATAATCAATCCTTTTAGTGAGATATCCATTCCAAAAAATCCATTTGAATAATTTGTCCGCAGAGACCAAAATGGGGAAGTCTATGAAGAAGACATACAAGCTGCTTCCCAAAACCTAGAAGTGACCTCTTTTGTGGAAGAATTGGTCCTAAATGACTCAGCCAGATATTTAGCCATGCTCCTTGACCAAGGGGCTAGGTTACCAAAAGGATTTGACCTCAGCAATATAAGAGCAACATCTCCTGAAAACCAATCACCCAATCCTTCCATGGGAGCCTCTTCAAAAAACGTCATTAACACCATTAGTGCTCCCACCACAACTAATGTTTCCACCACAACTAATGTAGCCACCACAACCAACACAATATCCATTGGGGGATCATCTACCCAAACCAACACCACATCACAATCCATCCCCCAACAAACATCCACCATCCCTTCACAAACATTTGGATCAACAATGGGTGCAACCACCTCAAGCCTCTTTGGACCTTCATCTAGTTCCATGGGTACATCAAGAAACCTGTTATTAGGTTCCTCAAATACTATGGCAACTAACTCATTGAACCCTCTTGGGATAAATAAATTAAGAGTTATCATTCAAGGCACCCAACCTAATTACTCACAGGTTAATACCAACATTCCTTTGAGGAAAAACACCAACATTCCTCATGGCCATTATTTCTTATTTGGGCAAGGCAATCAAGGAACTCAATCTTTTACTCCATTTGGACATCAACATACTCAAAATCAACAAGGCCCACAAATTCAATCCAACATGGCAGGATCTCAAATCCCCATGTATGCTACTCAAGTTCATACACAGCAGTGCACCCCCAATCAATACACTCATTTCCAACAACTGCAAAATTAGAACACTCACTTTGCTTACCAATAACACATCCAAAACCAACACATCTCATCACAACAAGTGGGCAACCAATCCATACCTCTCACAAACATGTGTGATGCTACCAACAACCCCATTGTGGAAGTACTCACACTCCAACTTGTTTCTCTTCAAACACAAGTGGAGACCTTGCAACAACCCAACAAAAAGTCTTACATGTCACATGACTTGTGTCCATATCCATTTGAAACAACCTTGTATATGCCACCCTTTTCTCATGGATATGTGGTACCTCATTTTCCTAAATACAAAGGCAAAATGAACCCCATTGAACACATAAGAGAATTCACCACTAGTTGCATGGACATTGCATATGAGAAAACCTATCTCATGAGACTTTTTTTCTAGAAGCCTCATAGGTCATGCACTAGAATGGTTCTCACTATTACCTAAAGTAATTAGAACATGGGATGAATTGGAAAACAAGTTTGTTGAAAATTACGCCTATAACATTGACATGGATAATGACATTGCCTCCTTATGATGACTTACCCAAGAGGATGCAGAGGAGACTTTTATCCCATTCTTTCAAAGATGGAGAACCTTAGCAAGCAGATGTCTGGTAGAAATACCATAAAAGGAGAAAGTCATCATGTTTGTACAAACTCTCCTAGGACCACTCAGATATGGTTTACAAGTCCATTGCTATACCACCTTTGTTGACCTTTTTGAAAAAGGTGTTCAACTTGAAAAAGCCTTGATTGCTAAAGGTGAATTAAAATATGGTGGAAAAACCATTAACACCACCACAAAAAATAACCCAAGCAGCTCCAATGACAAACAAAAATACTGGGTTAAAAATAAACACATCACAAATGACGGTGTGGTCGATGCAAAAACTATTAATGCAACAGGTCATGTACTCACCATGAAAGGAGTTCAAAATAAAAATGTACCTGTGAATACACCAACACCAACTTCCAATGTTGTTCAAAATAATCTTGCTCAATCTAATCCACGATAGTTGTGTCAACTATGACAATTTCAAAAATGCACATACGCCCCTTGGGTGAACCTTTCGAAGTTGTCTTGAAGAAAATTCTCCAAAATAGAGTCATAACATTGGAAGAACCTAAACCATATGACCCTGGTCAGTTCAAGCCATCATGGTGGGAAGATAATGCATTTTACGATTTCCACCATGTCAAAGGGCACAAAACTTCCTCTTACCATCAGTTGCAAAATCTGGTACAAGACCTCATTGAAACCCACACCATTGAGTTGGGAGGTTAACCATTTGTGTCTAATGTGGATCATACAATCCACAAGAACTCACTGCAGGATCATGGTTCTAGTAAACCCTCCACATCTGGCACAAAGAATACAAATAACCAAGCCAATCACATTTGTCCTACCTAGAATAACGTTTGTCCTTCCTACAATTATTCTGGTGGCACCATCATTAAGAATATTTGTACTGCTGATGAATAGAAATGTGTCAATACTATTACCATTAAAAAGGCCCCGGAATGCAATGTCACCATGCATAAAGGCAAGGTCACTATCGTAGGTCCTTCTACACGTCAGCCTAAAATTACCATACCTAGTCCGTTTGCCATATAGTCAAACCCTAAACCAGAGTTCAACCTTATTGAGCAATTGAATAAAACACTCACTCAAATATCCATTCTTGAATTACTCTGCATCTCACCCGCACATAAGGCCATCTTGGATAAAGTCCTACAAGAGTCTTCCATCCCAATTGACATGGATGTCAACCACTTTGAAACTATGGTCGGATATCTGAATTTGCCTCATCACATTACCTTCTTAGATAGTGACTATTCCTCACCCAAACCATCTCATAATGATGCCCTTCATATCCAGGTTTTTGTCCACAAACATAAGGTTAGACGAGTCTTAGTAGATGGCATAGCAGGATTGAACATCTATTCTCTAAAATTGGTTAAAGCTCTTGGCTTCTCTAATGCATGTGTAGATGTGACCAAGAGCATTGCCATCAAGGCATATGATGATGAAGAACATGCTTCTAAAGGTGTCATCACAATTCCACTTCGCGTGGGACCAATTATTATAGATACAACATGCCAAGTCCTAGATCATGACATACATTACAATATCTTACTTGGTCACCCTTGGATTCATGCCCTAAAGGCCATTCCCTCCACATACCACCAATGCCTGAAGTTCCCTTTTGATGGTACTGAAATCACTATCCTAGGAGATCCTAATCCATTCCAATATTGTTACAATCTACGAAATACCACTGAGTACCAGGTACCCATCAATCAGGAAGCCTCGACTTCCACCTCTTCCAAATATATTGACCCGTCTACACTCACCAAATCATCCATTCCAACACCTTCTGCCACACCATCTTCCTTGGCCTCCATACCAAGTAAAGACTTCTAGATCCAGGACCTTGGCTATGGAGAATTCAAATTGAATACGGCTTGCTATATCACTACAATGCCTAAGCCGCCTAAAGTCTATGGTAGACCATGCTTTGCGGTTGAACCCAAGACAACTTTTAAGGTTCCACCAAAAATGGTTTTTACACTATGGGGGGATATGGGTAATGAGGTCATCATCAACTTTGCTAACTGGCTCTACAAAGACCCAGAAGAGTTACCTCCACTACCAGTACATCTCTATAGAAAAGGCTATGATATATGCAAGGCACTAGGTTTTGACGACACAAGTGGCCTTGGAAAGGCCAACAATGGAAGGAGGGAACCTATTATTATTTTTGCAAGACCAAGACACATAGGGCTAGGGTTTGACCAACTTGAAACTGATGATCAATGTACCTATGAAATATCAAGTGAGGATGTAATGACTCTAGAAAGTGTCGAGACAAGCGAAGAATCCCTTACTGAAACTGACTCTAATGAATGGGAATGGGGATCTGAGGAAACCCTGAGCAACTATGATCATGATGAACTATTCCTAGACCTTAGTTAACTCCCCTTGGAAGAAATATTCTGACAAGAATACAATATTGATCCCATTGACCGACACTCCAAAAATAAGGAATGGGTGAGTATTCCTTGGTATCCAGAAGAACACAAATTTCCCTCAAAAACACCTGAAATCTCCCGCCCCATTCTCGAACCCACCCATGAACCTAACACGCCTGAACCTACTATCCATGCCTCTAAAATTCCATCTAGTAGTCATAATTCTGATAATTTTGTGCCTTATTATGACTATGAATTTGAATCATCTGAATCTGAATATGGGCCATCCATTGCATCTGACATAGAAGTTGAAATTGACAACATTGCATTCACACTTGAGGCTTGAAATTTCACACTTTCTGCATCTTCCCCATCTTTTACCACCACTAATGATGTTATTTCCCTTTTTACCCACAACTAATTGACTGGGACCAACAAGAACCACCAGTGATGGACTTCTTTCAGAACGATGAGGAATTAGCAAAATTCATGGGGCTCCAAGAAGGCATACCATGGGGTGATCACAAAGCAGGATTTACCATTGACCTAGATTGTGCAACTTACTTCGAGGAGACTGTACAATCCTCTAGTCGTAAAAAGGCAAAGAATAAGACACAAAAAGAAATGTCTTTAGGTGAAAATTGCAAGGCACCTTCTGATAGAAAAATAGTCAAAATAAAGGACGTATCCAAAGGCAAAAACCTCTCCGAGGCACCTAAGGATGGAGGATTGGACTTTCTCCTCGTAACACAGGAAAAATCAGCAATGCTAATTGAAGACACCATCAAAGTTAATATAAACACACCAAAAAGGAAGGTTAACTTTGCATGGTCATATTTTGACATGCCAGACCTAGATCCAAAATTGGTATTACATCATCTTTCGTTAATCCCAAATATGAAACCAGTCAAGCAAAAAATATGGAAAATGCATCCACAGAGTGCACTACTTGTCAAGGTTGAGTTAAAGAAATTACTAGATGTTTGATTCATAATATCAATAGACTATGCTAACTAGATATCCAGCATTATCCCTGTCACAAAGCCAAATGGACAAATCTGTATCTGCACAAATTTTAGGGACCTACATAAGGCTTTCCCAAAGGATGATTTCCCATTGTTGAACATAGACATGATTTTTGATCTCACAATAGGGTACGATATGATATCTCTCATGGATGGTTTCTTGGGCTATAACCAAATCTGAACTACAATTGAAGATCAACACAAAATGGTATTCACCTACCCATGGGGAAAATACTATTGGAATATCATGCCTTTTGGCTTAAAGAATGTAGGCGCCACATACCAGAGAGCTATGACAATAATATTTCATGACATGATGCATATCCTAATGGAGGATTATGTGGATGGCCTTTTGGCCAAATATGTGACATAGAAAGACCATCTCAGTGTCCTAGACAAAAGTTTTAGACAGCTAGAAGAGTACAAGGTTCATTTGAACCCAGAAAAATGTGTCTTTGGGGTCACTTCGGGAAAACTGTTGGGCTACATAGTTTCACAAAGAGGCATAGAAGTTGATCCTACTAAAGTAAAATAAATTCTAGACATGCCACCACCAAAAGGAATCAGCGAGTTGTGAACACTTCAACGCAAACTACAGTCCATTTGATGCTTCATTGTATAGTTGGTAGACAACTGTCAACCATTTCAATATCTGTATGCAAAAGTATTCCCTTTGTGCGGATGGAAAAATGGCACAAAACTTTCGAACAATTTAAGGAATATCTATTGAAACCACCAGTCCTGATGCTACCCATTGAAGGAAAACCATTGATCATGTATGTCTCTGCAACTACAAATGCACTAGGGGCATTATTAGCACAAAATGACTATGAGGAAAAAGAAAGAGCCATATACTATATCAATCATACACTGATAGGATATGAATTGAACTATACAACAATTGAACATGCATGCCTGGAAGTTGTCTTTGTAGCACAAAAACTCAGATGTTACATGCTAAATCACCAAACACACTTGGTGGCTGAGATCGATCCATTAAAGTATCTTCTAATTCGGGCAGCATTAACAAGCCAGTTGGCAAAGTGGGTCATGATTTTAAGTGAATATGACATACGATATGTTGATTGTAAGGCAATAAAAGGATAGGTAATAGTGGATCAGCTTGTAGATGCACCCATCCAAGGCACTCATCCACTGGTAATTGATTTTACCAATGATTCTATCTTTTAGGTAGAGCCTATGTCACCATGGAAACTATATTTTGACGTGTCTCATACAGGTCACGACTCAGGGGTTGGCATTTTGTTCATCACACCACAAGGGGATTCCATTCCTAAATCATTTTGGATCACTTTCCTATGCACTAACAACATTGCAGAATATGAAGCATTGGTCATAGGACTCAAGATCACAATAGAATGGAAAATTTAGACATTGCTCGTATTCAGGGATTCTCAGTTAGTTATCAACTAGGTAAATGATGATTATGAAACAAAGGATGAAAATTTAATTCCTTACAAGTGAATGGTGGATAGCTTCCTAACATATTTCAAATTGATTGCCTTTAAACAAATTCTAAGGGCACAGAACAAGGGAGCAGATGCAATGGCCACTATTGGATCTCTATTGGACATCCCCAAAAATGTGTTGCAATTTGAGTTCTTAGTCGAACAACTATTGATGCCAGCATATGACATCCAAGACTTGGAAATGGTTTGTAAGATTTTTTGTCCCAGTTCACCTTGGTACCAAGACATTTATGACTATCTAAAGTCCCAAACCCTACCACCCAACCTTTCCAATAACTAGAGAAGGTCATTTATACAAAAAACCACCCAACACACCATCATCAGTGACACCCTATACCATCATGGCTTTGATAACACCCTTCTTCACTATCTCAACACTGATGAAGCCCAAAAAACTTTATGCAAAGTACATGAGGGTATATTCGGATCTCATTCGAGTGGTCCAACTTTAGCTAGGAAAGTCACTAGACTTGGATACTATTGGACGACATTGGAAAAAGATGCTCTTCAGTTTGTCAGAACATGTTGGAAATGCCAAGTGCATCGTGACCTAATCCATGCACCTACACAGGAACTGAAACCGATCACTTCTCCATGGCCCTTTACACAATGGGGACTCAACCTCATGGGCAAGATCCATCCATCCTCCTCTAACGACCACAAATTCATAATTACCACCACTGAGTACTTTACTAAGTGTATTGAAGCCATCCCCCTCACTTACATCACCGAAAAAAAAATATCAAAGTTTATCCTTAATTACATCATCTGTCAGTATGGTGTTCCGCAGTCCATCATCATAGATAATGAGAGTCCATTCTAAAATAAGGATGTTCATGAACTCTTTGAGTGATTCCTCATCCAACACCATTTCTCCACCCCATATTATCCACAAGATAACGGTCAAGCTGAGGCGTCAAATAAAATAATTCTTCACATTCTTAAGAAGACCATCAACGACGCTAGCCAATATTGGCACCTACAACTTAATCCTACCTTATGGGCCTACTATACTAGCATTCGTACACCCACTGGAGCCACTCCATTTTCCCTAGTCTATGGATCTGAGGCCATATTCCCCATCAAGGTCAAGATTCCTTCTGTCTAAGTATCCTTGAAAGGACTGATTTATGATGAAGAGTACAGACAGTCTCGCCTACATGAGCTAGAAATGTTACAAGAAAGATGAAAAAATTTCTTGAATCACTTGTAGGCATACCAAAATCATCTCTATTGAAGCTATAACAAAAGAGTGATGGTAAGAAAATTTGAAATTGGTGACTTGGTCCTCATGCAGAACCCAAGAAATCAGGCTGACCGTAAAAATCCTAGAAAGTTTGAGGCTAATTGGCTTGCTCCTTATATTAGTATTGCCACATTCGGTTATGGAGGTTATTAGTTGGTCACACCTAATGAAGAATAGTTGACATAACCCATCAACAACCTATATTTGAGAAATTTTTACACATAGCCTTAGAGAGCTTGGCTAAAAACCTAAAAATACAAAAAATTGAAAAATAAAGAAAATCATCCCTTGATGAAAACCCGACAAACAAGTGTCTTGATGACACTAAAAAAAATAAAATTAGAAAAATGGCAATAATAGTAAAAATAAATGAATTCGTCAAATAGTGAAAACCTTGCGAACAAGCGCTTTGGATAGGTATCATGGTGAAAACCTGGAAAAAAGGTGCCATGCTTAGTTGATCGTTGATTCGCCATCTACTATTACTCTAATCGACCCATATCCACTTTCCATAATCACAACAACCTGACATTCACGATATTTGTCCTACGTCCTATCAATTCCAGCCATGGTTAGCATTTGGTTGACATCATCCCTTGCATATCCTTTCCTTTTGCCTTGTTCTTGCCTCTCTCCATATTATTAGACTCAGGCAATCCCCGATCTATCTAGGGGAATGACCTTTATCATGTAACTATAGTGGGTGTCACACATGATCCAACATTCGTAAAAAGTCCTGAAAAAATCCTAAAAATTCATAAAATGTCCTGAAAAAAGTCATAAAATTTTGAAAATGTCCTAAAAAAAGACCTAAAAATTGAAAATGTCCTTAGAAAATACAAAAACATCCAGATCAATGTCAAAATCCCAAAAATAGAGTCAAATTCGATCATATCTTGTCAATCTAGTCAATCACATCAATCAATCTTTTATCCATGTCTGAACTACATTGTCTCTACGCATTTGCTACGGAGGCAGGATTCATCTTTGAATCCCCGAGACATTAGGTCCATCTTTCTAGGTTTGGCAAAATAAAATCATGATTCAAACTTTTGTCCTCTGGACAAATTCATTGGTCGTGTCGAACTACCAGGTCTCTAAGTGCATGACATAGGCAAGGCCATCAATCGATGAGCCCCCGAGGCCGCACTAGGTCAGCCCATTAGGGTTCATGGCACAACGCTTTCACACATGTCAAACTTTCTTCAAATCCAAAAAATCTTCCATCAATCCCAAGCAAGCAATCTATCAACAGTTTGTTTCATCAGCACTTTCGGTCAATTCAGCATATCAGCAATGACATGTAATCAAATTCTATCAAGACAATTTAACTTGGAAAAATTTTGGGTTCTTCTTCAAGATGTGTCCTTCTGAAGAGAAACTCTCCTCATTTCTTTGTGCTTTTGGATGTGCCCTTCCTAAGCATTTTTCCTCATCATCTAGCATTTTGATGGATTCTCCTAACTTCAAGAATTCATCTCCTAAATATCAACGTCATTCAAGATGTGTCCTTGGATTTGATATCACTCAACCTTTGGAAACCTTGATCTTAAAACACTTGGAAAACACTTGGCACTTGTCTTTGGCCTTTCCATCATGTTACTAGTTTTTCAGCGAGATCCCAACAATAGGATTTAGAGAAACAGCATCATCTCATGATGTTTGTCTTGTCTTTTGACACTCATGTTACTAGTTTCTCAATGATGTCCTAACTACGGGATTTAGAAAAACAACAACATATCATGATGGCGGCTTTATTTTGTTCTTTTGGAAATCATGTTGCTAGTTTCTCAAGGATGTCCTAGAAACAGGATTTAGAGAAGCAACGACGTTTCATGGTTTGTCCTTCTTGTCTTTTTTCTAGCTTGTGGTTGATTATGACAAAACGACTAGGGCAATTATGCTCTTAGTATGAGTTATGATCATCCTTTCCTATAACTGCTTGTCTCATGTGATGGTATGACCTTGCACACCTTGATTTATGTCATATCATGGTGTTTGTTGGTCATTACAATAATATTCCCAATGATGATTAAAGAGAAATAAATATTAAAGTCCTATAGTAGTATGTTGAAGGATTTGGTCTAGGAACTAACATGCATCTCATATAGGCATTGCATCCATATCTTTTCACTAACACTTTCTTGTCTCGTTATCTTCTAATCTTCTCGTCAATTTCAAGAGCATACCCATGTTCTTGGAACCCGACTGTCCTCTCAAGGACGCATACTGCAACCCTCCTCATTAGTCTTCCTCATCATATTTTACACTGGGGCATATTTTTGATTTATTTTCTTTGCCACAATGCGACAAGCTGCATTATGACAAATAGGGGCAAATGTAGACACATAAAAATGACCTAGACCTACAAGCTCTATTTTTAATCTCTCTCTTCTTGGCATAATTAAGACATTTAATTGTGTCCTTGACTAACTTTCGACTATTAATTAAACAATTCATAATTATTTAATTAATTCATGTATGTTTATTCTTCATGATTATTAAATAAATAAATTTTAATTATTTATTTAAGGCATCACTAATTGTCTAATGTCTTCCTATAATTAAATAAATCTCTTAATTTATTTAATTATTTTTGTCCATTATGTATTCCTGATTATTAAATAAATAATTTTATTTATTTATTTAAATATGTCACTAATTCTTAAAAAGTCCTCTTCTTTCTAAAATTAAATAAATTCTTACTTATTTAATTTTTGTCCACCTTCCACTATTATGAAATAATTATTTTTAATTAATTATTATTTAATTATTCATTATCCTTTTCTCTCTTAAATTAAATAAATTTGATTTATTTAATTTCGTCCACTCTCCTGAATTTTGAATTAAATCATTACATTTAATTTAAAAGGTTCCCTTTGTCACATTCTTCTATAATTAAATAATATCTTTATTATTTAATTTCCACCTAAATTAAATAACTTTTTACTATTTAATTTCAATTTCTTCTATAACCTCTTTTACTGTGCTCATTTTAAATAAAATTTATTTATTTAAAATAAGTCCCACTTTCTAATTTCCCTCTTCTAGTAAATAATTTGAATTAAATTATTTACTATCACATGACCCCACCACTTTTGAATTAAATTATTTCTTAATTCAAAAGGTCAACATCACTTCTTGAATCAAATAATTTTAAATTATTATTTGATTCTCTAGCAACTTCGTTTTGTGTGCCCAGAATCTCTTGTCACATGCATTGTCAGCCATTGATTTGATTTTCTAAAAATCAATCTTGTCCATTCATTTTGAATCTGACCAAATATTTCCCTAACCCTAATTGTGGGTTGTCATATTGAATCTTGTCCATTGATTCTAGGGCACTTGCTAACTTTTAATCTTGGCCATTCACACAAAATTGCATTTTCTATAAAATGGCAATTTTAAGTCTCATTTTGGCATATCTTGCAATTTCATATCTTGCAACCTCACATCTTGCAATCTCATTTTATTGCACTTTCATACTCTTGTAGTTTTCTTTATTTATCATAGGAATATTTAGCTTTTATTTGACATAGTCTAGACATTTTCTAGATGCTTGCTAGTTGTAATAGGGCATAGTATAGCATATAGTCATTCAAAATCCTTCAACATTTGCTTAGGGCTTGTCATTTCCATTGGCTTGCTCATCATAAATATGAGGGAAACTACATATTTCAGCAAGTTGAGAAGGTATAATGGAGGCTAGTCATGGAGGATGAAGATATCTGGTGAGATTGTTTCATCTATTCCTTTGCACTTCATTATTACTTTGGGTTTTTATGTTTTGCATAAAATTTGCTAACCCTAGAAAAATACCCATTGTTACAAGTATGAGCTGAGACATTCCTTGTCTTTTAGATTTTTCTTTTGACTACTTGTCTCTCACAAATTGTCACCTTGAAAATCTTAGTCTATGTCATACCATGGTGTTTGTGCTCTATTTTTAATCATTTTGATGCTTGATGATGATACATATAAAAGCATGAAAGTTGGACCCTTTTCATTCCCTTTCTAACACTCCATCTTATTTTCCCCTTCCATGCTAACTTCCATCTCTTCCGCATTAACATTTATTCTATCTGCATCTTGACAAGAGTCATGTGACACACAAAAACATATTGCATACAAGATCATGTTAGGAAGCATCAAGAAATCATTCTCATCATAGAAACCATATATTTGCATAAGAAAATACAAAAAACATATAAATCATCCATATAACATTAGTATTTCATTGCATTACATTTTTCATTATGATTATAGTTCAATTCATATCACATTACATTTCATTCATATCACATCTCATTTTATCACATTATATTTCATTCATATTGCATCACATTTCACATTACATTGCATTTTACATATGCGTAGAATCACATTAATAACATTATGGAATATCATATTATACATCATATTTTGCATTTAGGTTAGACATTCTCAATTATCACATTTTGCATTATCATATAGGCATCCCATTGCATCAACATTAAATTCATTTACATATCACATTGCATTTTAGGTGATCCATACATATCATAAAAAGTATAAACATTCATAACATAAATGCATAATCACAAAGCATAATAAACCATCACATAATCATATAGAATGCATTTATAGACATCATGGAAGCATGGACATACATAGTGTCACATCATCATAAACATAAAGCATATCATATAACACTGCATATCATAAAATTTCATCAAAAATCATCTCATATATATCACTCAAAATGTGTCACAGGTACAATGGCATGATGTATCATGTCTAATAAAATGGAGCTCACGGGTTCAATAATAAGGGTGGTCTAGGTAAGGCCCATGCCAGTGCGGTGGAAGGTCTCTGTGAATTAAATTCCACTTAGGCAAACTCGGCCTACAAGGCCACCATTGCAAGAAAAGGAAAGGAGAAAGGCATGTTCGCCCCGACGGCTAAGGATGGTAAGGGAAAGAATGCTATAAGGAAAGACTCTAGAGGTGATATAGTTGTGGGGACCACTGAGATGACTGGTGGGGAAAATTCCAGAAGGAGATCCAAAAGGCTGGCTAAGAATGAAAAAAAGAGGTTGATGATTGAAGACTCGGAGGAGGAGTAGTGTGACAACAAAGGGTACAAGGAAGAAGAAACTGAAGATGAGGAGGAAGAAAATGTGGAGGGGCCCCAGTTTACTCTAGAGGATAGCAAGATTCCTATTAATGAATCCACCTCTCACTCTCTGCATCCCCTGGTTGAAGAGCCTGGAGAGGTTTAGGGGACTACGGACATCAGGGAGGAGTCTTGCCATGTGGTGAAGAGAATGGACACACTCGACAAAAGGTTTAGGGGTTTGACCCGCTTCACCATGAAGTTGGGAAACTTCATCACGAGCACTCTGTCTCATGCTATAAAAGAAGAGTTGGAGGGAAACAATAGGTAGGAGAACAAAGAGTGGGTGGGTGATGAGGTGATGGACCTCCTAATTAAAAACTGGGACAATGCCAGTTAGCTTCTCCCTATGCCTATCTTTTGGATGTCTCTTTGCGGTCACTATACTACCTATGGGTTATTTCTGCTTTTTGTTTCCTTTATGTTTGTTGTGTAAACTTGTTCCTTTTTAGCCCTAGTGGCTCGTTGTGAAGGGCATGGCACCCTATAAATGTTGCTTAACTTTTCAAAAACATAATGTCAAAGATACTCTATCCTAAGCTCCCCTAATCTCCTATCCCTAGGGCATCCCTATCCTCTTGACATGGTGACTCTTTGGCCCTATGCTTTTTGGTGGATGGACTATCATATGGAGTAGCCCATCTTGCATCTAATGTCTCACCCTGTGTCCTACTATGATATCGCCTATTGTGTGTCCTACTATGGGGCCTTCCTTGTGAACCACTGTCAATTTGTGAAAATGTGGGATCCCTCCTCTTTGGTGGTACCACCCTCTCATAGAAATCCATGTAGTACTACATGGCTCTATTGGCCTTGGCATACTCTCTAGCAACATCCATGATAGATCCACTACATGTAGCTATAAACTCAATCATCCTCTGATCTATCTATTGTTGGCTGATGACAGCTAGGTCTCTCTCACTCTATAGGGTGTCCCTCTTATCCTTAAGGTCATCTCTCTCTACTATCATAATCCTAAGCTATTCCTCTAAGGCCCAAACCTGATCTTGCAGGGTGGCTATCATTTTCCCTGTGCTCCCCTCACCTCCTCTGGCCCCCACCTCCTCTACCTCCTCATCCATCCCCATGATAATCCTCTTTTGGAGGACTCTCTCTACCTCATCCATCTCTACCTCCTCTCCATGCTCCTCTTATCTCCCCTCTCTATGCCCCTCAACCTCCATCAAATCCACCTCTGGGTGTGCCACCTCTAAATAAATCATCTCAACATGGTGCTCCCCCTCCTACATTGCCACCTCTGTCTCTACCCTCACCCAAGGATAATCCTCCTTGATAATTTCTTCCTCTCAGATCGGTGGTAACTATCTCACTAGATACCATCCTCCATCCCTCCTCCTCCTATTTTAGTATCCTCCCTGACCTCCTTGACCATATCCTCCATCATCCCATCCTCCCCTATCTACCCAATCCTCCTCCTCCTCCTCCTCCATCTCCTCTCCCTCTATATTCTCGGCTTCTTGAGCCCCTGCCTCTGCGCTCTATGGGAACTAGCTTCTCTACATCTTTCAATGGTACCAACTGATGAATCAACCACTAGGAATCATAGTCTGGTGTTGTACCTTCATCTACAATTCCTCCTCTCCAACCATAATCTAATGCCTACAAGGTATCAATCTCCTACTCAACAGTGGTGACAATAATTTGAGGCCCCCATGGATGAGCCTCTTGAGAGAACAATGCAAACTCAGTTGTGTCAACAGGAACACCTTGGCTCTCCCCAAACTACCATTTGACTCACTTTGGCTGATACATCTCAACAATGGGTTGGATTTGAACTGTCTTCTTGATAAGATACATGGGCTATCGACACCATGGTAGGTGATCATCCCCACTGACCCACATAGCACAATCTCTATACGATCTCCAAATGAAACTAACCAAAGTATCCAATCGATGTCTGCAATAACCAACATCTCCCACATGTTTCTATGTTAAAGAAACCCAATATAGATACACATATGGAGCACCCACTCCCATTTATCATGCCACTAGTGGTCAAAACACTGCTATGTGCTCCCAGACCCATACTGTAAGAAAAGTAACACCATAGCTCAGGAGTTTTCCTCCCTTATAAGCAATGTCATGCAATTGAAAGTAAAAAATACCCAATAGGCATGGTCCCCATGCATACACTATCCCATCTTGGACCATCCCCCCAAGCATCTATCCCCACCATATTGGGAAACCATGACCTCTGTGATCAGGAATCATCACCCCTACTATCAATGCACATATCAGGTAGTCATATATGTCATACCTCTCTGCCAAGGTCTACCATCTGATCTCATACCCTTGGATACTGAGCTCTGAATCATCATCACTCTCATAATAATCATATATCACCTAAAATCCTTGAGCAGGGTCATACCATACTTGCTCACCACAAATCGGAAGCCATAAAATCATGTAGACAACCTTGAGGGTGATAGTCACCTCCCCCATCGATAAATGGAAGTTGCAAGTCTTAGAGTTCCATCGGTCCACCAATGTTGTCAACATGCCCATGTTCACCCTAATAGTGGGCATAAAGGTAACATAGAACAAGCCAAGGTCAAACAACACCTATCTCTCTTGCTCATCAAGATGGTCCCATAGTCGAAATACATATGTTCATGACTCCCATGTATAGATAGGAGGTAGAAAAACCTATAGTCATCACGTAAGCCATCATGTCAATTTAAAGTCTCCATTTGACCCTATTGGACCTAAGTTGACCAAGTCAAAATATCCTAATTTGGGGAAATTTTTTAATGAGGAAATTGCGTCACTATTTTTTCAAATGTGTATCACACATTTTTCACCATCTCCCAACTACAATTTCTTCACTCATATTTCAAATGCATCATTTTGTACAATTCTTGCATCATAAAATATCAATTGCGTCATTCCCAGTTGCATATGCGACTCAGAAAGTTAGTTGTGTCACACAATTTGTTGCATCACGATGCAACCATCCTTTCCCTAGCCCCAAATAAATTGCATTGCAATGAGATGATTTTAGTGAATTACTTCTCATCTACGTCACTTGCATACACAATTGTGTCACAAAATCTAGCGACGCAATTTCTTGCTAAATTTTTTTCCTACATAAAAGCACGAAAATCAAAAAAATTGAAAGGCAGGTTTGTAGTACTCATCGGGGCAAGCACTCCCTTAGTTCGGTGGTAGGTAAGGATGCACTTTGTGTGATGGGATGCATTTGGAACATGTGAAATCTTCTCAGCAAAATCACTCAGAGCTCCAATATTTTCTAAATTGGGAATGCATAAATGACCTTTTTGCTCACTCCAATTTCTATTTATAGGTTCAAAATTAGGGTTTTCACTTGCAATGTCTACTGGCCGAACTTTTTGATGACTTTGACCTTGAATTTTACCCCCTTATTGACCTCAAAAATTAATTCCATCTTCACCATTGGATTTCTTGCGATCAAATTATCTTATCTGGGCAATTTTCTAAATTTTTTGATTTTTTTTTATAAATTTTCTTTGGGGGGCATACCTATACCCTGCTTTCACCAGGGAATCTTTTGACTGAATTTCTTTGACACAACATGATGAACTGCATTATGTCAAAGAGGGGAAAAATGTAGACACTGAAAAATTTATTGGTCTACGAGCATCATTTTTCTTGGTCTTCATCTCTGCATAATTAAATAGTTTTAATTATTTAATTATTCTTGATCACGTTCCTTTATTAATTAAATAAATTTTAATTATTTAATTAATTCACTTCTTACCTTTATTCTATCATTGATCAATTAAATAAATTAATTGTGTCACTAATTCCCCCTTTTTCTTGAATAATTAAATAAATTATTATTTATTTAATTATTTTCTTATTGTCTTTCGTCTATAGTTAAATAATTAAAATTAATTATTTGACTATTCACTAATTTTTTAAATTCTTCTATAGTTAAATAGTTGTCAAAATTATTTAATTATCTCCTAATGCTTCCCTTTTATTAAATAATTAACTCTAATTAATTATTTAATGCCCTTTTCCCATTTCCTCTTATTTAATTAAAATGATTTTATAAATTATTTTAATTAAATGCCCGCTTGTCTTTTCCTCAAATAAATAATTTGAATAAATTATTTATTCCTCCACTTGTCCAAATATTCCTTCTCATGAATTGATTATTTTCAATTTTTAATTTCTCCATATTCTTCCTCCACTATCTCATTTTCGAATCTTGACCATCGATCAGCTTTGGGCTCTATCTAATCTTGACCATTCATTTTGTAACCTCGAATTCTCTAGGTTGCATGTGTTCTCATATGTTGATCTTGGAGTCTTTCTAAAAGATTGATCTCATCCATTCGTTTGAATGGCTCTCTCTAAAATAAGCCTTCCCCCTCTATTTTTTCCTTAACAGCCACTTATCTCCAACTTTCTTACTTACAATTTGTAGGTATTTGCACAAGTTCTACTAAAAATCTAAGGGAATATTTGCAAAAGAAGAAATAGGAGAGACAAGAGAAGTGATTCAAGTTCAAGCATGGGGATTTTTTTGATTTGGTGTCTTATTTTCCTTATGCTTTGATTGTATTCTCTTATTTTTGATTGGATTTTGGCTTAGTAGTGTTGTGGTTGTCACTAGGATCTAAGCTAATATATTTTTACTAGTCCTACAAGTTGAATTGCATTTAGGACTCCTAAATATTGGATTAGTGAAAAATTGCATACAGGTTGCATTTTTGCATCTTGTATCATTCAATTTCATTGGAAAACTATACTTGCAAATAGTCATTTGAGCATACAAACTAGAAACCTTAACATAAACTTAGAATTTGCTAAATTTGGCTTAAAAACCCTTATCTAGGACTCATTTTCCCACCTGGAAAATTTAGTCCCTATACAAGTGGTTTTTTCAGATTTCCAAGAATTATATGTTATCTATTTTTCAGTATTTGAACCTTCCAGAAACCCTAACTAGGACTCATTCTCCCATCTAGGCGATTTCATCATGTATAATACCTGAATTTTCCTTTTACAACATTAAAAACTTCATTTCTATTCTTCAACTTCTTGTTGTTAGATCTCTATTTCAGTTTTCTTATTTTTTGTTTCATTAATTTTCATTAGATCTACCTTAAATTGGTTTCATTTTAAGTGCATTTGTAAACATAAGAATTGGAATTAAAGCATATAATCTATCTTGTGTTCATTACATTTATCTTCCAATTATTTATTGTCCTTTGCATGAGCTTTATAACTTGGTGTCCCATTGCTAATACTATAGTGAGATGAAGTTTGAGACTCATGTCATCCCATGACAACACACTCATCATGGATCTTGGGTTATCTAGCTATTTCACTCATAGTGTTGACACTAGTTCACTAGGTATAGACCATACCCTTGACAACTCTTTCCCATCAAGTAGTATGCCAAGTGTTGAAATAGTGGTTTCTAGTATTCCTCAAGAAAACATAATCCAAATCCATGAATAACTAGACAACCTAAAAAACCTTGTGAGTACTAAAAAAATTTCCAACACTACTATTCCGACCATAGTAACATACACTGCATGATTGAAAGTAAAAAGGGAATAGACATTGCACATAACTTAGCTCAATTTTTTGGCAAACATCTTAACTCAACAACTAGTAGTGGTCAAACTTTGAACAATCCTCAAAGTCAAGGAGGAACCCAAATTCCTCCTCCTACAACCATTTCCTCTATTCCTACTTACACCAAGCCTCAAGTTACCACAATGATGCGACCAACTAGTAATGTCATTCCAACCTTGGGTATTTCCACTAGCAATCCTAAAGACTATAGTGTAGAAAAATTTAACCATTTACATTTTCACACTTGTTTGGACCCTCCCTACTAAAATTGGGCTTCTTTATGCCTTATTTGGTCCTATTTTGCATCCAAAATCGTTATTTAATGCCCTTTTCCAAGGATAGTCTCGAAACTTAACTAATGAACAATCATAATTCATGTTTTTGGGTTGTGTGTTCCAGATTTATTGATCTGAGACTCATACACCACCTTGGGCATATGGGTCCCACCTAAGTCTCAAGGCTTGATCCAGAATATGGTATTGAACTTAACATTTCTTGAAATTTGTGTCCCAATCTTAGGCTACTAGGACTCATATGCCCCAACTAGTGTATGAGTCCTGCTTTAGCTTGGACCTATTTTGAATTCAATTCTTTGTGGGATTTCGTCATCCTAGATCTGATGTTAGCTTGTAGTGTTGTAATTTTGGGAAATTTTGCATAAAAAAGTATATAAATACAAGATTATTTCATATAATTTGATCTAATAAATCCTAAAAAGAGAAATATTTTGAGTCAAGCATCTTAAGACTTCATAAGAGTATTGAAGATAATTTCTAAGGAATTCATGTTGAACAGTCTGGATAACTAAGAGGGGGTGAATCAATTATTATAAAACAATTTTCTTGACCTTAATTAAAAATGGAGCAAAGTTAAATCAATCAGATAATGATCTAATAAATATGAACATGAAAGAACATAACAACACCATGCACAATGAACACCATAATTTACATGGAAACCCAAGAAGGGAAAAACCACGGAGAATGCTAATTCTCAATTATAAAACATCAATTAAGGTGACACCCATTAAGGTGACTTTTACAAAGGCTCACTACCAAATTGTTCACTATAGGTAAGGCTCACTATCGGTGGGCTCACTACCCAAATATTATAGCCAAAGATTAAAAAAGGCTCACTGCCAAAAGAGAAAGGCTCACTACCAACAAAAAATGACTCACTGCTAGAGGAATGATGAAAAGGAATCCACCACTAAAATAAGTGTCACCAACACTAGATAGAATCTCATTGTCTATCACCTCTGGTTGTATACTTTCACACAATTTTTGGATTTTTAGATTCACATTCATCACACTTGCTTTCATCAAACATAATCAACTTTTACTTATACCAATCCATGCCTTCATAATCTCCTAAGTTAGCCAAACACAATTCCATTCCATGCTTCCATAAATTCCTAGGTCATTCAAACACAATTTGAATTAGGTCACCACAAAAAATTCCCATGGTGGAAAGGAATAAAACGTGGACCACACATAACCTCGTTGCTCAAATCAACACACTACATATTGAACATGATATCCAAAACCAAAGAATAGGATATACATGTTGCAATGCAAACAATGTTCTAGGGCACACTAACCACTTTCTAGATTAGTCCAAACCCAAAAGAGTTCATCTCATTGTGTTGCAAAATGAATGGGACCAAGAAAAGAATGATCAAAGATAGATCATCACAATAAAACATCTAGAGCATGGCAATCCAAATCACCAAAGCATCAAAACTGAACCTTAATCAATCAACCAAAATATGTTGACATCAATGACAACCATTAATGACAATAATCAATAGCATCCCATTCCAACAATCTTCCCCTTTGTAATTGATGGCAACATTCATCAATGACAACTCAACAACAGCATCAACATCATCAAGGAAACTCTTTTCTTCTCCCCCTTTGAAATCAAATACAAAGGGGGAAAAATCCCCCTGAAAAACTTACTCCCCATATGAGGAAGCCACCAAGCATTGATCCAGCTAAGTGTGAGAATATAATACCTTCAACCAATGCACACCCTAGTGCACATTATTGTAGACTTGGAGGGGGAATAACTCCTAACTTCTGTCGAAGATACTCAAAAGTATCTTTGCTCAACGGTTTTTTGAAAATGTCTGCACTCTACTCTTTTGTGGGTACATATTCAAGTCTTACCTCATTCTCCAATACCTTCTCTCTCAAGAATTGATATCTAATGGATATATATTTCATTATGGAGTGTTGTATTGGATTCCTGGAAATTTTTATTTCACTTGTATTATCACACATAATTGAGATTGGTTCATCAAATGATATGCCAATGTCCTTCAAAATTTGTTTCATCCACAGTACCCAAGTGCAACATGAGGATGCTACAATTTATTTAGCTTCAACAGTAGATAAAGATACAAAATATTGTTTCTTACTTGACCAAGCAACCAACCGAGAGCCAAGGAGATAAGCTCCACTACTTGCTCTTCACCTGTTATCAACACATCTGACCCAATCAACATCAGTATAGGTTGTCAAAGTGAAATATGAGTCCTTTGGATATCATAGCCCAATATCTTATGTGCCCTTCAAATATCTAAAGTTCCTTTTTACTGCAACATGTGATTCTTTCGATTCTTGCTGAAATCTAGATGCTAAAAAAAAATCCTACATAATGCCTAGTCTAGTGGCAGTCAAGTATAACAATCCTCCAATCATTTACCTATACACACTTGCATCAACTTTAGGTGAATCATCTTCCTTTTTCAACTTACATCCGGTAAAAATAGGTGTACAAACCAGTTTGGAGCTCTCTAATCCAAACTTCTTCAATAATTCTTTGGTATACTTGAACTAAGAAATGAAAACTCCTTTACTGTTCTAATTTACTTGTAATCTAAGGAAGAAATTTAACTCACCTATCATGGACATTTCAAATTCCTTTTTCATTTCCTCCTAAGATTATGTCATCAACATAAACCACAACAATCAACATTTGATTTTAGTGAATTCTATAGTATAAATTACTATCAGTAGATCCTTTTTGAAATCCTTGTCCAATCAATTACTTGTCTAATCTACCATACCAGGCTCTAGGAGACTGCTTCAATCTGTATAAAGCTTTCCTCAACCTAAAAACAACATTCGGGTTACTTTCAGACTTAAATCCCTTTGGTTTCTCATTGTAGACTTCTTCTTTTAGTTCTCCATTCAAGAATGAAGATTTTACATCCATTTGATAGACTTTGAAATCCTTAAAAGCTACAATGGCTAGGAATATCCAGATCCCTTCCATCTGGGAAACAGGGGAATATGCCTCTTCAAAATCAATACCTTTGATCTGAGTGTAACCTTTGAAAACTAATATTGCCTTGTTTATTATTACCTTTCCATTTTCATGCAGCTTGGTCTAGAATACCCAATTTGTTCCAATTACATTTTTGTCTACCAGTCTAGGCACAAGTTCCCAAGTCTGATTTTTCTCTATCTGATCAAGCTCTTATTTCATTTCATTCACCCAATTCTGATCATTGCATGCTTTTCATAGTCTTTGGTTCAGTTTCTGAGAGTAAACATATTAATACTTGTTCTTGAGTTTATTTTTTTCTTATGATGATTCCTTTTTTCTTATCTCCAATAATATGATTTTCTGAATGGTTTCTCTATACATACCTTGGAGTTTTTGTTGTAGTTGTCAAATCCTCCTTTATCTCTTCTTCTTATTTCTTATCTTTTTTCCCTCTGTCATCTGAGTTATCTGATTCATATTCACTATGCTTGTCAGGATTTCTTTGAACATATTTATCCACTTTCACATTCGCACTTTCAACTATCTTGTTCAGTTTCTTGTTGTAACACCGGTACACTTTTCTTCTTGTAGAGTAGCCCAAAAACATGCCTTCATCATCTCTGCTATTGAACTTTCCAAGATTGTCCTCATCTCTTTGAATGTAGTATTTTCTTCAAAAAAAATTGAAGTACTTTACTGTGGGAACTCTTCCATGCCATAGCTCATATGATGTCTTTCCATATTTCCTCTAAAACAATACTTTGTTAAGAGTGTATACTACTATCTGTATCGCTTCTCTGCAGTAGACCTGTGGTAAACCTGCTTCACTGATCATTGTTCTAGTTGCTTCTTGAACTGTCTGGTTCATTCTTTCCACTACACCATTCTGTTGTGGTCTTCTAGGGGCAGATAATTGTCTTTTAATGTCATGTTTCTCACAGAACTTGTTGAATTCATCATAATTAAACTCTCCTCCTGTATCAAATCTTAAACACTTGATTCTCTTGTCAAATTCATTCTCAAATCTTGCATTGAAAATCTTGAACTTTTCTAAAGCTTCTAATTTTTCTCTTAAGAATGCAACCCGGGTTAATCTAGAATAATCATCTATTAAAAGCATGAAATATTTTTCACCTTGTAAGCTTCTTGTTCTAGTTGGACCACATAGGTTAGTCTGTACAAGGTCCAACAAACTAGTAGATGATTCTTATTTTCTTTGGAATGTTTCTCTAGTATGCTTTCCTTCTTGACATCCTTTGCAAATAGTGTTGTCCAGTTTGGTTAGTCTTGGCAAGTATTTGAATGCTCTTGTTGAACTTATCCTTACCAAATTGTTGAAGTTGATGTGACACATCCTTTAGTGCCAGAGCCAACTCTCATTTCTCTGAGAAAATAAGCATCTCTTTGTAGCTCCTTCTAGTTAATACATATTCCCACTTTTTCTTTTTCCTACAGCAATAATAGTTCCAAAAATATTTTGGATCTCACAACTTGTTGATGGTGAAAATGACACAAACAACGTTTGAACATAATATTTCTACTCTATTTCTCCTGAAAAAGAAAGACAACATATAGTAGCCTAACTCCCAAGATCTTGGTAGTTAGTTCTCAACTATCTGGTGTCACTCAATCGGTCCATGCAACTATAATATTCAAGGGGCCCATGCTAGTAATAAGGAATACAAGCAACGACTTATTCATCGAACTATTCTTATTAAAGCAAGGGGGGTTTTAAACAAAAGAAAAAGATAAGTCAGGGCGTATATTAGTAAACATGAATAAAAACTATGTAATATCCAGACATATATCTTCAACAACGAATGTTCTTTCAACAAAGCAAGAAAACCATAGCATGATACAATTTACAAAATAGTTTGTACCATCACATGCATCTATGGTGCTTAATTTAATACCACAATCCCATATCATCAAAACTTCAAAGACTCAAATCAACACTTCTCATTCGTTGCCAAGACCATAGATCAACAGACTTCAATAAATTCAATTCATAGATAATCTAATGAAATAATCTTAAAATCCAGAATCTTCTAATGAATTTCATCACATAAGAAACAATCATGCTGTAGCACAATCACTGGCATATAGATAGATTATAATTCATCAAACTTATGAAGTAAAACTTAATTCTAACACCATATTGCGTAAAAACCTGTAATTATATTCAACTGTAAATAAAGTAACAATGTCTCTATGTAACAACTATGAAAAATTATATCTTCTACTATTAGGTGGCCAATTCTATTATCTATTAGCCAACCCTTACAATATGATACCCCAAGGGTATTTATAGATATACAAAAATCTAAAGTCCTCTCTATTTTAGGTTGTTCCAACTTTTCAAGAATTAAGTCTTCTTGGAAACTCAGTTAAACTAGAAGAAAAGAAGATAGGAGAGAAGAGAAAACCATGCGCCTCAAAAATTGCCAGTCCTACATGCAAAGAAGAGAAGAAATCCATGCATGCATGAGATTTATGCATGCGAAGTTTGTTCTACAATGTACTCATCATAACTGGAGAAGACTTGTTGTAGTATGTCCAATTCCGGCCCATCAACCCAGCTATCTTCAAACTTAATCCTTTCCAAATCCGCAGTAGCAAACCCTCTCATATCTTTCAGCTTCGTTAACTCCCTCTTGGCTGCCCTTATCTCTTCTTTACAATCCATTTATCGATCTATCAGTAGATCTTCACCATCATCTCCTCTTTGTATGCCATCTTTAAACCTTTCATCCCACTTCTCCTTTATTTGGCTTAAAGGTAGGCCATCCTTTACTGCTATATCAACATTGACTATAACAACAATAATTGCTTCCAACTCCTCAAATTGTTCATTCAGATCCTTAACAGAATCTTGAACTTAATTTTTATGCTTGTATAGAAAATCTGATCTAAACCGGAGTATGGAAGAAGTCTTTTCCAACAAATCTATATTATCTTCTTCAAGTATTGACTATTCTAGAAGAGTAGTTTTAGGAAATTTATTAACTTCTTTTAGTTTCTGATTGTATCCTTTGTACTCCTCCTCCTATTTTTCCAATGTTTTAACATATTGATTCATTTTCTCTATTAATTCTTCTGCCATTTTATGAAGCTCAAAACTACTGAGCAGTACTTCACCCATTTCTTGATTCAATTTATCAACCCACCTATCCAACATCTCTGCCTTACCCCTTACCTGTACGAAATCATCTACTTCTTTCTTACTCAAAAAAATTGGGGTCTCAATAGTGGTAACTTGTTGTGACCTCGGAGCGGAAACACTTTTCAAGAAAACATGCAACTCATCTAACTGAGCCTTAAGCTCATCTTTCCTTTTTTATCCTTCAACATTCTTGACTTGGTTGATGATGCTACCACATCAATTAAATTCATTTTTTGATCTCTGGTAGGTCTCCCCAAATTAATAGTGCCCAACTAATAATCCGTCAATTGCATGTCTCCTACATCCTTGTCTATCATTGGTATGGCACATTTATCAACAATTTCTCCTTTGTCGGTGAGCCTAGTGGAATGTAGGATCATGGCCTTCTTTTTAGGCCTTTCTTTCTCAATTTCCTTCATCATATCCTCCCAATTGAGAGGTTGTGAAGGTGTTAATGATATCTTCTAAAGATCCAATTTTAACCAAGTGGGAGCACCTGGAGTAACAGTCATTATAGTTGAAGAAGAAGAGGCAGTAGTAGAGGGTGGTTGCACATTTACTTGAGGTTGAGAATCAAACCCCGTACCTTTTTCTTCTCTTGTTCCACACTTGTCTGTGAAAGCTATTCAGCTTCCTCCCTATCCATTTGTTCTTGTATCCTCTTATCTTATTCTTCCTTCTTCAACCTTTCTTCTTCTAATCTTCTTTTCTCTAGCTCTTGGTTTCTTTCTTCCTCTAATGCCTTAAGTTTTTCTGCATCTTCCTTTTCCTTTTGTCGCTTCCTATTCCACACTTGTCTATGCAAGATTTTCAGCTTCCTCCCTATCCTTTTGTTCTTATATCCTCTTATCTTCTTCTTCCTTATTCAACCTTTCTTTTTCTAATCTTATTTTCTCCAGCTCCTGGTTTCTTTCTTCCTCTAGTTCCTTAAGTTTTTCTGCATCTTCCTTTTCCTTTTGTTGCTTCTTGATCAGTTCTTTGGCATCTTTCTCTTTTTTCACTCATTATGCTTCCTCTTTCTCTTTATGAGCCTCTTCAACAAGCTTCAACTTAGCCACAAGAACTTCTCTCTCTCTTTGATGTCTTGCCTTTTCTTCCTCAAGATCATGAATTTTCTATATTAATTCCAATTTATCATTCTCTTCCTTGACCTTGAGCTCTTGCTCTATTTGAATCTGCTGCTTCTCTATTTTATCAGCTTTTAGCTCAGCTTCTATGTATTCTTGCTGAAGTAAGGCATCATCTTGTATCTTGGCATCAATTGACTTTTGTTTATCTATTGCTATAGCATGTGCTTGATCATCGGAATCCTTCTTGGCCTCTTCAAATAGCGCCCACTGGTCTTCCTCTATCAACACCTGCTCATTATCCTCCTCTAGAGGAATATTTTATTTTGCATTCTCTAACAAAGTCTCATCAGAATCCACTCCAATGCCATGAATCTCTACCTGTACTCCTTTTCCCTTCATGGATTCAGCAATATCATGAAGAGTCCCTTTTTGCAATTCTTCATCTTACTACTTTGTAAGTGGGACTTGAGTAGAGGATTCACCTAATGTAGGTGTTGAAACCACAGGTCCTTCTTGGTCATCTCCTTCTTGTGTCTTTGGTTAATCTTGAGTCATTGCTTCATGCTCAATCTCTTCAATTTCTGGAGGAAATAATTCCAAGGGATCCTTGGAAGGCAATTTCCTTTTGATTCTTTTGTATCCCTTCCCCTTCTTAGGAGCTAGTTCTTGAGGATTTTTGGTTCTTCGAACAACCCAATAAATACTTCTATCCAAAACTAGCCTCCCTATTTGCTTTATGTCAATGGTCTTCTCACCATCCTAGTCCACTAGATCCAAGCTTTTAGTGCTAATATTTAATGCTTCATATGATGGATTTAATACCACTCCATCATTTACTAATGCGTCAGGGATATCATCTTTGATCCCAAGATCTACTATGAGTGAGATGGGTAACCTCTCATAATTCTTCTTCCTAAGGTCATACTCATCTTGAAGGTCACTCCAAAAATCTTCCAAAAAATTGAAATGTTTATCAAAAATAGAAGGCAGCAAGGCATTCATTTTCTTCCTTGGGTCAAAGTACTTCCGAGCTATGTAAAAACCTAGTTTCAAATGTATCAACTTACTCCACACTACCTTAGCTCCTACAAGATGTTGACAACTGTATTCACCCAAATGTATGGGGAACTTATGACATCTTGTTTTGTGCTTCAATCCAAACTGGGCATTAACCCCCAGAGCTTGATATACAAATTCCATTAGAACTATCCTATTGCTACAACATCTTGGAAGCAAATGTGGATGACCTTCAAATCCATCCAGCCTGAAGTATGTGAACTTGGGGTATTGGATATATAATCCCCATTCTGTGATAAATGCCATAGCTTTTTGACTCAGTCTATATCATGCATCTTCAATAAGTTGGTTAATGATTACATATAGAAATGCATCACTAACCCTTCTAAGTTGCGTTTTAGATACTTGTAGAGATAACTGATCATAATGGTCCCACACTTTTCTTTTGTCCATCTACCTCTCCTAATATCCCCACTCTCTTTAAACCTAGAAATAGACCTCCTCTAGCTACTGCATAAACAACATAAGAAGTCATGAAGAAGCATTTGGTTTCCCTTATCCTTTTTAATTGGTCATGAATAGCATCAAAGACAACCATTGTCCAATCAAACTATTGTTTGCCATTAAGGATTGTCTGAATGAAGGGAAACATCCACTCCTTGAATTGAAATGCATCCCTCTTCCCAAATACTCTAGACAACATCATGATCAAGTATGATACTTCTTTGTAGAATTCTATCCTCTTTAGTTGATCATGGAGTTTGGTTAGAGACTTATTCTATGTTCTCAACCATTTTTTGTTCAAGTAAGCTTTATTGGCCCCCTTGTATTTTCTATATTTCTCTAAAGCTTCTACCTCCTTTAACTGTACTAGGTTCTTTGGATCCGGGACACCAAACATATGTTGAAACATTTGAGGAGTTAAATCAATAATAACATTGTCCTGTGCGTCCACACAGTACCTAGTAGTTGGATTGTAAGCACCTATTACTATCATAATCAAATCTAGGCACTGGACAAATAGAGGGAATAAGGTGATATGAGCCAAACTAGACTCAACAATTCTTTGAGTTCTCCCTGTTATATCTTTAGTGAATGTTTCCGAATACAACTCCTCAAAATTGTATGAGCCCAGATTGGTGTCGGTTATATCAAACCAATCTGATTCCACTTTTCTTGCAGTGACAATAGGACCCCTATGATTATACCTCAAAGTATAAGGTAGATGCTCCCGCTTTATCTTCTTGGGGTTAGCTACTACCTTTGATGTTTCTACTAGTCAATTATTTTTGGAGGCTTCTCCTGATACTCTTGACATCCTTTAGCTTTCTTTCAAAAAAAACCCAATTAGATCCTTGAATAAATATCACAAAATATGCTTTAAAACCTTACCCTTCATATATATATGAGAGGTGGAACCAAACATAAAAACATTTTGAATAGTCCCCTTTAAAACACTATCAGGCTCGGAGCCAAAAACCGTTATTGAGATTAGAATAATAACAAGAAGGCTCAGAGATGGAACCAAAACCGAAATGGAAATTGATTCGGTTTCTTTCAGATTTTCTAATCTCATATTTAGTTTCGGTTCTACTTCCATTTCCACCTAGGTTAACATTATTTTGAGAGAAGGCTTCTCACTATAAGAAAATTTGGAGATGGGATGGAAAATGGAATTGACACCAATTATAAAACACACTCAAATTCTAAATCAATTTCGATCTCGCCTCCACCCGTAATGACCATGATGTCAGAAATAATTTTGACGGCTTGATAAATAACTTCATGATTAAGGAATATGTCATATTAAAATGAAAAGGGGCTTAAAGATAACATGATAAGACCATCCCCATATGACCAAGATGTGACTGTACTTTCTATGGCATCATATTAAAATGCGAACATAGAAATGCACCAAGAAACCCTAAACTAAAGAAACCCTCGATTACAAACAACCAGGGCATGAATTTAACCCTATTTAAACTAACCAAACTGAATGCGCAATAGATTTCTTAAGTAAAAACAACCATCTACCAAACCCTTCTCACTCTAAGAACTAGATTTAACCTATGCATTTAAAAATTAGGGAACCATGACTCAGTCATGGCTAAAATGTGAAAACAAGTGCATCTAAATAAACTGACAAGAAACAAAACTATAAAAAAAATACAAAAACAAGCAAAAATTTAACAAAAACAAAACAAACCAAAACATACTAACTTACAGAGGAATTCACACCAAACCAACAATCCAAGAAGAACAGAAATGGAAAATGTAAAATAAAAAGAATGAAAATAGAAAACCCTACCTCGAACACAAATAAATAGGTTAACTTCCTAAAGAAATCCATAAGAAACTATCTCTCTTTCAATCGATTCACTCGCACAAAGGCTTCACTACAAATCTAGTTCGCTCTTCGATCTCTTAATAATAATGATGATAACTACATGTTAATCCCTAATTAAGGCAAAAAATATCAGTTTCACGCATGCACGGAACCTATAATTAATGCAATAAATGCAATAGAGCGGAGTTGGAACTGTAGAGGGAACTAGCACATCACTGTTGTGCTACATCAGTAAAATTCAACAACAAAAATTGGCGAGAGCGGAATCAAAATGAAAACTGTTTTGGAAACTTTAGTAATTTCCCAACTTGGTTCCCATTCCGGGTTCGGTTCCACCGACAAAGATAAAAGCAAAACAAAATGAGAAAATTAAAAAAAAAAGACCGAAACAAGAAAACTTAAACAAAAGTACAAAAAGGGGAGGCAGAGGCAGATCCATACTTGATTTTGAAACTTTGAATGAAAACTGACTTAACGCCCATTTTGGCTTCGGCTCCGACAAAGACAAAACAAAAAGTTCAAAAGAAAGACTATCAGAATGGGGATCAAAATGAGTTTTGAAAGAAGTTTCAAAACTTGATTCAATTCCGGTTCCGATAGAGAAACCAAAGAAAAACAATTTTTTGGAGAAGCAAGATTCCAAACTTTGTTAAAAAATCCAATCAAGGATAAAAACATTAAGGGGGACCCATTTTGAGCAAGGAAAAAGATGGGTTGGTTATGCAAGGCATAACAAATGGTGACTCGGCTGGGAAAATGGTTTACCCATTTTCAAGACACCCAAGAAAAATTTCAGTCACCCAAAAACTACTTGGCTTATGAAACACATTAACATGAATAAGATCAGATATAAATAAGATAAGTTTGAGCTGGAATCTCAGATGTATGTGCTCATGAGTTATTTCTAAATCTAAGTGTGTGTATATATTGTGCATCATTCTTTATAAATACTTTCTCTGCTTGTGAACAACTATACCTAAGATTCAAGCTACATAGGTTGAGTCCTTTAACTATCATGCAATAAAATCCTTGGAATTGCTCTATTTCTAGATAGGCATCCATAGCCCCGACGAAGATACCTCTAGTTCTCTCAAAGCATTGCTCTACTGCCATCCAAGAATCCATAGACTTGATAGAGATACTTGATCACCCATTTGATATTGAATTTTCCTTTTCTTTCTTTCTTTTCATTCTCTCCTTTGGTTTACTTTACTTGTGGAAATATTTTATGCACCTTCCTCAATACTCAGATATAATGAATCTGAAACATGGGTTGAGAACTACAATGGATTTCAGGATAGTCTTGGAATTGGATTTTTCACTTGAATCAAAAGGTAGAGCCACTCTAAAACAAATAGGTATTTACTCATTCAGATGTTTTCCTAATTTGGTGATAGATTTTTTATCACAATTCATGAGATATTCACAATGTATCTTCTATCCTTAATAACTTTTCAAACCCAGATTAGAATGGTCATAAAACATGAGTTTCAGAATGAAATCCTTTTTCAATGATGATGATGAGAATACCTAAATCAATTTCTCTCCTAGTACCAGTAGCATACTTTGAATAGAAACCCTTTGTCTTGAGATGAACAAAAATGAAGATCCCCAACGAAACAAGACAAACCAAAACAAAACAAAAACAAAAACAAAAACAAAAAACCAAACAAAAACCAAACCCTAATTATATATGATACAATATAATACATTCTTCTTTTTAAAAACATCAGACCTTATATGCACCAAAATAGTGCTTAAGAAACTGACCATTAACTGGCAATGGAACAGGTTCTCCTCTTAAGGTACTCAAACAAAAAGCATTCTCGCCTAGAATCTCAGCCACTTGATAAGGACCTAACCAAAGTCTATCAAACTTCTAATGATCTCCTTTCTTTTCTCTAGCCTTATCCCATAGTAATACAAGATCTGATATCCTAAAAGATTTTATCTTGGCTCTTTTGTCAAACCAACATTTGACGACAACCTGATGCTTAGAGAATTTTTACAAAGCAACATCTCTTTGCTCTTCCATGTTAAGCAAATTAAGTAATCTAACTTAAATCCTATCATCCTTGGTATAAAATTCCTGCATGAACTTAAGAATAGATACTTGTAAATGGATTGGGAAGATAGAGTCTTGGCCATAGACTAACTTAAAAGGTGAATTTTCTAGAGCTGCTTTGATTCGGGTTCGATCTGCCCATAAGGAAAATCTCAACTAGGTGTGCCAGTCCCTAGGATTGTTCTCTAACAACTTTCTTATTACTTCCAACAAGTTTTAATTTTTGGACTCATCCACTCCATTTCCCTGAGGGTAGTAATTGAAAGAATACTTCAAAAAAATATTATGTTCATATTCCCATGAAATGAATTCAGCAGAAGAAAAAGCAAGGCCATTATCACATACAAGAGCAAATGGAAATCCAAACCTGGTTGTGATGTTCTCAGTCAGAAACTTGATGACCACCTTTGTGGTACTATTTTTACAAGGTTGGGCCTCAGTCCAACATGTACAGTAGTCAGTTGCAGTCAAGATGAATTTATCACCTACAGAAGAATTAAGATTAATTACACCTACAAAATCAAGTTCCCATTGAGCAAATGGCCTTACTTCATATACTGGTTGCAAAGGCATTGCAAGATTTATTTCCCTGGGTGCAAAAGTTTGGCATACATGATAGATCCTGACATGTTGATGTGCATCCTAAAATACATAAGGCCAATAATAGCCTGATCTTAGAATCTGATATGCCAAAGCATCAACACATCCATGCCTTCCATGAAACTTAGAAATAGCATGTTTAGCCTCTTGCTGATCTAAACAGTGCAAGTAGATCCCTTGAAAATTATTTTTGTAGATGGATCCCCCTTTAAGCATGTAATGAGCACTCTTCATCCTCAATGCTCTCCTCTGAGTAGCATTCATTCCTTCCAGACATTTATTATTGAGGAGGAAGAAAATTAAATCTATATACCAGGGATCCTTTGTACATGATTGGACATTGTACTATTGACAAGTGATATTTTTGTCCACCTCAGGCATTGCTTTTGATAAAGCTTGCACTCAAACAAGCTTCATCAGATGAATCTCCAAGTAAAATTCTTGTAGGATTTCCATCCACTTTCCTCTTCATTCTCCTAATTCACTTTGCATTAGAAGAGACTTCACAACTAGATCTGGAACTATGGCCATCACTTGACTTCGAAGAATGTAATGCTTGAATTTCTTTATCACTCGTACTAATGCAAAGGGTTTTTTTTCTAGTGGTGAGTATCTTACTTCTACATTTTTAAATGGAGAGCTCATAAAGGCAATAGGTCTCTCCTCACCCTCTTCTCTTCGTTGTGTTAACACCGCTACACATGAATGATCAGATGCAAAAGAATAAATATAAAAAGGTTTAAGATAGTCTGGGCTTGTTAGAATAGGTGCCTCAGATATAGATTGTTTGAACTATGAGAAAATAGATTTGGCCTCTTCACTCCACTCAATCTTCGTGTCTTTCTTCATCATTTCATTTAGAGGTTTGATGATCTCCACAAACCCTGTTATAAATTTTCTAACAAAATTGATCCTCCCAAAGACGGATCTCATTTCTTTCTTGTTGCCTGGCCTTGTCAATTTCATGATGGCCTCCACGCAGTCAGGATCTATAGATATCCCTTCCTCTGATATAATTTGACCTAAGATTTTCCCCTCAGATACTCCAAACACACACTTTTCCAGATTAAGAGGGACACCATAACTTATACATTTCTTTAGAACCTTTTCTAGATCAGCAACATGGTCTTCTCTATTCCTAGAGAAGATGGTTAAAACATCCACATAAATTATAATACACTTCCCTATCAGATTTTTGAAAGCTACATCCATCACCCTTTGAAAGGTAGCTCGAGCATTAATAAGACTGGAAGGAATCCTCCTATAGGTGAATGTGCCCCATTTGGTGGTGAACGTAGTCTTCATCCTATCCTCATGACTAACAAAAACCTGATTATATCCAGAATAACCATCCAAGAAGGACATCATCTAGAATCCATTAACCCTTTGTAATACTTCATCTAGAGAGGGCAACGGATAATTATCTTTCTTAGAGGCTTTGTTTAGATTCCAAAAATCAATACATAATCTGATCTCGCCATTCTTTTTGCGTACAAGAACTAGATTTTCCACCTAGGTAGAATGTCCAATTGAAAAGATTATTCTTGAAAATAAAAGTTTTTGCACCTCTTTCTAAATCAAGGGCTCAATTAAAGCATTGAACGGGCATTTCTTCTAGTGAAAAGGCTTGGATTCTAGCTTGAGAGGTATGGTATGTGTGATCACTGAAGTGTCAAAGATTTTCAAGTTTTCATAACTCCAAGCAATAGCTTCAATGTTCTGCTCCAATACTTTGATTATCTTGTCCTTGATTTCCTGAGGACAAGTCTTTATTATAAGAACATTCCTTTCAAAGCCTGAGTGAGTCAAGTTAACATATTCATACTTCCTTCCATCACTCTCTGTAGAAACCCTTTGACGAGCCCATGGGTCTGAGTCAAATATCTTCTCCAAAGCAACCATCCCTTTCAGAATGCTATTACTTTTCAAATCCAATATCCCTTTTGGACTCTCTTTCTCAGGATCCAAATCTCCCTGATCTCTTTTAGATTCATCTATTATTTGTCCTTCAAAAACATCAGAACTTGCCAAAAAGGCCAATATATGTTGATCATCATCAAATACCTGAAAGTGTCGAACATTATCAAGAACAGCTAGGACTGAAATCAGCACAACTGAAAATCTCCTTAGATTAGAATCTTGCATGGGTTCTAATGTGCTAGCAGCAACAGCAAGCGCATCAGCAATTTGATTAGCTTCTCTAGGGATCAGACTAATCCCAAAAGCATCAAAGTCTTCAAATAAATTCCAAACTCTATTTTTGTACGCAGCCAATCCTTTATTATGACATGTATATTGGCTATGTACCTATTTTACAATCACTTCAGAATCCCCCATAACTGCGAAAGTAGTAACCTTATTCTTATGAGAAAACATAAGGCCTCAAGCAAGTGCTTCATACTCAGCCACATTGTTTGTGCAGCCAAATTGCAATCTGTAAGATGCAAAATAAGTTTTCCCTTTCGGGTTGGTTAGTTCAATCCCTAGTCCACTTCTTGCTTTAGATTTGGAACCATCAAATTTAAAGTCCACAATTGGTCTTTGGCTGGGAGTTCTTTCTTCTTAGGTAAAATAGGGGATGACTTACTTAGGATGTGTGGCAGCTCAGAGTTTTGCTGGTTATCATAAATTGACTCAGGACAAAGCTCACTTGAAGATTCTTCTATGTTTTCAACTTTCTCATAAATCACTTTTTGAACAACCTCTCAGGTTACATTGCAATCCAACTCATCTTTCATCAATGCCTTAGGCATTTGAAAAGTATCTAGGAAAGGTGTATTGAATGGGAATTAAGACACCTCAACCTCTTCTTGAATTTTAGAGCTCAAAATCTGAGTGTGCTCTACTGATGAGGAACCTTCCCCTTGAGAAAGGCCAGACCTAGTAAGAATGGTAGCATCCTTGACTTGAAAAGAAAACTCATTGATAGGAGTCTGGGGCTTCTCTTGACATATTTTTTGAGGCCGATCTATATGACTTAAGATATCTAGACATGATTGGCATGTTTACTCTAAATGATTATGATAATGAATCATACACCAATTAGGAAGTAACAGACTACTCAAATCAATTTCTTCTCCTAAAACTAGCTTATTTTGTTGCAACTTCCTTATTAGAACTTGTTGGTTGATGCAGATCATTGGGTCACTATGTTCTAGGGGTAATGTATCCCCAAGACTGGTTACAGATAAAGTAAGAACTTCCTCTTGTTTGTAAACTCCTATCTCAGTCTCAAAATATGCTACTTCATTTGAAGCATCATATTCTATGATCATGTGCTTGAGTCTTGGTTCATTTTCAATCCTTATCTGTGTTGCAACTCCTTTCCATGGTAACCAAATGTGAGAGAAATCCAAGGACAAATATCCCTCAATATTTTTCATTAGCTCCTGACTTAGAAGCATACCGTATGTCTCTAGGATGTCAGCCACTTGGATATCTATGTAGGTATGGATCCTTGCATATGATCCAACCTATGCATGCATGCTTTTTAGTTCACCTACAACATTGAACTCTATTTTATCTAACTGAATCACCTTCTTATTGGTCGGGATAGGAATTAATCCTAACTTCTTACATATTGAAAAGGGCATAACATTTCCTGATGCTCCAGAGTCCAATAAATAGTTATGAAAATTCTTTCCAAAAATCCTTAAACTTAAAAGAAAAGGTGGGGTACTGGTCTTACCTTTATAAATGCTGCATTTGTCTCCTTTGCTGGAGTCACTTTACCTTTTCTTTAAGCGGTCTACCTCTTCCAAGGCTTTCAATACCACCTCACATTGAGCTGGACACCACTTCATGATGTCAAAGAATGACAATGATGTCTTCTATCTTTGTAGTTCTACAATAAAATCAAATTCTAAATCATTGCTCACTTGATATTTAGGAAAAGGAGGCGAATTACCTCTATTATGAGAATCAGAAGGTCCCTTTGGTGGTGGTGGATTATTATCTTCATTTTGGTTGGGTGGGACCATATTGTTTGGAGGCACAGATGTAGTAAATGGGACCTTGTTCTGATTTCTCAGAAAATGACCACCTTTAGACTAAAATGCTTGGGCATCATACACATCCTCCCCTAGCCCATTATCTCCTTGCATGGTAAATTGGTATTTCTCTTCAATAGTCTCATAAGTCATAGCAGTACTAAATGGCCCATTATCCTGATTGGAATTTCCTACTAGGGGATGGGAATCAACTTGTGCAATCTTCACAATTTTCTCCATTTCTGGGCAATCAACCTTAGAGTGTGTTGCAGTATCATGTAGCCTACACCAATTAGTCATAAAATTAAGGTCAACCGCATTAGTAGTATGTGGTCTCTCCTCACCTGACTGATAGTTATGGGGAACTCCCCCATTGTTAGGTCCATTATTCCACTACCTATTGTTGTTGTTGAACCTCTGGTTATACCCTCTGTTCTGATTTTGGTAATTTTGGTTACAATAATTTTGATTCTAAAAGTTTCGGTTGGTGTTTTGATTCCCATTTTGATTGGAGTAATTTCCTTGGTTGTTGTAGCTTCCCTGATTCTGATAATTTTGGTTTTGGTTGTGGGGAGGGTTTTTCCTAAGTTGTGCCATGTCATTAGACATTTGAGATAGAGTCTTCTTGAGAGTCTCTAACTCACTAGTCAGTTGAACAGTTTGGTCATTTTTCACATTCTGCACTATGGATGGGGAATGAAAATGGGTTGATTTTGAGGTTGTTGGGAGGAATCTTGCATGCCATTGCTGAAAAATGGCACAGTAGGAGGGGCTTGCAAATCAGATACAAGTCCATATTGGGAATAAGACATCCCTGGGACAGTGTTGTATAATGGTGGGTTAGGTACCTGATAATTCAAGGGAGGAAGAGCTGCTCCTAAACCTCCTAATTGCAGACTTATCTGTTGTTGTAATTTCATTGCCAAATGATAAACCTTAGACAAAGAGTTAATCTCATTAGGCTGATAAGTCCTCTACAATAATAGGCCAATCAAGGGATCCACAGCTCTTAAATATGCTTGTATGGTAATATCCTCAGCTACCAAGTAAGGGTCTTGTAACCTATGAAACATCCTTTGGAATCTAGTATTGAATAGAGGTAGTGGCCCATGATTTTCCTTTCTTATGGTGGAAAACTGGTGATACAAGATGGTAGGGTCCACATAAACCTGAAACTGATTAATAAATGCATTTTCTAAATCTGACCAACACATAATAGATCCCCGAGATAGATCTAAATACCAGTTATATGCCATATCCCCTAAAAAATAAGGAAACAATCTACATACCACATCCTGATGAGAAACTTGAGCACGTGTACAAGCATCTTTGAATCCTTGTATATGCTCCTCAACACTTCTTGATTCACCATGTATGTACTTGGGGTAAAACTTTTTTGGGTTCTTTGGTAAGTCATGGATTCCTCCTGGAATAGTTCCTAATAGATAGGGATTATTCACAAAGTACACCATGGGTAGGATTGATTGAGTAGGTGGTGGTGATGTAGACCAAATCTATGACAACACAAGCCTAATTGGTGGTGGTGATGTAGGTTGAACTGGTGGTGGTCTGGGTGGATTTGGAGGAAATCGAGGTAGAGTAAGTGGTGGTGGCAATGTAGGTATCAATACCCTATGAGCATGGGGTCTAGGTCTCACCGAAGTTTGAAATTATTGTAATGGTTCAGGATCAATAGAAGATCTAAGAATCCTTTCATATTTCTCTAGTGAGAATGACACAATGCGATCCAACTTTTTCCTATGGGCCCTCCTTCTAGCACCAGATCTGTTGATGGTGAAAATGACACAAACAACATTTAAACAGAATATTTCTACTCTATTTCTCTTGAAAATGAAACACAACATATAGTAGCCTAACTCCCAAGGTCTTGGTAGTTGGTTCTCAACTATCTGGTGTCACTCAATCAGTCCATGCAACTGTAATATTCAAGGGGCCTATGCTGGTAATAAGGAATACAAGCAATGACATATTCATCAAACCATTCTTAATAAAGAAAGGGGAGTTTTAAACAAAAGAAAAAGATAAATCAAGGTGTATATCAATAAACATGAATAAAAATTATGTAATATCCAAACATATATCTTCAACAAAAAGTTTTCTTTCAATAGACTAAGAAAACTATAGCATGATACAATTTACAGAATAGTCCATACCGTCACATGCATCTATGGTGCTTAGTTTAATACCACAATCCCATATCATCAAAACTTCAAAGACTCAAATCAACACTTCTCATTCATTCCCAAAACCATAGATCAAAAGACTTCAATAAATTCAATTCATAGATAATCTAATGAAATAATCTTAAAACCCGGCTTCTTCTAATGACTTTCATCACATAAGAAACAATCATGCTTCAACACAATCACTGGCATATAGATAGATTATAATTCATCAACCTTATCATGTCAAACTTAATTCTAACACCATATTGCGTACAAAACTATAATTATATTCAACTGTAAATAAAGTCACAATGTATCTCTGTAACAACTATGAAAAATTATATCTTCTACTATTAGGTGGCCAATTCTATTATCTATTAGCCGACCCTTACAATATGATACCCCAAGGGTATTTATAGATATACAAAAATCTAAAGTCCTCTCTTTTTTAGGTCATTCTGCCTTTTCAGGAATTAAGTCTTCTTGGAAACTTAGATCAATTTGATCTCTAGTTCCCACTTTGATCACTCAGTTAAACTAGAAGAAAAGAAGATAGCAGAGAAGAGGAAACCATGCACCTCAAAAACTGCCAGTCCTGCATGCAAAGAAGAGAAGAAATCCATGCATGCATGAGATTTATGCATGCGAGGTTTGTTCTATAATGCACTCATCATAACTAAAGAAGACTTGTTGTAGTATGTCCAATTCTGGCCCATCAACCCAACTATCTTCAAACTGAATACTTTCCAACTCTGCAACAGCAAACCCTCTCATATCTTTTAGCTTTGTTAACTCCCTCTTAGCTGCCCTTATCTCTTCTTTACTATCCATTAATCGATCTATCAATAGATCTTCACCATCATCTCCTCTTTGCATGACCTCTTTAAACCTTTCATCCCACTTCTCCTTTATTTGGCTTAAATGTAGGCCTTCCTTTACTGGTATATCAACATCGACTATAACAACAACAACTCCTTCCAACTCCTCAAATTGTTCATTCAGATCCTTAACAGAATCTTGAACTTCATTTTTATGCTTTTATAGAAAATCTGATCTAAATCGGAGTATGCAAGAAGTCTTTTCCAACAAATCTTTATTATCTTCTTCAAGTATTGACTATTCTAGAAGAGTAGTTTTAGGAAATTTATTTACTTCTTTCAAATTCTGACTGTATCCTTTGTAATCCTCCTCCTATTTTTCCAATATTTTAACATATTGATTCATTTCCTCTATTAATTCTTACGCCATTTTATGAACCTCAAAACTATTGACCAATACTTCACCCATTTCTTGATTCAATTTATCAACCCACCTATCCAACATCTTTGCCTTGCCCCTTACCTGTACCAAATCATCTACTTCTTTCTTACTCAACAAAATCGAGGTCTCAATAGTGGTAACCTCTTGTGACCTCAGAGCAATAACACTTTTCAAGAAAACATGCAACTTATCTAATTAAGCCTTAAGCTCATCTTTCCTTTGTTTATCCTTCAGCATTCTTGACCTTGTTGATGATGCTACCACATCAATTAAATTCATTTGTTGATCTCTGGTAGGTCTCCCCAAATTAACAGTGCCCAATTGATAATCCGTCAATTGCATGTCTCCTACATCCTTGTCTATCATTGGTATGGCATATTCAACAATAATTTCTCCTTTGTCGTTGAGCCTAGTTGAATGTAGGATCTTGGCCTTCTTTTTAGGCCTTTCTTTCTCAATTTCCTTCATCATATCCTCCCAATTGAGACGTTGTGAAGGTGTCAATTATCTCTTCTGAAGATCCAATTTTAACCAAGTGGGAGCACTCGGAGTAACAATCATTATAGTTGAAGAAGAAGAGGTAGTAGTAGAGGGTGGTTGCACATTTACTTGACATTGAGAATCAACCCCCTCTACCTTTTTCTATTCTTGTTCCAAACTTGTTTGTGTAGGCTTTTCAGCTTCCTCCGTATCCTTTTGTTCTTGTATCCTCTTATCTTCTTCTTCCTTCTTCAACCTTTCTTCTTCTAATCTTCTTTTCTCTAGCTCCTGTTTCTTTCCTCCTCTAATGCCTTAAGTTTTTTTGCATCTTCCTTTTCCTTTTGTTGCTTCTTGTTCCACATTTTTCTATGCAAGATTTTCAGCTTCCTCCCTATCCCTTTGTTCTTGTATCCTCTTATCTTCTTCTTCCTTCTTCAACCTTTCTTTTTCTAATCTTCTTTTCTCCAGCTCCTGGTTTCTTTCTTCCTCTAATGCCTTAAGTTTTTCTACATCATCCCTTTCCTTTTGTTGCTTCTTGATTAGTTCTTTGGCATCTTTCTCTTTTTGCACTCGTTTTGCTTCCTCTTTCTCTTTATGAGCCTCTTTAGCAAGCTTCAACTTAGCCACAAGAACTTCTCTCTGTCTTCAATGTCGCCTTTTCTTCCTCAAGATCATTAATTTTCTGTAGTAACTCCAATTTATCATTCTCTTCCTTGACCTTGAGCTTCTGCTCTTTTTGCCTCTATTGCTTCTCTATTTCATCAACTTTTATCTTAGCTTCTATGTGTTGCTACTGAAGTAAGGCATCAACCTATATCTTGGCATCAATTGCCTTCTATTTCTCTATTGTTGTAGCATGCGCTTGATCATTGGAAACCTTCTTGGCCTCTTCAAATAGCACCCAATGATCCTCCTCTTTGAACACCTATTTAGTATCCTCCTCTGGAGGCATATTTTCTTGTGCATTCTTTGACAATGTCTCATCAGAATCCATTCTAATTTCATGAATCTCTACCTCTACTCCTTTTGCCTCCATGTGTTCAACAATATCATGAAGAGTCCCTTTTTTCACTTCTTCATCCTACTTCTTTGTAAGTGGGACTTGAGTAGAGGATTCACCTAATGTAGGTGTTTAAACCGCAGGTCTTGCTTGGGGATATCCTTCTTGTGTCTCTAGTTCATCTTGAGCCATTACTTCATGCTCAATCTCTTCAATGTTTGGAGGGAAGAATTCCAAGGGCTCCTTGTAAGGAAATTTCCTTTTGATTCTTTTGTATCCCTTCCCCTTCTTAGGAGCTAGTTCTTGAGGAGTTTTGGTTCTTAGAACAACCCAATGAATAGTTCTATCCAAAACTGGCCTCCCTATTTTCTTTATGTCAATGGTCTCCTCACCATCCCAGTTCACCGGATCTAAGCTTTTAGTGCCAATATTTAATGCTTCATATGATGGATCTAATACCACTTCATCTTCTACTAATGCATGAGGGATATCATCTTTGATCCCAAGGTCTAATATGAATGAGATAGGTAACCTCTCATAATTCTTCTTCCTGAGGTCATACTCATCTTGAAGGTCACTACAGAAATCTTCCAACAAATTGAAATGTTTTTAAAAAATAGAAGGCAGCAAGTCATTCATTTTATTCCTTGGGTCAAAGTACTTTGAGCTGTGTACAAACCTAGTTTCAGATGTATCAACTCATTGCACACTACCTTAGCTCCTACCAAATGTTGATAGTTGTATTCACCCAATTGCATGGGGAACTTATGACATCCTCCTTTGTGCTTCAATCCAAACCGGGCATTAACCCCCAGAGCTTGATATACAAATTTCATTAGAACTATCCTATTGCTACAACATCTTGGTAGCAAATGTGGATGACCTTCAAATCTAGCCAGCTTGAAGTATGTGAACTTGGGGTATTGGATATACCAACATCCCCATTCTGTGATAAACTCCATAGCTTCTTGACTCAGTCTATATCCTCCATCTTCGTTAAGCTGGTTAATGATCTCATATAGAAATGCATCATTAACTCTTCTAAGTTATGTTTCAGATACTTGTAGAGATAACTGATCATAATGGTCCCACACTTTCCTTTTTCCATCTGCCTCTCCCAATATCCCCACTCTCTTTAAACCTATAAATAGACCTCCTCTAGCTGTTGCATAAACAACATAAGAAGTCATGAAGAAGCATTTGGTTTCCCTTATCCTTTTTAATTGGTCATGAATAGCATTAGAGACAACCATTGGCCAATCAAACTATTGTTTGCCATTAAAGATGGTCTAAATGAAGGGAAACATCCACTCCTTGAAGTGAAATGCATCCCTCTTCCCAAATACTCTAGACAACATCATGATCAAGTTTGATACTTCTTTGTAGAATTTTGTCCTCTTTGGTTGATCATGGAGTTTGGTCAGAGACTTCTTCTCTATTCTCAACCATTTTTTGTTCAAGTAAGCTTTATTGGCCCCTTTGTATTTTCTATATTTCTCTAAAGCTTCTGCCTCCTTTAACTATACCAAGTTCTTTGGATCCGAGACACCAAATATATGTTGAAACATTTGAGGAGTTAAATCAATAATAACATTGTCCTGTGCATCCACACATTGCCTAGTAGCTGGATTGTAAGCACCTACTGCTATCATAATCAACTCTAGGCACTAGATAGATAGAGGGAGTAAGGTGATATGAGCTAAACTAGACTCAAAAATTCTTTGAGTTCTCCTTGTTATATCTTCAATGAATGTTTTCGAATACAGCTCCTCAAAATTGTATGAGCCCAGATTGGTGTCGGTTATATCAAACCAATCTGATTCCACTTTGCTTGCAGTGACAATAGGACCCCTATGATTATACCTCAAAGTATAAGGTAGATGCTCTGACTTTATCTTCTTGGGCTTAGCTGCTGCCTTTGATGTTTCTACTGGTTGATTCCTTTGGGAGGATTTTACTGATACTCCTGACATCCTTTAGCTTTCTTGCATAAAAAAACCCAATTAGATCCTTGAATAAATATCACAAAATATGCTTTAAAACCTTACCCTTCATGTATATATTAGAGGCAGAACCAAACATAAAAACATTCTAAATAGTCCCCTTTAAAACACTATCGGGCTCAGAGCCAAAAACCATTATTGAGATTACAATAATAACAAGAGGGCTCAGTGATGGAACCGATATGTTGATTGGAACTAGAACCAGAATGGAAATTGATTTGGTTTCTTTCAGATTTTCTAATCTCATATTCGGTTTCGGTTCCGCTTCTGCTTTTGCCTAGGTTATCGTTATTTTTAAAGAAGGCTTCTCACTATAAGCAGAGTTAGAGATAGGATGAAAAATGGAATTGACACCAATTATAAAACATTCTCAAAGTCTAAATCAATTCTGATCTCACCTCCACCCATAATGACCATGATGTCATAAATGATTTTAACAGCTTGATAAATAACTTCATGATTAAGGACTAGGTCATATTAAAATGAAAAGGGGCTTAAACATAACATGATAAGACCATCCCCATATGACCGAGAGGTGACTATACTTTCTATGGCATCATATTAAAACACAAACATAGAAATGCACCAAGAAACCCTAAACTAAAGAAACCCTCGATTACAAACAACCAGGGCATGAATTTAACCCTATTTAAACTAACCAAATTGAATGTGCAATAGATTTCTTAAGTAAAAAAAACCATCTACCAAACCCTTCTCACTGTAAAAACTGAATTTAACCTATGCATTTAAAAATTAGGGCACCACAACTCGATCATGGCTAAAATGTGAAAAAACCACGTCTAAATAAACCGACAAGAAACAAAACTATAAAAGCAATACAAAAAGAAGCAAAACTTTAACAAAAATGAAACAAACCAAAACATACAAACTTACAGAGGAATTCACACAAAACCAACAATCCAAGAAGAACAGAAATGGAAAACATAAAATAAAAAGAAGAACGAAAATTGAAAACCCTACCTCGAACACAAATAAATAGGTTAACTTCCTCAAGAAATTCGCAAGCAACTGTCTCTCTTTCAATCGATTCACTCGCACAAAGGTTTCACTACAACTCTAATTCATTCTTTGATCTCTTAATAATAATGATGTTAACTACGCATTAATCCCTAATTAAGGTAAAAACTAGTAGTTTCACACATGCATGGCACCTATAATTAATGCAATAAATGCAGTAGAGTAGAGTTAGAACTGTGGAGGGAACTAGCACATCACTGTTGTGCTACTTTAGTAAAATTCAATGACAAAAACCGGCGGGAGCGAAATCGGAATGAAAATTGTTTCGGAGACTTGAGTAATTTCCCAACTTGGTTCCCATTTTGGGTTTGGTTCCACTGACAAAGATAAAAGCAAAACAAAATGAAAAAATAAAATAAAAATACCAAAACAAGAAAACTTTAAAAAAAGTACAAAAAGTGGAGGCGGAGGCGGATCCATACTTGATTTTGAAACTTTGAATGAAAACTGACTTAATGCCCATTCCGGCTCCAGCTCTTACAAAGACAAAACAAAAAGTTCAAATAAAGATTGTTGAGATGGGGACCGGAATGAGTTTGGAAAGAAGTTTCAAAACCCGATTCAGTTCAAGTTTTGATAGAGAAACCAAAGAAAAATAAAGTGTTGGAGAAGCAAGATTCCAAAATTTGTTAAAAAAAAAAATCAAGGACAAAAACATAAAGGGGGACCCATTTTGACCAAGGCAAAAGATGGGGTGGTTATACAAGGCATAACACAACCATCATCCTAAAATACAACATTATATCCATTCTTGCACATATGTCCAACACTCAAAATATTATTATATAAACCCTTCACATAGTAAAAATTGTTAGTGTTATGTTTTACATCAAAGGTAATAGAACCAATTCCAACAATCTATGTTGTTTTATCATCTCCAAATCTAACAGAACCTCCATCATATTTCTCAAGCTTCACAAATTTACTTTTTTCACCAATCATATGATTCAAACATCCACTATCAATCAACTATTCATCTCTATTTCTTCTGATAAAAATGCAACTTTAGTGTTATCATTAGATTCTGAATAAATATTAGATATATCAAATCTAGGTTCATCCTTTTCCACCAAAAATAAACAATCCTCATGATCTGATTCATCATCTAAAATATTGGCATTCTCATTAACATAATATGCCTTCTTATTGATCTTTTTGAATTTTTTCCTTTTTCTTTTCTCCAGACACTTGTTTGCTAAATGACCAATCTTTCCACATCTAAATAATTTAAGATACCTTTGTACTTTCTAGTACCTTTGTTCAATTTCCTTGTGAAATTTACTTCCAAATCATCTGAACTTTCACTATCTAGATCTTCTTATGTTTTTGTGGCTTTGAAGGTTGTTTCAGATTTCTCCTTTTATTTTCTAAATTTCCTCATCTCAAACAAGATCAAGGTGCCAAATAGTTTCTTTTTGGGGAATTTCTCTAGATCATAAACTTCCTCAATAGCTGAGATCTTGTCACTATAGCTCTCTCATAGGGCCATCATAATATTCTCCATAACATCTTCATCTATCAGAGTGCCTCCTTGATTTTGACATCATTTAATGCATTTTCAACTCTCTGAAGATAGCTTGCTATATCCTCGCCTTCTTCCATCCTCAAGTTTTCGTATCTATGCTTAGCTATCAACTTCTTTGATAATTTGACCCTATCATTTCCTTCATATATTTCTTTCAAATTTTCCCAAACATCATAAGCAATGCCCAATGAAAGAACTATTAACTCAGTCTTAGACAAAGCACTAAAGATTGCATAACTTTCCTTTTCATTCTCTTCATAGGCTGAAATCTCATCTGCAGAAGAAAGACCATTTTTTAGTTCAACATATTTTGTCTCAATAGCTTTCCAAGTTTTGTAACCTAGAGAAATTAGGTAACCTCTCATCTACACTTTCCAAAAACTATATTCAGATCCATCAAACACCAGAATTATCAATTTTTGTGCCATCAGATCTACCCCAAGTGGTTAAGCTCTTCTTCGAGGAACCAAAGCTTTGATACCAATTGTTGAACAGTCCGAATAATTAAGAGGGGGTTGAATCAGTTATTATAAAACAATTTTCTTGACCTTAATTAATCTAGAGAAAAATTAGATCAATTAGATAATGATCTAACATATATGAACATGAAAACACATAACAACACCATGCACAATGAACACCCAAATTTACATGGAAACCCAAGAATGGAAAAACCATGGAGAATGCTAATTCAAAATTATAAAACACCGGTTAAGGTGACACTGGTTAAGGTTATTTTTACAAAAGTTCATTGTAGGTAAGGCTCATTACCAATGGGCTACTGCTCGACTATTACAACCAAAGATAAAAAGGCTCATTTCCAAAAGAGAAAGGCTCACTGCTAACAAAAAAAGGCTCACTACTAGAAGAATGATGAAAGGGAATCCACCACTGAAATAATTGTCACCAACACTGGATAGAATCTCACTATCTATTGCCTCTGATTGTATACTTTTGCACAATGTTTGGATTTTTAGATTCACATTCACCACATTTTCTTTCATCAAATAGAATCAAGTTTTACTTATACCAATCCATGCCTTCATAATATCCTAAGTCAGCAAAACACAATTCCATTCCATGCTTCCATAAATTCCTAGGTCAGCCAAACACAATTTGAATTAGGTCACCACAAAACATTCATGCAGTGGAAAGGAATGAAATGTGGACCACACATAACCTCCTCACTCAAATCAACATGCTACATATTGATCATCATATCTGGAAGCAAAGAATAGGATATACATGTTGCAATGCAAACAATTTTCTAGGGCACGCTAACCACTTTCCAAATCGATCTAGACCCAAAAGAGTGTATCTCATTGTGTTGCAAAATTAATGGGACCAAGACAAGCATGACTGAAGATAGATCATCATAGTACAACATCTGGAGCATGGAAATCCAGATCACAAAATCATAAAAACCAAACCTTAATCAATCAAACAAGATATGTTGACATCAATGACAACCATTACTGACAATAGTAAATAGCATCACATTCCAACAATTCAAGGGCAGATTTATCAAAGATATTTGCATCAATAAAGATCCATTATCATGTCAGAGGCTTGATGCATCATGCATGTGGTTTTGAGCTAATATTGTGATGTATTGTTCAAGATCAATTTAAGTATTTAAAGGCATTATCTCTCATCAAGAACCATGATCAATATCTACATCCATTGAGGCCACTTCATGCTAGTTTTCATAAACACAAGGTTTCAAAAAAGGTTCTATTATTTCATCTTATGTTTCATGTTTCATCTCATTCATGTTTCATTTATCATTAAGGTTTGATTACCAAAATGGGGTTTGACCAAGGAAAACTCCTATTCCCTAGCAAAACAACACTTTTTCTCTCTTATTGTAATTGCAGGTTTATAGGTTGAAGAATAAGTGGATTTGAAGCCTTCAAAAGTATCAAAATGAGAAAGTTCCAAAATTTGTCATAAGAAATTGTCAAGGCTCACAAAAAATTAGATCTAGAGCAAGATATGCAACCTATTTACATGAATACAATGGGAAAGTTATTATTTAATCTATCTTCATAGGCTCACAAAGTTTCAATTCAAAATTCTACTCCTGGGACACTTTGTGAAAAAATGGGACACTTTGCAATAGTCTAGGCATATGAGTCCCAATACAACCAATTTACTAGTTTTCATAAGATTCTAATCAATCACCTGGAGATTGCAGATCCTTCCCAAAAACCCTATACTAGGACTAAATCACCCAGTCTAGTGTATGAGTCACAATACACGTCAAAAGAAACAATTTTTAGGGTTTTCAAGACTTGTTTAATCATCTCTGATCTTCCAGGCACCTTTTTGTTTCTCTCGGTTTATTATTCTGATTTCAAATTCCATTTTCTAGGTGATATAATTAGGTTTGTATATTTCATTCATTTATTTATTTCTAAGCATTTGCTTAGTGGTGAACCCCCTCTTTTAATCACACCTAAGGAAACCACCCCATTTACACATCCTTCCCTTAATTGAGTCTCTTAGTTGAGGGATATTTGTTTCCTTTAATGAACTAGAGTGAAATAGGTACCACCTAGTGCTCCATCTCCTAAAAGGTGGAGCACCCTATTTCCATGTGTTCAAGTACCTTTGTGGAATCTCACGTCATATCTCTTACCACTTTACCTCCCATAAGAATTCCATTTACCTACCCCTCAAACACATATACACCTCCACCATATTGACCTCCATCTCAAAACACAACCAATGATAGCATCCTTACCAAATTTTACAAAATGTTTCATCCCTTCAATGAAAAATTTCCACCATAAACCAAAATTAAAATGGCCAACCTTCATATTATGTCAAAATAAATTTCTTATCCTTGGAGATATTAAGAACACCAATACCACAAGGTATAGTGATTTCTAGTTTTGAGAAATATGGAGGAAAGAAAATCCTTCTAACCATGTTTCTTCTTACACTACCTTATGCAGTGATTTCATCCTTGAAAATAAACTCTTGGGTAAGATTTTCCCTACGTCCTTGAAAGATACCGGTTTAGAATGGTTTTCCTTTTTACCAAATAATTCAATTAATTCATTCAATGAACTTGTTGAGGCCTTTATTAACCATTTCCATATTCACATGACCCTTACAATGACCTTAATTGATTTGATGAGATTTAAGAAAAAGGATGATGAAAAATTTATTGACCTCATTTCATGATACCAATTGCTTTATTCCCAAATTGACATAAATATTCTCGATCCTCACCTTCAACAGATGTTAATTGAGAACTTAAAAACTAAGATACAATATAAGCTTGTCATGATGAAATTTCCTTCCTTCCTACACTTGTGTACTGCCCATTGCGATTATCAAACCTTGGTTAGTAGTCATGAAACAAAACCCATCTCTAGCTGTCCTAAAAAGTTTGAATCCACAAATTGAAACAATTACCAACCTTTAAGGAAATAAAATAAATAATTTCTTCAACTAAATCCCCCTCAACCAACCCAACATGTTGATACCCAAGTGGATGCTTTAAAGAAGAATTTTTTTTTTACATTTGAGGATCCAACTAGACAATTTACTCCCTGTTGACAGTGTTTTTTGCACAACAACAACTCAGACAGAATATAAAATATCCTATCTCTTTTGAAAGGTTGATCTCTATGAGAAAAGAGATAACCCCAAGGTCACCCAAGTGTTAAATCATGACAATGTAGTAGAACCACTTAGTGATAAATGTGAAAATGCTAGTAATCACGACGAGGCCTTACAAAAAAATGTTGGAAGCTCTAAACTTATCATATTTTATAACAGAATGATACTCGAATTCCTGGTTCTAACCAAAGTTCAAAGAAATAATGTAAAAGGTAAGGGTTTTAGAAATCCTAAGATTAATGCTTCTCCTAAAATCAACAATACTAATGGTGAAATACTTGGAATGAACAAATCCCTCAAAACTAATTTTTGCCAAACCCAGGCTATAGGTGCAATCCTATAGAAACAGTGCAATCTTCTAAGGAATTAAAGATTTTTAGATTATGGACATTCATTCAATGGAACTGGATAAATTCCCACAATTGAACTAAGCACACAAGTATCAGGTATAGGTTGACCTTGTACAACAATCCCACAATCAAGAACCTACCCAAAGTATGAACTAGAGATTGCTACAACACTCCAAGCATTAAATCACAAGCACCATTAAATTATTTAACTCAAAATCTAAAGTGCATTCAGATATTTCCAAGCAATTTCAAAGATAGAACAAGAACCATGCAAGAAAAATCAATTCAAAGAAGGCACCAATAATAACACAATGTATTCACTTGCATTGAATTGCCAGTAATAACAACAATTCTAATTTTTTGTGTTATAGCACTTGCTTGAAATATGACTCCTAATTCTCACTTCCTGCTCTACTTGATAATATACTTACAAGATCCAGTCTTCTAACTTTGAACCAACTATTATACTCTATCCAACTAACCTTTTCTAACAACAATAATAACAACAACCAATGAAGGAACCCTTTCAAATGAGGCCAAAGGCCATACTTATAGGAATCCTGCCCATGCTGGCCAGAGCTAGGGTTATAGAGAAATTCGGCCACCAACCCAATCAACCCAAATAGCTAGCAATAAATTACCACCCTGCATTGAATACATGAGGCACCCCTTCAGATCGGCCTTGGACTTTTACAAATCTCGGTACAAACCAAACAAGCCTATGAGTCACTCTTGTCATTAATGCCCCAATCGCACGAAGCAAAAGAATGGCCACATACAAGTTAGCTCGACTTGCCCTCAACCGTAAAGTGTACCTAGCCGAATCACGTGGATCTTGTAATGCCCTCAAAGAACGTGCATCCTTTCCTCTTCAGCCTCAATAGAAACAACTTGCTTGATCCAACCTACACTCAAAATGACCACCATTAATATTTATTATAGCATTGAAAAACCATGCTAATCAATCATAAACAACATTCTAATCATTAGATAGATCCAAAAAAGCCACCAAAATCAATTAAAACTCCATTAAAGCATCCTTGTTAAAGTTTGGGATTTTCACCCCTTTGCAAAATTTGAGTCAGGAAGGAATTTCGGGAAATTCTGGGCTAGGTGAATTTTAGTGAGGGAAGCACAAAAATTACCAAAAGGCCGATCAGTTATAAGTCAAAACTCAAGAAATGTCTGCACATACCATTAAATAATCCAAATCCATCATGCAATGCAGAACCATAAACAACTAGGACATGAATGCTCTCAGTCTTTGACAAATAGCATATTTCAGAAAAATCCAACAGGGACACAAATTGCCGAAACTGGCAATACTTAGCACATTCTGGAAAAATGAAGCAGGGATGGACTATCGGGCTTTTCCCAAGGCAATGGATTCTTATGAAGTCCACATAATTCACACACTATTGACTGACAATTTTGACCCCCAACGCCCCCAAAATGACCAAAACTGTGCTATCACGAGCCAAACTTTTGACCACCAAGGTAGCACTATAACCGTAGCACTGAAAACCAAGAAAAAAACCCCCACGGTATGGCAATGAACCGCACAACCATGGTCGGGCTCGGAGACACCCGCGGCATCAAGGTAAACCACACTACTATGCCACCAACTAAAGAATCCTATGGTAAGGCGGGACCACTGCCAAACCATGGCCCAGACACAGAGCCTTCATGGTAACGAGGTATGAACATGCTACCATGCCAAATGAACCAACCCCACGCTACTACAACTCATTGCACAAACCTCTGTAGTATGGTGGTGCCACTGCACAACCACAACCCAACTTAGAGACAACCACAAAATTGAGGTAAACGGCCCAAAGGCACAACCCAAGAAAATGAAGAAGCGAAGGAAAAGTTGGAAAAAATCTGAGGAGACAAAAATCCACGAAGCACCAAAATATTTGAAGATGATGTAGAACCAGCCAAAAAAGTGGAAACTGGGAAAACAAAGAGGCAAAGGAAATTTCAGAGGAATCCGTGGAAGATGGAATTCCCTAAAGCATGGAAATCTCCGAAAATAGTGCAGAACTAGCCCGGTCGGGTTTTCAAGGTAGCTAAGGAAATCCGCCCAAAGGGAAAAGTCCCAAAAATAGGGAAAAACTCGAGATTGACCCAAAGGCTCAAAATTTTCAAAGTGTTAGCTCAATAGGGGCACTTTACAAGAAAGATAGGCATCAAGGAACATTGCGAAGTAGCAAAAATCTAGGACCAAAGGACCAAAAGATCAAAAATAAAACTCTCAAGATTTTCAAAGACAATCTCAAGCAAGGCCACATAAAAGAGCTAGAAAACTAGGAAAAAGAGGTTCCCTACTTTCAGTGGGGCGTGTGTGCAAAACTGCACAACAAATGGTGTGTCCACTAGGGAAATTCTCCAAAGCATTTCAATGACAAACTGGAATCAAGAACCCATAATCTCTAGTTTTTGTCCAAGCATCAGGTTACCAATGGACAAGGTTTCAGAAATCACAAACAATCAAGCCTTTCCTATACTAGGGTCAAAGTGTGTGTGCATGCATTCATTTCCCTTTCCTTAGTTGCAATAGGGACCAAACCTAGTTTTATAGGGCTACATAAGGATTCCAACTCCAAAAGCAACCTGGATAGAGCCTCACTGGTAGTTAGGCATCCATAGCCCCGATGAGGTTATCACTATGACCCCCCTAGTATAGCTCTACTACCAGCTAGGAATCCATAGCCCTGGTAGAGATACTAGGATACCCCTGATAAAGTGAACATTTCTTTTGATTTTCAATATTTTCTTTTCTTTTCTTTTGATATTCTCTTTGAGATCTTTTAAACCTTCTTTTCACCTTGGAAGGAATGAAGCCCGTACTCAGGGATGAGAACCACAGTGATAGTAGAGGAGAATATAAGATTTTTCACCCAATAAAACCTCACAAGGATGATATGCAACCTTGGAAACCTTAAGATTTGTGTGAAAATATAAGACCCAAATACATTCCAGAATTTGACTTAATCAAGTGACTCCAATTCATAGTACATGCAATATTAGATGAAGGAAATCCACCAACTGACTTTGAAAAGATGATTGGAGTTTATAAAATAAATTCCTAGAATGACCCCAAGCAAATAGCCAACCATACAGATGCAACAAGCCTAGAATAAAGAAATAAAACCGAAAGAAGGAGTAGAGCAGAAAGAAAAACCAACTGAAGCAGACCTACCCTAACCACAAAAACAACAAACAAAAGGCCATCTAAACCTAATCCAAGAAAACTATTCTTAAATAAATCTATCCTAAAGAAAACTAAACATACTAGAGAAAACTAACAATAAGGCAAGCTATGTTTATTTAGGTGAAACTATGTACAAAGATACTCAAAATGGCTCATGACTAGACAAGGCAGACTGAGACCCATCCCTAAATGGTTCATCAATGCACAAACCAACAAAAATGTAGTGGTAACAGTCCTCAAGAATGCAAATTCATCTTTATGTTCAAAAAAATAAGGCTCAATGATGCAACACTCAAACTTAACCCCATTGACAAGAATAATTACCAATTGAGGTAGCTCATTAGGACCATGATCAATCCATGTGCAAGTTTTCTTTCCTAAACTTCCATAATCAAATAGATAAGCTTTAGAATTCACAGTAAGGAAAGAAACAACCTGATTTTGTACTCCTGTGGACTAAATATTGTATTCATCATTTCCCAATTGTGAAGAGTTGATCTTAGTATCATCAGGAGGTCTCCACTGATGGTGCAACATTCTGGTTTGTGTTTCTTCATGAAGTATTAATGATGAAAATGCAACAACCTCGTCATGCACAAAAAATTCCTCAACAGGATGTTCATTAAGAGGGACTATAGAATGGCCCTTAAGCATATTGTGATCCATCTCATCAGTAATGACCGCAATATTACTATTTTGAACATCATTCATGTTTTCCTGCATATCAATATGAACCACATTAGTTACCACACCCTTAATACATAAAATATGTGAATTTTCATTGCTTAATTCATCAACAGACAGAGAAGAAACCAAATTTTATAAATGAGAGAACTCCCTAAATTCATCTTTTGTTGGCATTGGTTCAGAATCTTGATCACAGTAATCAAGAATGTTGACCACTCCATTAAGTGTTTCCTCTTGTTCTTCAAGACGTTATCAACAACTTGTTTAAATTCTTCCATTGGAAACTTGTTTGATGTATCTTTTTGTGTATCTCATGTATGTTGCAACAACTGCACTTGTTCTTCCACCTCTTTTATGGTTGTCTAGCATTGGAAATAGGTGAATTCAGAATGTTCTTCCTCATGTATCCTGCACCAAGATGGTAACAACAACTCCTCTAGGGATACTCTATAACTTAGGCTTGACTATTCCTTCAAAAATCTTTCCACAAACTCATCATATCTAGTCTGTATTAGATCTTCATCATGAACATAGGAAACCTGACTTAGCTCTTCTTCCTATTGTTGTTCACTCTTAGCTACATTTTCCATTTCAGACACTTGGTTAGCCTCTATAGGACCAACATCCATTGTGTTTTCAAGATGTTCTTCACTTGAATGTTCATCAACCACCTCCATTGCCTTAGATATTTTAGACTCTTCCTTCTGGCATGTTGCTTGATTTGTCTCCTCTATAGTACCTTCTTTAGATTTAGAATTTATCTCCTCTATAGTACATTCTTTAATTGACTACTCGCTCCATTCCAAACATCTCCCAACTTTAACGATAATATCCACACATGAATGGAAAGTGAATTCTAAATGAGATGCCCTATGAACTCTGCACCATTTAGATAAGATAAAATCTTGCAAACACCTACCACTACTAAGCTAATCTTTAACTATCTTTGTGAAGGCCTCAACTACATCAACAAGCTCTAAATCTATGGAGGCCAGTGGTTCAGTCAGGTTTCGTATGAAAATATCCCTTTGTAAAACCATCTTGATTTTACCCAAAAAGGTTAAGCATTCAAACTCATTATGCTTGCAAGTATTATGAATTCTACATTGATCTAGTAATGCATAGTGATGCAAACCCTTACCATTCTAGAGATCCAATTTATTATTTAGAGACACACAAAGTTGAGGGAAATCAATCTGAAGCCTGATTCCATCATGGAAAGCATAAGGTTGCTTTTCCATCTGGACTTAGAATTTATACTTCAGATTTAGAGATCTATCATATCTCAAATTTTCAACATCAAATCTCATTCAACTTCTAGCAATGTTTCCCACGTTCAAGCCCTCCTTCTAGCACCAATCCTTTTGATGGTGTTTTATGCACAACAACAACTCAAACATAATATAAAATATCATATCTCTCTTGAAAGGTTGATCTCTATGAGAAAAGAGATAACCCCAAGGTCTCTTGGGTGTCAGGTCATGACAATGTAGTAGAACCACTCAGTGATAAATGTGAAAATGTTGGAAGCTCTAAACTTATCGGATTTTATAATAGAATGATACTCAAATTCCTGGTTCTAATAAAAGTTCAAAGAAATAACAAAAGATAAGGGTTTTATAAATCCTAAGATTAATGCTACTCCTAAAATAAAAAATACTAATGGTGAAATACTTAGAATAGACCAATCCCTCAAAACTAATTTTTGCTCAACCCAGGCTATACCTGCAATCCTACAGAAATAGTGCAATCTTCAAAGGAATTAAATATTTTCAGATTATGGACATTAATTCAATGGAATTGGATAAATGCCCACAATTGAACTAAGCACACAAGTATCAGGTATAGGTTGACCTTGTACAACAATCCCACAATCAAGAAGCTACCCAAAGTATGAACCAAAGATTGCTACAACACTCCAAGCATTAAATCACAAGCACCATTAAATTATTTAACTCTAAATCTAAAGTGCATTCAAATATTTCCAAGAAATTTCAAAGATAGAACAAGAACCATGCAAGACAAACGAATTCAAAGAAGGCACCAATAATAACACAATGTCTTCACTTGCATTGAATCACCAGTAATAACAATAATTATGATGTTCTATGTTACAAAACTTGCTTGAAATATGACTAACTCCTAATTCTCACTTCCTGCTCTACTTGATAATCTACTTCCAAGATCCAATCTTCTAACTTTGAACCAACTATTCTACTCTATCTAACAACAATATAAACAACAACCAAAGAACGAACCCTTTCAAATGAGGCCAAAGGCCATACTTCTAGAAATATTGCCAATGCTAGCAAGAGCTAGGGTTATGGAGAAAGTCAACCACCAACCCAATCATGCTAGATAGCTAGCAATAAATTTCCACCCTACATTGAATACATGGCGTGCCCCTTCAGATTAGCCTTGGAATTTTACAAATCTTGGTATAGACCAAACAAGCCTATGAGTCACTCTTGTGATTAATGCCTTAGCCATGTGAAGCAGTAGAATGGCCACATACAAGCGAGCTCAACCTGTCCTCATTTGCAAAGTGTACCTAGTCGAATCCCACGGATCCCACAACATCCTCAAAGAATGCACATCCTTTCCTCTTCATCCTTGACAACAACAACTTGCTTGATCTAGCCTGCACTCAAAATGACCACCATTAATATTCATTCTAGCATCAAAAAACCATGCTAATCAATCATAAACAACATGCTAATCATCAAAGAGATCCAAAACAGCCACCAGAATTAATTAAAACTCCATTAAAGGATCCCTATCAAAGTTTGGGATTTTCACCCCTCCACAAAATTTGAGTCAGGAAGGAAATTTCAAGAAATTATGGCGTAGGCGGATTTTAGCGATGGAAGCACAAAAATCACCAAAAGGTCGATCACTTATTAGTCAAAACTCAAGAAATGTCTGCACATATGATTAAATTATCCAAATCCATCATGAAATGCAGAGCCATAAACAACTAGGCCATGAATCATCTTAGTCTTTGACAAATAACATATTTTGGAAAAATCCAATAGGGACAGAAATTGCCGAAACTGGTAATACTTAGCACATTCCAGAAAAATGAAGCAGGGACGAAATATCGAGCTTTTCCCAAGGCAACAGATTCTTACGAAGTCCACATAATTCACACAATATTGACTAATAGTTTTGACCCCCAATGCCCCCAAAATGACCAAAACCATGCTACAGCGAGCCAAGCATTCGACCACTGAGGTAATGCGATAACCGCAACACCACAAATCAAGCACAAACCCCGACGGTATGGTGGTGAACCATGGTTGGGCTTAGAGAGACCCACGGCGTTGAGGTAAACCACACTACCACACCACCAACTAAAGACTCCCACAGTAAGGTGAGACCACCACCCAACCATGGCCCAAATGAAAATCCTTCACGGTAACGAGGTATGACCGCGCTACCATGCCAAATGAACCAACCCCGCACTACCACAACGCATCGCACAAATCTCCACAGTATAGTGGTGCCACCACATAACCATGACCTGACTTAGAGACACCCATGACATCGAGGTAAACAACCTAGAGGCACAACCCAGGAAAACGAAGAAGCGAAGGAAAAGTTGAAAAAAACCCGGGGAGACAAAAATCCGCGAAGCACCAAAATCTCTGAAGATAATGCAAAACCAACCAAAAAGGTGCAAACTGGGAAACGAAGAGGCAAAGGAAATTTCATAGGAATCTGGGGAAGACATAATTTCGCGAAGTATGGAAATCTTTGAAAATAGTGCAGAACTAGCCCAATCGAGATTTCAAGGCAATTGGGGAAATCTGCCCGAAGGGAAAATTCTTGAAAATAGGGAAAAACCCGAGATTGACCTAAAGACTCAAAATTTTCAAAGTGTTAGCTCAATAGGAGCACTTTACAAGAAATATAGGCATCAAGGAACATTGTAAAGTAGTACAAATCCAAGACCAAAGGACCAAAAGATCAAAAATCAAACTCTCAAGATTTTCAAAGACAATCTCAAAAAGGCAAGGCCATAGAAAAGAGCCAGAAAACCAGGCAAAAGAGGGTCCCTACTTTTAGTGGGCTGTTTGTGCAAAACTGCACAACACTCCCTTATGCAGTACCCTCCATAATACCATGTTACACCTTTTAGAGAAGAATTTGATTTCCTTACCTCCCATTAAAGCTCTTGATCCTAATAAGCCATTACCTCCAAACTTTAGATCCAATTCTTATTGTCATTTTCACCATCAAAATGGACATCATACAAAACATTGTAAGTTTTTTAAACATCTTGTGCAAGACCTTAGTGATTTTAATCATATTCAAATTGGTGGTGTCACTGATCAAATTAATAATTCAATTTCCCCTCCCAACCAAAACTTGCAAATCTTTACCTACCACATGTCAAATCATAATATTTAATTTATCAAAGCTAGTGAAACTAAGAAGATTGATGTGATGAATGTTGACATAGATGATGACAACATGGATATTAATGAATAAATTCCTATGGATAGTATGGTTGGATTGATCAAAATTCAATATCATAAGGGCCAAACTAAAATGCCTCTTGATATCGCTTTCTCACAAAAATACATAATTAAACATGCACCCTATGGTCCTCTTTACATAGCCAGTTGAATCAATGACAAGACCACTAATAGGATATTAATTGATCCTATCTATGGAGAGAATGCGATTGATGTAATAAACCTAAAAAACACTCTCAACTTCCTGCAGCATCTTGCCTTTGCACATAATTCTCACCATACCTAACATTCGGGAAAACTACTATTAGCCTCATATCCTACATATCATGCAGTCCTCACACTTACATGGTAGATTTCCACCTTACTCTGGACTACCCCTAATAGTTACTGATCACTCCTAATCAATACTATCTTTACTCAATGTTAAGTTCCTTGCGGGTCTTCACTGCATGGACACCTTCTCTCCAAATCATTCCCTTCGGTTCTGGCATTAACGGAGCCAGCCTCTATGCTATGATCATTCCACATTCTCCATCCCTTTACAAGAAACTATCCACCACCCTCCTCTCATCTACGTCGAGCCACATACGCCACTCAACCAGGATGGTCGAGCTTCCACCAAGCTGGGGTTCACGGGCTTCTCTAGGGGAGATGGTAAGGCTTGTGGGACTGACATACAGAACCCACACCTAAACACTAATGGTTTTTTTACCACACCCCGAGTCATATACTAACTACTCGATGCAAAGGCCAACAGTCATAAAGAATGGGATAGTCACAAGGAACCTGAAAACAAGACCTCCCTGGCATTCACAACCATAGCAAGCCATTCGGGTCTGTCATAAGGGAACTTGTTCCATACCAATCAATGGCTCACTTAAAAAAAAATAGAATACACTCAAACAAAATGAAATAAGTCACCCATCATTGAACTACAAATACTAATTAACTTTCAAAACAATTGTACATTAAATGGCTCTTTGGCTGAAGGCCAGAGAGCCCGAAATCTTCCCCCTTGTTGTTCTCTCTTCTCCTATTTTTTTTAATTCGATGCACTCTCTCCCTCTATCTTTTCTTTGGTTACATGCTTTTCCCTTAATAGGGATTCGAGGGTAGTTAGCTCAACCGTTCCTCTTCATTCGGTTACAACATTTCTAATTTTATTTCATTTGGAAATATCTATTGCAAATTTACATTCTTAACCATTTTTTTCATGGTCCCCCGAAATGTTAACTAAAAATATTACAATAAACTGAGACTTTAGGTGCTCCCACACCATACTCCCAGACTGAACAGATTTCCAAGTCCCATGGAAATGTCGAGGTGAGTCTACTATAATTCAAATCATTTGCCACTGTTGCTTCCTCTGTTGACATTACAAGACTGCATCGTGGTGGAGACAATACGAAGACCCTCGCTTGAGATCTTCATAGTGTCCTGACTACAACTTGGAGGGATCACCATGCAACCAAGAACCCATGCTACTACCTGGTGTAGATTTCCTTCTACATGCTCAGAACCTTCTATGCTCGGATACCATTCTGATGTATTAAACTTGAAAAAAACTCTCAACTTCCTGCAGCATCGTGCCTTTGCACATAATTCTCACCATACCTAACATTCGAGAAAACTACTATTAGCCTCATATCTTGCATATCATGCAATCCTCACACTTACATGGTAGATTTCCACCTTACTCTGGACCGTCCCTGATAGTTACTGATCACTCCTGATCAATACTATCTTTACTCAATGTCAATTTCCTTGCGGGTCTTCACTGCATGGACACCTTCTTTCCAAATCATTCCCTTCAGTTTTGACATTAATGGAGCCAACCTCTATGCTATGATCATTCCACATTCTCCATCCCTTTACAAGAAACTATCTGCCACCCTCCTCTCTTCTACGTCAAGCCACATACGCCACTCAACCAGGATGGTTGAGCTTCCACCAAGCTGGGGTTCAGGGGCTGCTCTAGGGAAGATGGTAAGGCTTGCGGGACTAACATACAGAACCCATGCCTAAACACCAATGGTTCATTTACCACACCCCGAGTCATATACAAACTACTTGATGCAAAGGCCAACAGTCATAAAGAATGGGATAGTAACAAGGAACCCGAAAACAAGACCTCCCTGGCATTCACAACAGTAGCAAGCCATTCAGGTCTATCATAAGGGAACCCATTCCATACCAATCACTGGCTCACTTAAAACAAAACAGAATACACTCAAACAAAATGAAATAAGTCACCCATCATTGAACTGCAAATACCAATTAACTCTCAAAACAATTGTACATTTGGCCAGAGAGCTCGAAATCTTCCCCCTTGCTGTTCTCTCTTCTCCTTTTTTATTTTTATTTGATGCACTCTCTCCCTCTATCTTTTCTTTAGTTACATGCTTTTCCCTTAATAGGTATTCAAGGGTAGTTAGCTCAACCGTTCCTCTTCATTGGGTTACAACATTTCTAATTTTATTTCATTTGGAAATATCTATTGCAAATTTACATTCTTAACCATTTTTTTCATGGTCCCCTGAAATGTTAACTAAAAATATTACAATAAACTAAGACTTGAGGTGCTCCCGCACCAATGATCACTAAAGAATTTTTACTTGTACATGAGCTATATTAGGATACATATGATAAACTGAAAGAATGGATAAAAATACATAATGGTTTTTCTTGCCCTATGATAGGTTTGATCATCCCTCCTTTAAAATTTGGACCAAAACAATTAGATGTCTCATTCTCCATCATCCTGATGTTCGATCAGTTTTGTGTGAAGCTTGTTTACCCATGGATACAGTCCATGGAATTTGTCCCATTGGTTGTAAATAAAATTTTAAAGCTTCCCTTTGATAATGAGATCATTATTGTTCACCATAGTGACTTTAATCCTATATCTTCTCATGAGAACTTTTCATTGGATTTCTTTTGGCCCATGCCTATTGAACGTATTAAACCTCATGAAGACTTATTTTTCAAATCCTATCAAAAGTTTAAGGTAAAACACATAGAAAAATTATCCCTTCCAAAACATACCTAAAGCCATGATTGAGCCTCCTATCCTTGAAAAAAATATGATTGAACCAACAACCATTCCAACTAACTAGGACCAATCTAAGACCGATCCTTTTCCTATCTCCTACAAATGAGCAAGAGACAACCAAAATAATCCCATCACAAAACAATTTTAAAAAGCTAAAGATAAAGTGGTTGAACAACCTTCTATGGTTCCTTTTGTTCCTCCCCTTAGGGAAGAAAATAAACCTATGGTTGATAAACCCACTCCACAAACACAGCTTTAAAATTGTACCAAAAGAAACATAAATGCTAGAGAGCGTAGGCGTAGATGTCATTCTATTGCTCAAAGTTAAACGAAGAGAATAAAAAGATAAATCAATATCCAAACTATAGTGAAGAAATACATGAAGAGTATCCCTCTTCGTCACAACAAAATGATCTTATATCATAACTGTAACAAGAACTAGCACCTTCTTTAGACATTATCATTCGACCTCCCATTGTGATTAACTTAGATGATGATGATGATATTGCTAAAATTGATGAAGAAGTGCATAATGAATTGAATTCATTGTTTTCATCTTCTATGAGCTTAAATGACAATTATCCTAAGAAGAGTGTTGATCTTGGTGATGCTCCTAGTACCACACTTGTTGTTGTCCCTTTGGCTAATTGTCTACCTTCTATATACAATGAACAATATTGGGATGTGGATGACTTGCTATAGGTTGACTCGCATGTGCCTTACTAGTCTTTCGCATTGTTTTCTTTTCATTTTTCTATGTGTGATTGCATGTGTGTAATGTGATCTCCCCATACTGTTATGTTTGATGTATCTCTCTTTGTGACATTCCTCTATGTGTATCTACATTCTTCTATATATCATAAATATTCTATCTTTCTACTTGTCTTGTGTTTTCCTTCTGGGGATGATGAAATGCGTCAAGAAATTTAGGTCTCTTCCACATTGGCCCAAAATATTTTCTTTGTTTTCACTATATTTGTGTCATTCTTCTTGTCCCATGGGTATTTGGGGAATGATGACATTTTTGAGCTCTATAACAACATTGTAGAAAAGGCATACTGACACCAAATTTGTGGATCCCTTATGTGATTTTGGGATATCATTTTGGGGGCAACCTCTTTTCATGATGTAGCTTCATTTGGAAACATATGACTTGGAATAGGGCTTTCTGAATAAGCTCTCATGTCCTCTTTATTTTTAGAATTTATCATTTTCTACTTTAAATTAATTGCTCACAGCATGGTGTTTAGTAATTTTTTTAAAGTGGGGGCATACATTGGCATTATTATTTTTCATTCAACTCATGTTTCATTGTGTGGTCTTCTTACTTCATGTGATTCATCTTTCTCTTAGTTTTGACATTGGGTTTGATGTCCTTCAAGAGAGTGATCTGTCTTAGCAGATTATATTCTCCTTAGTGGCTTAATGTGACACACTACATCCCCTAAGTTGTGAATCTTATATTCTTTGATTGGTCCTCTCTTAGAGACATTAGGCATGATGTTTCCTAGGTTAAGACCTTACATGAACTAAGAAAAACCCCTTTGGATGTACCTTACACTATTTTACATTTTCAAGAACTGTTATATGGCCACCTTGCATAACACACTTTGCTTGCCTATGAAGCCATCCTATTTTTTCATGGGTATTAGCATACAAAGTTTTTCTTGCCTCATGAATCCTATTGTTCATGTTGTGTGGCACCTTATCAAAGTTATTAGGAGATATATCTTTGATATGGTTAGCATATGGGATCCAAACTTAGGCATGACTTTCACATAGACACTTGCTTGTTTGTGTGAGCACATTCCGGTTGCATGTGTATGTGTCTCTAGGGGCTCACCTAGTGGATACTAGATTCCACTAGCCCTTGTGAATGTTTTTTTTTTTTGCATAGTGGATATCATGTTCCACTTGTAAAATATTTTTTGCACAAAAAGATTAGATTTGATCCACATGATGTTGGACAAATGGTCAAGGCTTGATCCACCTTCTTTTTCTTTTTCTTTATTTTTATGTCTTTGGCAGTGTATGCTTGTGCCTTGTTGTTGCTTCATACATTATTCTCATGTGTGTTCTTTTGTGCCTATGTTCATTTTCAATAGGATCTTGGATATTGGGGCATTGGCCACCTCCTTGATCTTTGTCATCCTATACCATCTACATTGGTACATTTGGACCACTCTTGATGCGAGTTTTTCTAATTTAGTGTGAGTTTGAAGCAAGTTCCTCCTCTCACTAAAGTGGGGGCTAAATGTAGTGTAGAAAAATGTATCCCTTTACATTTTCACACTTTTTTGGGCCCTCCTTGTTAAAATTTGGCTTCTTTATGCCTTATTTGGTCCTATTTTGCATCCAAAAGCCTAATTTAATGCATAATTTTGAGGATAATCCCAACATTTAGAAAATCACAAATCATGATTTAATGTTTGAGGTTGTGTGTTCTAGATCTAGTGATCTGGGACTGATATGCCACCTTGGACATATGGGTCCCACCTAGGTCTCAGGGCTTGATTTAAAATATTGCATTGAACTTAACACCTTTTAGAGTTTGTGTCCCATGTTTAATACACTAGGACTCATACACCCCAACTGGTGTATGAGTCCTTCTTTAACCAAGACCTATTTTAAATTAAATTCTTGATAGGATTCTATTATCCTAGATCTAATGTCAACTTGTAGTGTTGTAATTTTAAGAAATTAGGCATAAACAAGTATAAATACAAGGTTATTTCACATAATTTCTCCTAACAAGGTTTCAAGTATTCAAGCATTATATAAAATTTATGATCAAGATAGTATTTACAAGAGAATTCAAGAGAAAATTATCAAGAATTTGGAGCAACATTCAAGATTCAAGCATCATGTCAAAGTCTTCATGCATCATGCGTGTTTTTGAGCTAACATTTGTGATGCACATTTTCATGATTCAAGCAAGCATTGAAGGACATTATCTCATATCAAGATCAAGAATCAAGATCCACATCCATTGGATCCATTTCCCAAAATATTGCAGCCTTTATTTCAAGGGTTTGGTGAGTTGTAACATTACATATTGTTCATTCATCACTCCTTCATTATATTTCATTTCATTTCAAGGTTTGATTGTGAGAACAAGGTTTGACCAAGGAAAAACCCTATTACTTAATGCAACAATATGTTTCCCTCTTCATGTTTGATTGAATAAATAGGTGATTTGGAGCTTGAATATCCTTTGAAGACAAAGTTTCAAGATTGAAGATAGTTGTCAAAGTTGTCAAGAAGTTGATATCGTCACGGAAACTCACCTACAAGTCAAAATTCAGAATTTCGGACTTGGAGATCAGACAAGATGAAAGATAAAAGAGATCACTCAAGGATACAAAATTTTTAGTCAAATCCTAATACTGTGACTAAATCGCCCCCTTGGGCGTATGAGTTCGAGTATAGCTCTTTTCAATAGGTTTTTGTAGATCCTGATTTTCCAACAGAAGATTTGGTGCAAGGGCACATTGATGCACCTTGGGTCATGTTGGGAAACTTTGGTTTTTGTTTTTTTTGGCTTGATTTATGTAAATAAGGTCATTTGAGACCATTCTAAGTCAATCTAGGACCATTTTGGGTCATTAGGTACAATATAGGCAAAAGATGTACAAGTTGCTTAAATGTTGTCAATGTTGTAATGACTTTAGCAATATTTGTTAAAAAATAGTTGTGGGTTTGTTGGATGTTGGTAAATGATTGTAAAAACATAAATATTCATTGTAAACATGATCCCCAAGGTTGGAAAGAGTTTTAATGAAGAATACTTTAATTTTGCATATTAAAAACAGGTATTCTCTATAAAAACTCACTATAACTCATCTTGTATGGCCTGGTACATCCCAATACAGCCCTAAAGGTGATATAGGAAGTTGAATATTATTCTTAGCTTTCTAATGGTTTTGATTTGAGAAAATTTCATTGTTTTTGATGAGATATATTACTTTTTTTGCATGTAAATAGGTCAAACCCTTCCTAAGGTTTCCAAAGAGACATCATTTAACCATGGGAAAATTTTCCTTCAACCAAAATCCATGAAACCTAGTAGGAAACTCTATCCCATGTCTTTCCACCTTCCTACAAGAGGAGGGGTCCTAAATTGCACATGTGGAGGAGATAGCTTTGACAATATATTCTCTTTTGCTAGGAAAACAATCTAAAATCCTAGTTCATTGAAGTTTGATGAAATCCATGCTTTTCTAGATGAAGGTTGGGTGGGAGTTCATTGTGGTATACTGTTGGAGTTTGGAACATGGATATAATCTCATGTTATATGTTGTTCCATTATTGAATTCCTTCATATTGCAGTTTCAAGGGCTTAAGGTGCACTCGGTTGTTTGTGGTTGAACACACCTATGCTTAGGTTGGCTAAGGTTGGATTAGAAACCAAATAAGATTATTGAAATAGGTCTGCACAAATCAGTACTCCACTACCCCACGATATTTTTCCTCCCTTGAATGTCCAAGAGTCTAATGTGTCAATGGTGACAAGGTGTACTAAGATAATTCTAGGCCTTGTTTTCAATGAACCTTTGTAAGAAGTGTACTAACATAACTAAGTTGTGTTAGGATCTACCCCTACTCTGTATCAAGATTCGAGATTATTCCTAGATTATAGTAGTAGGAATAAATCGCCCAATCTAGTGTATGAATCCCATTAAACTTTAAAAAGTAGAACTTTAGAGTTACAAACCTTGCTAGGAATCCATCAGTTTACCATGTTCCTTTATGCCTAATTTATTTTTGTTCATTTGATTTAATGCTTTCAAGATTCTAGGGTGTAGTGCATGATTATTTTCTTTTCTCCTTTGAATCTTCATTTTGATGGTGAACCCCCTTTTTAATCACAACTAAGGAAGCCATCCCCTTTATATGCCTTCCCTCAATTAAGTCACTTAGTTGATGGATCTTGGTTTCCTAATGAAATGAGAGTGAAATAGGTCCCAAGCCCTTAGTTCCATCTCCTAAAAGGTAGAACCCCTATTTCCTTCAGTTCAAATGTCTTTGGTACTTGGTTTCTAGGTGCTTTTGAGAAAATTTAATTAACAAAGAAAATAGTGTTGTGCAGGTGTTTAGAGTGTGCTTCGGGTTGTTCTTTCGATTTATTCTATGTTGATGCTATGTCTATGAAAATCTTATAGTTTTTCAAGGTTTTCAGAGCTTTCTATATTCAAAATTTTGGATTTTTAGTCATTGTATAGTGCGAGATATTTTCACCAATGTGTGAACTAGTTATTCAGTGATATTTTCTATGGCCTAGGATAAATGTATTTTCTCCGCATTTATTCTCTATTTGGCTTCAAGTTTTTTGGACTTGGGAAGTTTCTTATAATACTTGTATCTTTATGTATTCAATATTTTACTTGATTTGGTGCAGTATAGAGTGAGTTCTATTTATCAAAATGCAAGTAAGGATTATCAATTGTGCTGAAATGAAGTGTTTGTATGATGTGATCTTATATTAAGTGTATAATGAATCTTAAGTATTTTATAGATTATTCTAGATCATGTTCAAGGGAATTATGTTGTTTGAAAGTTTTGGATTGATCTAATGAAGTGTGTACTTAATTTGTTATTGTGTTCAACACTGGTGTTGTTCGACCTTGTGTTTAACACTACATGTGATCTTATGAAATCATGTTGAAATTTTCTGGGATTTATTTGGGTCCTAATTAAGGATTTATGTAGGTCACCTTTTGATGACAATGAAAGAGCACAACCAACCTACTTGGAAAACAAATCAACTCACTAAACTAAAACTTCCTCTCGAGGCAATCAACTTACAATGCAACTCTCCTTTACAAGGAAATAAATCACTTGATTCAAAACTTCCAAACCATGGAAAAAGAACAAAACCACTTGTTTTCAAAACACCTTAAGTAACATTAAAATTTATTTCTTAGTCCTTCTTACCAATTTAAACAGCTCAAACATGTGACTTTCAAAAGTAGTTTGACCAAATTAGCAACTTAGGCCCATTTAGGTCACCTAAACAACAACTCTAACATTCTAAAGCCATTTACACCTTCCTCATGCCACAAAAAAATTTAAATATTCCTTAACAATATGGTTAGACCATTTTCCAATATTTATTCATGAAATTTTATCAAACACCCATCCATAACCTTCATTTCTTATTTAAATTTGGACTGTTACAAGACTGACTTAATAGGATAGTAACAAGAAGCAGGCTCTAAAATTTGTATGAAAATGAAACAAAATATATTTAAAAAAGTTTTCCAATCAACTTCACCCAAGTAGAATACCCTTTTCACAAGCAAAGCACTAACCCCTTACTATACTTTGTCATTTTCCAGAATTTCATCCAAAATACAATCCTAGGACATCATTGAAACTACCCAAAACCAAAAATTCAAGGCCTACAACTTTGGAATCACTTAAAACACACATAAAAATTTCTTCATACCAATTTATAGGGAGATCCACTAGCTAAATGATGAAAAACACAAATTTCAATGTTCACTGTTACCCTAAGTTAGGGTTTCAACTTGCCTGGGATAAATTGCACATAAATTTTGAAAACTTGAATGGATTTTGATGAAACAAAATTCTAAGAAAAGTAAATTCATATGGCTTCAATTAAAAATAGAGGAGGAGAGGTTTTGAATATTGAATATGGTCATACATGGGCCTGAAACACAAAAAATGTTGGTAAATAACTGAAAAAATAGAGCATTTCATTAATTTAATCTCTTCTACATCATTCCTCATCTAGCCTCAAAGTTTTTGATGCTTAAAAATGCTTTAAATAAACCCAAACCAATTCCTGAAACTACCCCTTCAACTACTTGACCTTTGGCATTCCATGATTTTACATTTTGTGCATTTTTGCAATGTTTCTTTGACAACATTTTGTCAAATTTTGCAACTTTTACCTTTATGCCCAAATTAACTAACAAGGACCTATTACAAACTAAATGTGTAAATTTATACCTTATTACAACATTGGATCAAAAATTTTAACTCAAAACTTTAAGTTTCCTCATGGAGGCATATTATTGCTAGGGTGCACCTACACCACGTTTGTTCCTATTTACTACAGGAATGTTTAGGTGTCAACCTATTTTGAATTTGTATGTATAATGGCTAGTTGCTGAAATCGAAGAATTTTTTTGAGGTTGATACTAATACAAATAAGTATGGTGTTTTTGTGATTCGTAAGATGAAAGAATTAAGAATAAATATAGATGTGAGATTGATGTGAGTGATGAGTGTGATGTAAAAGTGAGCAAAGTAAAGTGAATTTCAATGTTAGTGTTCCTAAATGCAGTGAGCTAAAGGCATCTAAAATATTTCATGCAAGACTACATAAGTGTGTGAGCAATTGTGGTGGAATCCTTCTTGCATTGAGAATTGTTTTCTGTGTAACTTTCTTCTTATATCTTCTTGTATTCTTTCTCTAGCAGTGAACCCTAGTTGTGAGCCTTTTCGAAAATTTGTCCTATTCTAGAAGTGAGCCCTTTTGTACCAGTTTTTCTATTACATATATTGTGAGGTAATCCTCACTATGGTTTTTACCTTAGTGGGTTTTCCACATAAATTTTGTGTTCTCTTGTGTATGGTATTGTGATTTTTCGTTTTTGTTATGTGCATCTCATGTTTAATCTAACAAAATGAGGGTTTAATTAATACTCATGGATTTGATTACTACTAATGGTTTTGAAGGTTTAATTTTCTACAATTGATTCACCCACCTCTCATTTGTCTTATTGATTTGAACAATTGGTATCCAAGAAAGGTTTCTAAGAGAAGGCTTTAATCGCTTGAGGTAGATATAGAATGACAAAAAAGGTTCTTTGGAATGTCCTAGATTCAATGGGACAAATTATGCATTTTGGAAGACAAAGATGGAAGGATATTTGGCTTCTCAAGGATATGAGATTGAGAAGGCCTATCAGACTACATATAATCCTCCTCCAAATGGTTCAAGTACAAATGAAAAAATCAAGGTGCATGAGATCAATGCTAAGGAAAGATTTATTAATGTGAATAGTCTTTCAAATATAGAATTAGTAAAAGTTGAGTTTGAAGATTGCTAAAGAAGTTTGGGACAAGCTAGAAATAATTTATGAAGGAGATCTAAAGGTCAAAAAAGAAAATTTGGAAAACTTGAAGACATATTTTAAAATGATGCAAATGTCTAAGGAAGAAATAATTAAAGGCTACATACAAAGAGTTGATGAGTTGGTACATACTATGAGATGTCTTGGTGCAACTGTTAAAGAATCTAAAGTAGTGAAGGAAGTTATCAGATCATGTCTAGATTGTTATAGTGAAAATGGATCTACTATTGAGGAAACTATAGATTTTGAAAATTATTCTAGAGATCAGTTGATTGGTACAGTAATTGCATTTGAAATGAGAAAATTGAAGAAAGGTACAAAAGTAGAGACTACTTTCAAGGCTGGTAAATTAAGAAAGGTTGAAGATTTAGATGGAGAAGATATTGATGGTGTGGAAGCTAAATTTTTGAGAATGATGAAAAGGGCACCTATAAATACAAAGTTAACTTACCTTTCAAATATTTTAGTTGTGGTGATATAGGTTGTTATGCTTCAAGATTTCAAAAGAGAGCTACAAAAATTAAGAATAATGAAAAAAAAGGAAAAATGATTAAGAAATCTTACTATGTGAGAGAAGATGCTAGAATTTCTGATGATGAATCTGATTATGGAGATTTTGATGATAATGAATGTTTGTTTTTGCATATAAAAGAAGAATTTGGTTTTTCTAATCCTGAAAGTTGTGTGAAGGAAAGTGTTCTAGGAGATGAAGGATAAGGTTGAAGGTACTTTGGATTTTATTTTATGTCAAATAAGATAAGAATTATTGGGTTGTTGATAGTGGCTTCTCTAATTACATGAATGGAGACAAAATTAATTTTTTAAACTTGAAAAGTATAATGGAGGATTAGTTAAATTTGGAGATGATTCAGGAGCTAATATTCGTGGAATAGGTTCAATCATTTTTTATGGAAAGCATAATAATGACTACGTTTACTATGTTAAGGGTTTAAGACACAATCTTTGAAGTGTTGGAAAAATGTGTAGAAAAGGGTATAATCTTGTATTTAAGAATGAAAGATGTGAGATCCAAAAAGGGTCCAAAACTGTGATTGCTACTAGTAAGAGAACATATGACAACATCTGTCAGCTTAAGAGTGTTGGTGGAAATGTATTTATGTCTTAGATTAATGATATTTGGTCATGGCACTAGAGGATGTGTCACATGAATTTTGATAATTTGGAAAGAATTAGTTTAGTTCATGTAGTAATTGAAAGCGCAAATGTTAATGAAAAATTGAAAAATTTAATTACAGTGGATAGATATGTATCAGATGAACTTGATTGCAGAGAAGAAGAAGAAGAAGAAGAAAAATCTAATGGAAAAGAAGTGCAAAATGAAGAGGAAGAAGCTCCAGAGAAGATCCCTAAAACCCATAAGTATGTGCAAAACAATTATTCTGAAGACCAGATCATTGGAGAGAAGAGGAAATATATATTGACAAGAAGCAAAGCTACTAAAGTTGAGGTAAATTTGTGTTTACTTTATAAAGTTAAACCTAAAATAGTGAGTGATTGATGTAAAGATGAACATTGGATGAAGGAAATTGAAGATCTTATGTAGATAGATAATAATCAGACTTGGAAATTGGTCCCTAGACCAAAAAATAAGAACATAATTGGAAATAAGTGGGTATTCAGGAACAAGCTAAATGAGAATGGAGAAGTAGTAATAAATAAGGAAAGACTTGTGTGTAAAGGTCACTCACAAGTGGAAGGTATAGAATTTGAGGATAATTTTACTCTTGTGGCTAAGATGGAAGCTATCAGAATGTTTTTGGAAAATGAAGCACACAAAGACTTTAAGGTTTATCAAATGGATGTGAAGTCTAATTTTGTGAATGGTGAATTAGAAGAAGTTTACATAGAACAACTAGAAGGATTTTAGTTTTCAGATCAACTGGATATGGTATGTAAGTTGAAGAAGACACTATATGGATTGAAGAAAGATCTAAGAGCTTGTATGCAAGGTTGGACATATATTTGTTACAGTAAGTATTTAGTAAAGGCACCATAGATAATAATATTTACTTTAAATTTGAGGAAGACAAGATCTTGATAGTAGTATAGTATATGTGGATGATATTATCTTTGGTGGAAATGAGGGTATGTGTAAGAAGTTTGTAGAGGAAATGCAGAAGGAGTTTGGAGTGTCAATGTTTGGGGAGATGAATTTCTTTCTTTGGCTATAGATCATTCAAATAAATAAATGAACATTCATTTCATAGTCTAAGTATGTCAAAGAGATGTTGAAGAAGTTTGGAATGGATGACTCCAAACCAGTAGGCACTCCTATGGTGACTAGTTGCAAATTGAGCAAGAATGATGAATCACCTAAGGATGATTAGAGAAAGTATAGATCTATGATTGGTGGACTGCTATACCTAACTGCTACTAGATTGGATATCATGCATGCAATTTTTCTTGTAGCTAGATTTCAAGAAGATCCTAAAGAAACACATGTTGTAGTTGTGAAGAGGACATTTGGATACTTAAATGTCACTCTGGATTATGGCTTATGGTATCCTAAGGATATTGATTTTACACTAAGTTCTTATACAGATGCAAATTGGGCTGGTTGTGTTGATGATAGGAAAATTACAAGTGGTGCTGCATTCTTTCTTGGAAGTAGATTGCTGTCATGGTTGAGTAAGAAACAAGATTTAGTTTCTTTATCTATTGTAGAGGTTGGGTATATTGCTGAAACATCTTTTTGCAGACAAGTGTTGTGGATGAGACAGAAATTGAAGGATATAAAAGTTATATATGATGATCCTATATCTATCTTTTGTGATAATACAAGTGCAATTAACATTTCAAAGAATCTAGTGATGCATTCAAGGACAAATAATATATCTATTAGGTATCACTTTTTGAGAGAGAATGTTATGGAGAATGAAGTGAAGCTTGAATATGTACCTACAAAGGATCAGATTGCTAATATATTCACTAAGGCTCTTCCTAAGGATAATTTTGAGTATCTTTGGGAGAAGTTGGGGGTTATTTCCCCTCCTTTCTTGACTATATGCATATGGAGATGCATTAGTCAAATGCATATATCAATCTACCTCTTTTCTAGACTGGTGTTGGTGGTTACCTCTCTAGGGGAGTGGGTAGTATCATTGTTGCAACTTAAGGAATGTTGTCATTGTTTTTTAGTTGATGATTCATTCGAGTGTATTTCTAAGGGGGAGTATTCTAAGTAGGTATTTTGGTTTCAGTGTAAAAAGGGGATAACAATGCAAAACATTTTATCCTTTTCCATTGATGTCAAAGGGGAAGAGAGAATCATGTGAAAAGGCTTATCTACTCAAGGGGAGAAAGAGAATCATGTAAGGTATCAGTGGAGAAAGTTGTGTATATTATTTAATCATTATTTTCAAAGGGAGAGAGAATATTTTAAGGGAGAGTGAGTGAAGGAATGGTGTGTAGGCTATCTTATCTAAAAAAGAGAAAGTGTGTTCAAAGTGTGCATGTTGTATTTGGTGGCTTTTCACATCTTGTGTTACCATAAATGAAAAAGGGGGAGATCGTTACAAGTATGAAGGTGTTGTTATTGATTTCAATTGGAAGTATAGTAACTAGTCTTTTCATTGATGGCTATGTCATGGAGATGTTAAGGATATTGAGAAAATTGTGAAAAAGAAGAAAAAAGGTTGTGCATGTATAGTTGATATCTTGAGGAAGTGTTATGAGTACATGGAGCTATCTTTTGTTGTAGAGTATGAAGATGAGTTGGAATATAGTTATGAGCTAAGATGATGTCTCTAGTACTTGGTTTCCAAGTGCTTTTGAAAAAAATTAATAAATAGAGAAAATAATGTTGTGCAGGTGTTCAAAGTGTTCTTTGGGTTGTCCTCTGGATTTATTCTATGTTGATGCTATGAATATGCAGATCTTATAGGTTATTCAAGATTTTCAGAGGTTTCTATATACAAAATTTTGGTTTCTAGATCGTTCTAGAGTGAGAGATATTTTCACCAATGTGTGAACCAGTTGTTCAGTGATGTTTTCTATGACATAAGAGTGTTAGTGAACAAATTGGGCACCTCAAGATAATGATGAATCTCATCTTGAAAAGGTGCCTCTATTTCAAATAGGATTGCATGAATTCTCTCTTTTAGAAAGCAACCATCCTCTAAATTGAAGAGGTACAACTCCCTCTTATGATCTTCGATGAATTAGAAAGGAATGAAAATAAAACTAAGGTGTGCTTTTAACCAAGAATTAGTAAAGTCAAACAAACATTTGTGCATAAAAATGACACAAATGTGAAAGATAATATGAAAGGGAATGAGAGAAAATTACACAAATATCATTTAACACATACCCACAAACAGTAACCAGGAAAGATGAACAAAGACTCTTTCCAACAAGTTCATTGGAATTCATAGATTCAACAATGAACACATCCACAATATGATATAACAGGTAATACACTAAAGAATTCTTACAAAAGATACAAAGGACATTTTCAATTGTAAAGAAACATTAAAAAATTCACAGATTTAAAATATCCCTTTATTTTTCCAATGCAAAACATGAGCTCATAGACTTAAAATTCCTATACAACAAACTATGTTGAAAAGAAAATTTGCTCCTATCTTCCCCTTTCAAAACTAAAATGAATTTTCCCTCTCATAGTCTGCATAAAGGTTCTTTGATGAGAAAACCACCAAAACATCCCCTTTGTGACTAAAAATTACATATTTAAAGTTTTTCCCAATGAGTTCCTCCCTTAGCTTTGTAATCGCTTCTCTCCCGTAACTACTTCTTGAAACAATAAGAAATTTCCAATTTCTTTTAATTCATGATATACTCACTCAAATAGGAAAACTAATGAATTTCAATTGATCCAACCTCAATAGGTCCATCTCTGACATCTATCAAGATTCCATATGAAGTTGTTTGTATCCAAGATCATTTACTTTAGCACCTTTGGCACAGTTCTTCTTCGATTTGAGAACCTCATATTCTGATAAGAACTTTTCAGTAAAAATAGGAATGTTTACAACTCAATTTGTAAGTAGATAATAAAATGATTGAACTCATTTGAGATAGAGTCCACTAAAAATTCCTTAGCCATTTCAAATGTAATAACCATTCAAAATTATTACTTAATTAATATTATAGTAAATGACACATGAATATACTCTAAATTAAAAAGACATAACTAGTGGCTAAAGTCAATCATAGCTACACATGTCCATTTAAAATGAGTCAAAGATTCATATATTCATATATTCACTTTGAAATTCAAATTACAATATTAGGTTTGAATTGGCTCCTATGGACAAAAAGTCATTACATTGTACACCTTATATTAAGTACAAGAATGAATTACATCAAGTTACATCATACACTAAAATATTCTTGTGAACAACTAAGGTTTCTCTTTGACGCTCGCCTCCATTGGTGGACGAGAACATGGTTAAAGTGCTTTACCACCCAACCACGAAGCTTATGGTTCTCTGGTATTCTTCTAAATTGAAGAATTCCTAACCCTGAACATAAATTTTAGCAAGAGAACAATATGCAAGGTGGAATCTAGTGTGTTCCCATACATCGACATGCAATTTCTATCTATAAGTTAGAAAATAAAATGCAAGATCTACACTACAAATGGAAGAGAGTGAAATCACAGAGTTCATACATACATAATGAACTAAATTATTTTTCCAAGCATAATAAGTGTGTTGCAACAAAAACACACAATAGGTTCTGGTAAAGCATACCTATACTCTCTAAACTCCATTTTTGCACTCGTCCTGGAAAGTAACTTTCTACTATACATCTCACAACAACTGTTTACCCTCTAGCATCATCTACCCAATAGGTGTTATATTCAACTAAGGTATCACTATTTTGTTCAAGTATTTAAAATATTCTTTCACAAATTTCTTCAAAAGAAGAATCAAAATACTAATTTACTCTCTAAACAAAAATTAGATTTATGATTCATAGAGTAATTCAACATATAGTCATATCTTTCTTATGAATATTTTCTATTTCTCATCATAACATTTTATTTTTAAAAAGGTGCTAAACAAAAAGAAGGTATGTCACAAGTATGTGTATGTACATAGACAAAGTCTATGTCCATAAACACATGTTTTCCCACTAATGTTAAATTTTTGTGCATACATTCTAAAATAATCATTAATTTAGATTGCAATCTTGAAATAGTATTCTAATTGATGTTTCTTTGTCAAAATAAAGAAACTAGAACAAGTTTATGCTAACAGTTTCATGCATACTGTTATTGAATTCTCACTACTGTGTTTCTCTAACATTTTTGTTTACATAAGAACATTCTTTATTTGAGCAAAATAAATACTATTTCCTACTAAACAATTATAAAACAAGCTTTTCACATATGATCATTCATTGTTTAAGAAAATAAAGTATTGTTTCCTACTAAACAGTTATAAAGTAAGTTGTTTGCATATGTACATTCATTGTTTCAATAGAATAAATGTTATTTCCTACTAAACAGTTATAAAAAAAGTTGTTCAGATATGTACATTCATTGTTTAAACATAACATGTACTATTTCCTAGTAAATAGTTATAAATCATGTTGTTTTTAGCTATAAAGATAACTTTAAAAAAAAATAGAGTTGTTTGCAAGAGAATATCCACTATCTGCATCATCACTATACGATTTCAAACTAAATAGTTACATTTAAAGACAAATATTGTTGTTTTCTTTGTTTTATGTCCTCAAGTTGTTTACATGTTGGATCACTTTACAAATAGTTGTTCATGGTTTTGAAATAGAACGGGTTTTCCACCAGGTTCATAGAGAAACTAAACCAAATAGCCCAGCTTCATACATAAGGATAAAATATCTATTATTAAAATTCTTGAACACTCCCATCACAGGAAATTTGATAAGCAATTAATTTGCATTAAGAAAACTATGTTCAACATGTTTGTCAATGAACTAATTGAGTAAATAACTCGACCAAGAAAGCATAGTCAAAGATTCAGGTTCCAATCGCATGCCTTTTCAGGCTGCAACAAAACAAACTATAGTTTCTTTGGATCAACTAGTTACAATGGTCTAGTGCCTTCCTTTAAAGCATCTAAGACATATATTGAAATTTCCCATGATGGCTTCCAATTTTATTCCATGCATGCAACAATATTAAACATGTGAGCTTTCATCTATATGTTTCACGTGCAAGGGTTAGCCCATCAACACTAAGTTTGAGCCAAGCAATGTTTGGTGTTTTTTTATCTTAGAAACCTTTCCATCATTCCTAAAGAATGGGTCAGCTTCCCCATTCAAAGACACTATACATACATGCAAAGCTCTAGGAGCTTTTATTAAAGCCAATTACAAGTATCGACCCATCGGCATTAAGCTTTCGACACAATACAAATAAAAAATGTAGGGGAACATACTCATTCCATAGGATCGAAACCGATCCTTCTCAAGGTTTATATTTACAAGCACATACAGTAAATTAGAATAAGTTATGATAGCCTACATAAGGCTAAGCATTTATCTTGTATATTTGAGATGATGACCAAGCCCATAAGGCTTCGAGCCTTATCCTAACCTTGCTCAAATCTGAAAAGGATTAAAATACATTATACTTTCCAACTAGTAGATCATAGGCTATGCTATTACCACTTAGTGGGTTGGCGACCTTAATAAATTTTTCCCAAGGTCGATACATTTCACAGATAGTGACCACAAATTATACTACACTATGAAATCATATGGTAAAAAGAAAGTTTATTTATTGCTTGATTCAATAATAGAATTAAAGCTAATGTTTATGTAGAAAAAGAGGGGATCATTTTACCTCCAATCAAACTTTTGGTGGAATTTCCTCTGATGTTTCCCTATTTGAGATCATCCTCTTCTTTTTCCTTTCCTTTAAAATTTCTCCAATTCATCACCCCTCTTCTCTACTTTTTCATGTGGCTACCCATCAAAAGGATAGAAACAATACAATATGTTTACATGCTTCTTTGGGGCGATGGCGTTATAGCCATGCCGCCGACCTCTAAATTAGAAAATTATCTTTATCAAGCCACATCCATCATGGATTTTCCTTATGATTTTACATTGATCTCCACAATCTGATTCATAATGTATCGGTTATTTGCTTTGAATTCAATTTGAATTTGAATATATATGTACGTATTTACGTATGTATATGTATGAATATATATAATATATATACATATATATACTTATATATATTTGTATATCTATATACATAATTTAAATGATTTCATTCACATTTACCATGTATTCCAATAATGTATATATATATATATATGTATGAGTTCAATTTACATACAAGTATATATAAGTATATATATATTTATATATATTTATATATGCATCCATATACAAGTTGCTTGTTTTGGAATGGCTTATAGGTTCCATAAGTTATCATTTAAAGTAAGGAACTTAAATTTTCATTTCGAACATCTTTATATATATTTCTACACTAAATGAAAATAAGTTTCTTTACAATGCTCACTTTTGTTTCCTTCAAATCAAAAAGTTTAAATAAACAATTTAATCTACAAACCATTCATTTTCAAGCACTGAAACAATTAAAATCAAGAAAATTTCATTCTCTTAAATATGCAAATCAATAAAATGAAATTCATCATTCCATTTGTGGTGTGTGCACCCAGATTCCAATTGGCTTACCGTTTGATCCAACTAACCAATCTTACTAAAATTGTGTTCTCATCCTTCAACCTATCACCCTACAACTGCACGCACTTGCAATTGCAAATTGATCAGTAACATTCAATTCTTGATAACATATAAAATAATTTTCAAAAGTTCACAAAGTCAACATCAGTCAACTTCTTTCATTAAATTTCTAAATATTCTAGAATCTCCATTTAATTTTCAATTGAATTTCTTCAATAATTCGATTTACCATTTTATGATAAATATGAAATAAAATTGAGTTATGACATCCTTCCCCTCTTAGAAGAGACATCGTCCCAATGTCTAATAAGTCAAAATAAAATATCATCATATCAAAATTTGAACATACATGTCTATTTCAACATCACATCAAAATGTATAAATCTATTTAAACATCACATTAAAATGTATTTGTCTATTTCAACATCACATCAAGATGTATATGTCTATTTCAACATCACATCAATATGTATATGTCTATTTCAATATCATAAATTTAAAACATGAAATATCATAGTATCTTAATCCAAAAAAATTCAAACAAAATTATTGAGTTCCTTATTCAAGAAAGAAAATGTGGAAAGGGGTGTTCTATTTCATCTGCATCCTCCCAAGTAGAATTGTCCTCTGATTATTGGTCCAATTGGACCTTAAAATGAGCAATATCTCTTCTCTACAACTTAACATTGTCTCTATCCAATATTCTAATGGGCTCCACTAGCACCACTTTTAGATCTTTTACCTACAAGGATTGCTAATCAAGCACATAAGTCACATCAGGATGATATGGTTTAAAAAAGGAAACATGAAACACATTATGAAGTCGAGCTAGAGAAAGTGGTAGAGCTAGTTTATAAGAAACTGGGTTAATCACTTCCAAGATCTCAAAATAGTCCCACATATCTTGGGGCCAACTTGGAACACTTTCCAAAAGAAATATAAATTTTATGAGATTTAACTCTCAAGAAAAATTTATCCCCAGTTGCAAACTATGTAAGATTTTAGTTCTTGTCGGAATAACTCTTCTGTCGGTCTATCGCATTTTTTAATTTTCTCTTAATGACCCTCATTTTTTCTTCCATTTCTTTAAGAATTTCAGGTCCTACTATGATCCTATCCTCCATTTTATCCCAACTAATGGGAGTATGACACTTCTTCCCATACAAGGATTCAAAAGGTGCCATGCCTAAGGATGTATGATAGGAGTTGTTGTAAGAAAACTCTACCAAAGGAAAATATTCTTCCCATCTATACTGTTGGTCCATACAACGCATTCAGAGGAGGTCTTTGACTACTTGATTCACCCTCTATATTTTTCTATTAGTCTAAGGATGATAAGCTGAGCTGAAGTTTAGTTTGGTTTCCAATGTAGCATTCAAGGTCATCCAAAACCTTGAGGTAATTCGTGTGTACCTATCAAAAATGATAGCCTTTGGCACTCCATGCAAATGGAAGATCTCTTGAATAAATTTCTTAGCTAAGGTCAACGATCCATCCTTAAGGTTTCATGGGATGAAGTGTTCAACCTTAGTTAACTTATCAATCATGACCAAGGTAACATCATGCTTATTCTTTCTCAATGACAAACCCTATACAAAATCTATACTAATTAGTTTCTATTCATACTTAAGTATGTCATGAGGATACAATAACCTAGTTGAGTGTGCATGCTCAGCCTTGACTCACTAGCACTCCAAGAATTTGGTTACATACTCCACTACATCCTTCTTGAGTTTTGGCCAAAAATATAGTCTTCAACTCCACAATCATCTTGGATACTCTAGGGTGTCCTGAATAAGGTGCATTGTGAACTTCCTCTAAAACCACCTTTCTTAGCTCTCCAAAGTTAGAAATATACATTGTTCTCTAGTATCTCAAAATACCATTTAGTTCGATCTCATGCCCATTGAATTGATGATCCGAAAGATTTACTACTAGGGTGCTCTTCACTCTCTCATAGTGCTCATCCCCTGGAAAATTTTGAATCACTTGCTACCTCAAGTTAGACCTTGTTGAGATCATGGTTGTCATATGGCTTCATCTACTAAGAGCATCAACCACTTTTTTCTCTTTCCCTTTTATATATTAAATTCAAAAGTCATACTCGCTAAGGAATTCCAACCACCTTCTTTGTCACGCATTAAGGTTTGGTTGGGTAAATATGTATCTCCACCCCAAGTGGTCTGTCTTGAGTTCAAATGGATCTCCAAAAATATAATGCCTCCATATCTGTAAGGCATGAACTATGGATACCAATTCTAAATCATGAGGCATGTAGGTCACTTCATGTTGATTTAGCTTCCTTGATTCATATGCCACCACTTGTCTGTCTTGCATTAATACTGCTCGTAATCCCTCTCCTAAAGCATCAATGATTACTAATAATCTCCCATTAGGATTAAGGATAGTCAGTACTAGTGCTATCATGAGCCTCTCCTTCAAGATTTTGAATGCCTACTCACACATCTCAGTCCATTCAAACCACGTTCCCTTCCTTTGGAGTGACATAATAGGAGATGAAATCTGGGAGAACCCTTGCATAAAATTCCTATTATATATTTTGAGGCCAATGAAGCTATGGAATTTCGACACTTTTTGAGGCACTGGCCATTCCATGATTGCCTTGATCTTCTTGCGGTCTATGGAGACTCATTTAGCTAAAATAATGTGGCCCAAATAGTGCACTCTGTCTTGATAGAATGAACACTTGGATAGTTTCCCAAAGAGTTTCCTTTCTTTCAATCACTAAAAAACTATCCTCAAATGTCTATCATGCTCTTTGACAATCGTAGAGTAGACTAGAATTTCATCAATAAAGATTAGAACAAATTCATCCAAGTAGTCTTTGAATACACTATTCATCAGGTTCATAAAGGTTTTTGGTGCATTAGTTAAACCAAAAGGTACCACTATGAACTCATAATTCCCATATTGAGTTCTAAATGAAATCTTCAAAATATCTTCTTAATCCTCAATTGATGGTACCTTGACTTGAGATCTATCTTGGAGAATAGCTTCTCTCCCTTCATTTGAACAAATAGTTCATCAATCTTTGGGAGTGGATATCGGTTCTTGATAGCAACCTTGTTCAACATCTAGTAATCTATACATAGAAGTAAAGTTCCATCCTTCTTTTTCACAAAAATAATCAGTGCTCCCCAAGGAGACACACTGGGTCTTATAAGTCTTGTATCCAAAAATTCCATTAACTAGGTCTTTAACTCATAGAGTTCTATAGTTCTCATCTGATAAGGTGCCTTCGATTGAGGCTCGGCTCCTAGAACTAGGTCGATAGAAAAATCAATTTCCCACTTCAGAGGTAACTCCATAATTTCATCAGGGAGTATGTCTTGGAACTCCTTAAGAATAGGATAGTCATCCAAACATGGCTCCTTTCTATCAATATTACTAACTTGCACTATATAAATTGCACACCCTTTTGATGAGCCTTCTTGAGCAACATCACAAAAATCTATCTAAGCTCTAAGGGTCTCTACATTCCAAAAACCTCAATTGCGTTTCCATAATCATCAATACAATTGACCACCTTATCCTCATAGTTCACTAAATCCTTATGCTCAGTTAACCAATTTATTCCCAAAATTACATTATACGAGCCTAAGGGTGCCACATACAAGTAGACCTAAGTTTGAAAGGTTGGAAACTCTAACTGACTACAAAAGAGATAGGTATCTACCCTCCTCTCTACTTGATTACCATACTGGACTATTCATAAATTTTCCATGTATCCAGGTCTAATGGGTATCTTGGATATTATTTTAGGGTATATAAAACATTTAGTAGATCTATAATCAATTAAGATAGAAATATATTGGCCATAGAGCTTACCTATTAGCTGAATTGGTGAAGCCAGATACTTTACATGTCTATTATTCACTGTAGCGTAGATCTCGTGATTCCATTGATAGCTTCCCTCCTTCTACAACTTCGATCACCAAGGAAAATTTGAGGCATAATGGTTACCTCCACAAGTATAACATCCATCTTGAGGCCCTTTGTGATCTCCTAAATTGTCCTCTCTAAAGCCCTTCTGCTTATGGTTGTCTTTTCCCTTGCCTTTGTTTTCTTTCTTGTTCTTTCCACCATTACCATCTTCACCCTTCTCCTACGATTAACTTCCCCTCTTGAGATTGTGGATCTAATGGCTCTTGTCTCCCTTATAAAAATTCTTCTTCCCATATCGAGACTTAGAACTTGAGTCACTATAAAGATTGGATAATTGTTGTATCTTTTGTTCCTATTTGGTGGTTTTTTGGAAAAATTCAGTCATGGTTTGAGGTTCATTCATATCCACCTCAACTCCTATGTGAGGTCTGAGTCCCATTATAAATTTCCAGATACGAAACTGTTCATCTCCTTGATACTAGGGCACATATTTAAACAAGTTGGTGAAATTTTCCCAATATTGAATCATAGTCATACTTCCCTAGGTTAAGTTCTAAAACTCTATCACTTTCTTATGAAATAAAATCTGTGATAACCATCTCTTCCTAAAGTATTGGAGGAAGAGTTCCCATGTCATCTCGACAGGATGAATATGTCATTCTAACTTCTCATTATCCCACCAAGTTGTTGCTTCTCCTAAGAGCTGATACGTAGCCCATTCCACCTTGGTCTTTTTAGGATGGTTATGGAGCCCAAAGTATATTTCCATTTCCATAATACAATCCTCAGCTCTTTCTCTAATATCCTTACCATCAAACTTGGGTGGTGCTAATATTTTGAGGTCTTTCCCAAGCTCTTCCTCAATTCTCCCTCATGGACCTTCCCTTGGACCACCATCTCCTTAATTTCCTTTTGCATTCATATGGTCTCAGTCCTCATGTGCCACTTAGATTTATTTCTCTATATGATCCATGTGAGACTCTTGCCGATTCATAAGCTCTAGAATTTTCTCCAGTGTCATTTTTGGTTTGTTATCAAAACCACTACCACCCCCATCTTTTTTTTTGGTCACAATGGCATATCACACTTATCCTACAACACAGTCATGTTCATCACATCTCAACACAAGGTTATACGAATAAATTTTCTTATGCTACATCTCATAATTTTCATATGCATACATCCTTCAACACATAATACATACACATTCATGCATAACACACACACATTTTAGAGGCTCATTGAACACACCAAAATATCATTTGATTTTATTTATATTTAAGGTGAGTCAATAGACGCTTATCTACAATAGGCTTCTCGTTACATCATTCCTATTTCTTGGCTTCAGAAATAGGACATTCCTCTAGGTCATCATCTGAGTTTACATCAAACTTTATAGAAGAGGATGGTTGAGCTTGTAGGATCTCCTTTTCCTCTTTATTCAACACAGGTGCATTGGGTCCACACCCTAGAGGCTAGTCCCAAATTTTGGAAAGATTTTTGATATTAGGTTTTCACTTCTTCTCAATTTTCAATCCTCTCTTTAGCCCAATTCGTGTAAGAGCTTGAGCTGGATTTTCATAATTGAGAATTTATGATGGAACCTCCACCTTGGCATGTTGTTCCTTTATGTCATTCTTATGTGAGGTTCTAACAATTTTCCCTTTCCTTCGTCCTTCCTTTGACCTTCCCATTCCTACATTCAATTAAGATTCGATCAATTCTCAGGACTTCCATATTTTGGGTCAAAGGTCAACTACCCTAGTCAACTATGGTAGACTCAAAGGCCTAGAGTTGAACCCAAAGCTCTGATGCCAAATGTAATAACCCATTAAAAATTATTACTTAATTAATATCATGGTAAATGACATATGAATATACTCCAAATTAAAAAGACATAGGTAGTGGCTAAAGTCAATCATAGCTACACATGTTAATTTAAAATGAGTCAAATATTCTTATATTCACTTCACAAGTCAAATTACATATTAGGTTTGACTTGGCTCCTATGGCCACAAATTAATTACATTGTACACCTTACATTAATTACATCAAGTTACATCATAGACTAAACTAGTCTTGTGAACAACTAAGGTTCTTCTTTGATGCTTCCCTCCACTGGTAGACGAGAACTTGGTTTAATTGCTTTACCACCCAGCCACGAAGCTTTCACTTCCTCGATATTATTTTGACTTGAAGAATGCTTGACCCTACACAGAAAGTTTAGCAAGAGAACAATATGCAAGGTGGAAAATAGTGCATGCCCATATATCAACATGCAATTTGTATCCATAAGTTAGAAAGTAAAATACAATATCTATGCTAGGAAGGACAGAGAGTGAAATCATAAATTTCATACATACATAATGAACTGTATTGTCTGGCCAAGCATAATAAGTATGTTGCAACAACATCAAACAATAGGTTTTGGTAAAGAAAACCTATACTCTTTGAACTCCATTTCAGCTCCTATCCTTGAAGGTAACTTTCGACTATACATCTCATAACAACTATTTACCCTCTAGCAACATCTACCCAATATGTGCTTTAGTCAACTAAGGTATCACTATTATGTTCAAGTATTTAAAATATTCTTTCACAAATGTCTTCAAAAGAAGAATCAGAATACTAATTTACTCTCTAAAGAGAAATCATATTTATGATTCATAGAGTAATTCAACATATAGTCATTTCTTTCTTATGACTATTTTATACTTCTCATCATAACATTTTCTTAAAAAAAAAGCGATAAAAACAAAAGAAGGTATGTCACAAGTATGTGTATGTACATAGATGAAGTCTATGTGCATACACATATATGTGCCTACTAATGTTAAATTTTTGCGTATACATTCTGAAATAATCAATAATTCATATTGCAATCTTAAAATAGTATTCTAATTGATGTTTCTTTGTCAAAATAAAGAATCAAAATAGGTTTATTCTAACAGTTTTACACATATTGTTATTGCATTCTCACTATTTTGTTTCTCTAACATTGTTGTTTACATAAGAACATTCTTTTTTTGAAGAGAATAAATATTGTTTCCTACTAAACAGTTATAAAAAAAGCTATTCACATATGATCATTCACTATTTAAGAAAAATAAGTACTATTTCCTACTAAAAAGTTATAAAGTTGTTTACATATGTACATTCATTGTTTGAATAGAATAAATATTGTTTCCTACTAAATAGTTATAAAACAAGATATTCACATATGTACATTCATTTTTTCAATAGAACATGTATTGTTTCCTACTAAACAGCTATAAAGCATGTTGTTTTCATCTATAAAGATAAATTTTTAATAAAACAAAGTTGTTTGCAAAATAATATCCACTATTTACATCATCATTATACTATTTCAAACTAAATAGTTACTTTTAAAGAAAAATATTGTCATTTGCTTTGTGTTTTTTCCTCAAGTTATTTACATGCTATAGGATCACTTTACAAATAATTGTTCATGGTTTTGAAACATAATGGGTTTTCCACCAGGTTCAGAGAATAAATAAACCAAATAGCCCAGCTTCATACATAAGGAAAAAATGTCTATTATTCAAATTCTTGAACACTCTCATCATTGGAAATTTGATAAGCAATTAATTAGCATTAAGAAAACTATATTCAACATGTTTGTCAATGAATTACTTGAGTAAATAACTTAGCCAAGAAAGCATAGAAGCTTCAGGTTCCAATACACATGACTTTTCAGGATGCAACAAAACAAACTAAAGTTTCTCTAGATTGACCAATTACAATGGTCAGGTGTCTTCCTTTACAGAATATAAGACATATATTGAATTATCCCAAGATGGATTTCAGTTTTATTCCATTCATGCAACAATATTAAACATGCAGGCTTTCATCTGTACATTTCACATTCACCCATCGACATAAGTTCGAGCCAAGAAAAGATTGTTGTTTCTTTATCTTAGAAACCTTTCCATCATTCCTACAGAATGGGCTGAATTCCCTATTAAAAGACAATATACATACATGCAAATCTCTAGGAGCTTTTGTTCAATCCAAATACAAGTATCGACCCGTCAAAATTAAGCTTTTGATACAGTACAAATAAAAAATGCAGGGGAACATACTCCTTCCACAAGATCAAAACTGATCATTCTCAAGGTTTATATTTACAAACACATATAGTAAATCAGAATATATTATGATAGCCTACATAAGGCTAAGAATTTATCTTGTATATTTGAGATGATGGCTGAGCCCATAAGGCTTCAAGCCTCAGCCTAACCTTTCTCATAGCTATGAAGGCTTAAAATACGTTATAATTTCCAACTAGTAGGTCATAGGCCATGCTATTACCACTTAGTGGATTGGCGATAGTAACACATTCGGCCCATGGCCGATACATTTCACAAACAACAACCACACATTATGTTGCAGTATGAAATCATATGGTGAAAATAAAGTTTAATTCTTGCTTGATTCAATAATAGCATTAAAGCTAATGTTTATGAAAAAGAGGGAATAATTTTACCTCCAATCAAACTTTTGGTGGTGTTTCCTCTGATGTTTCCTTGTTTGATATCATCCTCTTATTTTTCCTTTCCTTTCAAATTTCCCCAACTTGTCGCCCCTCTTCTCTAATTTTTCACATGGCTATCCACCGAAAGGATAGAAACAATACACTATTTTTGCATGCTTTCCTAGGTTTATTGCATTATGGCCATGCTGTCGGCCTCTAAATTATAAAATTATCTTTATGATTCGATAGGCCACATCCATCATGGATTTTCCTTATGATTTTAAATTGATTTCCATAGTTTGATTCATAATGTATCACTTATCACCTCTGAATTCAATTTGAATTTGAATATATATATGTACGTATGTATATGTATGCATATATAATATATATATACTTATATGTGTTTTTATTGTTAGAGTAAAGGTCTTAACTTAATTATGTTGATTAAGTTACCTTTATTCCCTTCTTAAGATTTCACGTTAGTTTGCATAAAGTGATATTTAATAATTATATTAATTATTAAATGTTATCCTATTAGGGTTTTATTAGGGTTTGCATGATCTCCTTTTTATAAGGATTGATCCCTTTGTATTTCATATCAATTCATTCTCTCATTCTCTCTGATATATACATTTTCAGTTTTCAGAGAACCCTTGCTTGTTTGTCTCCATCTCTTCTTTTGTGACAAGTTATTTGCATGCAGGTGATCTTCGGGGTTTGTGGTGTTGTATTTTTTCAACTCCTACATCTATATCTATATGCATTTAAATGATTTCATTCAAATTTACCATGTATTCTAATAATGTATATACATATGTATGAGTTCAATTTACATTCATGCATATATGTATTTATATATATGTATATATATATATATATACATATATGCATTCATATACAAGTTTCTTATTTTTGAATGACTTATAGGTTCCATACATTATCATTTAAAGTAAGGAACTTAAATTTTCATTTCAACCATCTTTATATATATTTCTACACTAAAGAAAAATAATTTTCTTTACAATGTTCACTTTTGTTTCCTTCAAATCACAAAGTTTGAATAAATAATTTAATCTACAAACCATTCATTTTCAAGCACTAAAACAATTAAAATTAGGAAAAAATTGTTCTCTTATATATGCAAATCAGTCAAATGCAAGTCATCATACCATTTGTGGTGTGTGCACCTAGATTCCAACTTTCTTACCATTCGATCTGGCTAAACAATCCTACTTCAACTGTGTTCTCGTCCTTCAACTTGTTACGCTACAACTACACACACTTACATTTGAAAATTGATCAGTAACATTCAATTCTTGATAACATATAAATAATTTTTGAAAGTTCACAAAGTCAACATCAGTCAACTTCTTTCATTAAAGTTTTGAATATTCCAAAATCTCCATTTAGTTTTCAATTGAATTTCTTCAATAATTTGATTTACCATATTATGATAAATATGCAATAAAATTGGGTTATGACACCAAAATTCTTCATCTCACTTCTCACAAACGTCGTTCTTCATTCCTTGTAAGGGTGTATTCCTTTCTCAGCTTTTACATAGTGTAGTCAAGTTCATTATCTTCAGTGAAGAGATTATCATAAACTTCTATGTCAATAGTAGGAGCCCTTTTATTCGTAATGCTTGAAGATTATCAAGAATATACCCTTGCAACTATAGGGGTTCTTGCTATCTCATTCAATACAGATACTTTATTGAATTCCCATTATGAGGAACGACAAGGATAGGAGAACACTTAAATATTTGTGCATCAACTATTAGACCTACGTGTATTATTATATCCAACTCGGTTTCTCATATGATATATTTTTCGGATATTTGAGGCCTTCATAAACATAGTGGACTAAACATTATTCTACATCCTAATTCACCCAATTGCCTACATGAAGAATCTGAGACTTAATGACCAATGTTAAGGCCTTCAAATATCTATACCATCTAATTCATTATGTTGAGAAACATTATTTATTCAATTGGTATTAGCTATGGAGTTTCTATTAATATTCATCAACGAGATCCGTATTTACTTCTTTCCTTCCTTTTGAAATATTTATCTCACTATGTGTGCCTCCTCATTAAGAATTATGATAAGATCCTATGCACCATTTATCAAATAATCTAGCTGGCACATAATGATGATTCAAAGGAATTAGATTAGTATGTCCATGTGTTTTCCTTCATGACAATGTTCGTTGATCAAAGAGAGTAATCAAAAACATCAAAAGTAAGATTCTCATGATTTCCTTCATTACCTACTATGATATGCATGGCACTGCAAGGGCTAACATTTCCCATGTAGACACAAGTAAAGTGTTCATAAGAATGTATGTGTTATGAAAGTACAATATAAACATTTGTATCACAGAGAAGTGGTCCCATGGTTGCTTTGGAGATATATCATAACCCTCACATCTAGCACTTTCTTCCAAAAATCTTAGGCCTTGTAAATCAAAGAAATGATTGGTCATTGTTTGATCATGATCTTTATTGAATGTAGAAACCTCCACAAAATAGGCCTTTGTTGTGGACATAGTTGAATCCGTAGTGTTGATTGAATCGACTTCTAGAGTGGAGCTTGATTCAGGAATGTCTGATTGAATTGTAACCAAATCTACAATAATTTTTGATTGCAACACTTCAACCCCTTCAACTTCTAGTCTCATCCCTCCAATGTAGGTTATTAAGTTTGTAATTCTTTGGATGTTCCTCCCAATTTTCTAAGGAGGATTTTGAAAAACATATTCTCTTCTTGTTTGTAGATTGAACACTTTGATTCTTGGTCAATGAAGAATATCTTATATAGCTTAAGAATTTCATTAATCATGCCTGGAACAAAATGCTCCAAAATTAATTACTCTATTCGATGAACTCTATATGACTTCCACACACCCCTAATAGTGCAAGGAACTTTTCTTTGAACTCTAAGTGTGGCATCAATATATTCCAAGCGTTTTTCAAAATAATATAAATATCTTTTACCTCACCCAACATAGTGTAGCATATATAAGGAAGCTTAAAAAATGTTGAATGCTAATTTGAAATAAACCTTAAGTGACTCTTTTTTGAATTTGTTGGTTGTTAAATCATCAACTCAGGTCAGGCACTTCCATATCTATTGTGTGAGCGTATTACATTTTCTTGAAAGTTTCCATAGTCTTATTTGTAAGTGAAGTACATGTGACTAGATCCAGTTATGAAAGGCATGCTTTTTAGTGGTTGTGGGAACTACACAAAACGCCACCCATGTTAGCATTCCCAAGAAAAATACCACTCGTTTTAAAATAAGTTAAGGGCCATCACCTTTTTTTTTAATTTTAATTTTTTCCTTCCATATTGCTAGTGGGTTTTTTCACATTTATGTGAACTCTCCATCAGGCAGGTTTTTTAAAAAATATGCAAACTTTCCACCTAGCAAGGTTTTGAACCCTTTTGAGTCTATAGACGGAAAATTTCATATCTCTCAACTAAAAACTCTATTTTTCATGAAATTTGAACAACAAGAAGTATGAACCTTGGTGAGTAAAATCCATAAGCCATTTTTGCTCCAAATACATGAAATCTAATAATTGACCTCATTTGTAAATTATCAGCCATAAACTTAAAATTTTAAAATCTCCCAAACGGTAAGGCATTTAGGCATGAAAATTGGTCATGTTAGATAAAATGAGATAATTGAAAATTTTGCAAAAGGATTTCACTCCAACTTTTGTTGATTTTCAAAATTAATTTCTTTTGTGATTCAGGAGTTTAAAGTGCAATTAAAAGCTTAAAATAGGGGGGCCCGAAAATTGGATAAAAAATGGCTCTATCTAGGGAAAAGGATTGCAAAGGATGAAGAAAGGAACCTAGTATCACAAGCATAGACTAGTGCTTAATTTCTATTGGGCTACATAGTCCAAAAGTATGGAGGATATGGAGCAAAAGAAAACCAAAAATAGAACCAGGCAGGAAAGGAAACTAAATTACCAACACAACAAAATTCCTACTATGTACACGGTAGGGAGACCCTACCTAAAGTGACCCTAGCATAATAATGTGAATCCATTAACAAGTTGGGAGAAATAGCTACTTGTGTGGAACAATGTTTGGTGACTGATAATCATATGCACATCTAACTGCCAACTTGCGACTGCTTCCATCAAATAAATAAATACAATACCTTGTAAAGAGTTTCTAGATAAAGTCTTATGCTTAAAAGGTCATTCCTCATTGTATACTTTGGCAATAAAATGACTCATATCAACACTACCCTATATATGGCTGCTAGAATTTTCTTGTACAACATCAAATTTAATATTTCTCTGCACTTGATTTTCTGAACAAGAAGATACTAGCCCTCGAATTGGACATCCCACCTATAAATTATGAGAAAAATAAATTTCTTGGTCACTACATGTGGAAGTAACTATATTGTTTAAAAAACTTTGGACCCCAATTTGCAAAAAATACTTCAACAAATTTATAACTTTCACACCTTGATTCAATTACTTTAGCTTCTTTTCTATTTTTTTCAATCCCATACATTCATTCAAATAATTGACTAGAACAAATTGAATCAATATTTTCTTCAAAATGGAAAGACTCAAGAATGGGAAGATTTATTAGCTCATCATCTACTATTTTATCTTTGTGAACTTCATCAATAAATTGAAATGTTTCATATTCTGGTTGCATACAAGAAGAAAAGGAGTCTAGTGATTCAGTTACCTCTTGAAGCTGATTGTATATTTCAACTTCAGCTGCATGAATATTAACATCTTCAAAAGTGAATGCCTCTCTTTCGGATAATTTTTTAATGTATCCTTTTTCTGAAAATTGACCCTCCACTTGACTAGATCATCTAATAAGTTTATTTCAATACTTTCAAATCTGAAAGTTTCAATTTTTGGAGCATAAGGAGGCATCAATAGTTGTTCATTTTTGTTTAATTTTGGACTATCTATAAAAAAAAAAAAAATCTTTAGTATTTGTTGTAGCCAAAGTAGAAGATGTCATACATACCAATTGTTTACAAGGAGAGTAATAATTGTTGTAAGAATGAAGAAAGGACTGAAGGTGTTGTCATTGATGTCAATTGGTCAACTGGTTATCTACTAGTTGTTGTTGGTTATATATGTTGAGGATATTGAGAAATTTGTATAAAAGAAAGTTTATAGGTATTTAGTTGTTGATCTAGTATTTTCCCCTATGTTTGTGTGGTTCAGATATGTTGGTTATGGTTATTGAAGGTTGCTATATCCAGATTTTTGATTGTTAGTTCATTGAGAAGTTTGAGTTGTGTTTGCCACTTGTGAACTATATTTTTCTATGTTCTGGTTGAGGTTCAAGAGAAAATTTTTTGGTCTAAATTTATCTTTGATGGAGTCTTTTCACTTATGGTTCTAGAGTTAAGATTTTTTGGTTGAATTGAAGATAGTTTTCATTTTTGGAAGTTTTGAGCTTAATTGTTCTATGTGTTTTACACTAGTTTGTCTGACCTTCTGTTAAGCACTATTTTCAAAGTTAATGAAGTGTGTTGGATCTATTTTGGGTCTTGGTGAAGCATTTGGGTCACCCTCATTCTACTTTCACCCTAGGATGGTTGAAATTGACCTAATTTGAATTTGAATTTGGATGGCCAACTTTGGATATTTTTCAAGGTTGGAGATAGTATAAATATAGGATGAGCTAGTAATGAAAAATGTAGAAGAGGAAATAAGGAAGATAAGTGAAAGAGTAGATGCAACATTGATGCTATTCAGAAAGTGTGTGTGAGTTGTGTGTGGCAGATCAGTGTGAAGCTTAATGCTAAGTTTTTAGATGTAGTGAGCAAAAGGTGAACTCTACCATTCATGAAAGTTGATCAAATAACTGTGGTGGAATACATTTTTGTATTGGGTTGTAGTCTCTATAAAAATTCTTCTTTGTATCTCTGTGGTAGTGATCCCTCCACATTGTAGCCCTATTGGAAAGCGATTCCTTATCTTAGGAAGTGAGCCTTATCTCAAGTAGTGAGCCTTGTTTTAGGCAATGAGCCTCTTTGTAATTGGTTTTGATATTCTCTATACTGTTAGTTAATATTCATCGTGGTTTTTATCTCATTGGGTTTTCTATGTAAATTTGGTGTTATTATGTTTATGTGTTGAATTTGAGTTTCTACATTGGCATTTGATTATTAATCATTTAAGCAGTTTTAAGTATTAATTTTGGTGATCGAATTAAAGGTGAAAGTTTATGACAACTGATTCACCCCCCCTCTCAATTTTCCTATTCAACAATTGGTATTAGAGCTTGGTTCCTTGGTGAATATCTTAACCGCTTGAGGAGGATCTGGGATGGCTGACAAGATGGTCTTTGATTATCTGAGGTTTGATGGAACTAATTATGGTATCTAAAAATTCTTGATGGAAAAATATCTGGAGTATTGTAAATATGATGTGCAGAAAGCTTACAAGATTCCTTACACTCCTCCTGCTAATGGTCTAAGTACACCTAAAGAAATCAAATTACATGAAGCAAACAAGAAGGTGAAGTTCATCTTGAAGAATAGTCTGGTACATTCTGGTTTGATTAAGGTTCAGAATCTAAAGTTAGCTAAGGAAGTTTGGGATGCTTAAGAAAGAGCACATGATGGTGATGAAAGAGTTAAAGACAAAAAAAATTATAATTTGGAAACACACTTTGATCTTATACATATGTCTAAAGATTTAAATGTTAAATGTTATCTACATATATTGGATGAGGTAGTGGCTGGAATGTGATCTCTTGGTGCTACTATAGATAAAACTAGGATTGTAAATAAGATTCTTAGAACTCTTCCCGATGCTTATAGTGAGAAGGTGAGTGCCATTGAGCAGACTATAGATTACAAGACTTATACTAAGGATCTCCTATTATGATTTTTGACATCTTATGAAATGAGGAAGTCGAGACTAAGAAATGGAGGAAAATCACAGACTTCTTTTAAAGCTACAAAATTCAAAGATCCAGATGAAGAGAAATTTGATGAAATAAAAGCTAACTAATAGGGAGGTTGGATGAATCACTCATTGATTCATGCTCTAAGTCTTTCTTGGAAGACCACTAGGGTTTCTTTCTCCACCACTTTCAACCTATAGGATCTCTTCCTTCTTAGGATCCCCTAGTTCTCCTTGCCAACCCAACTAACAACAAAGTTCCTTCTACCAAGTCAAAACTTGGTGCAATCTTGTAGCACTAGCCATTAGCCCTTAAACTACCTTAAAGGCTACTAACCTACAATTTCTTGAAATGGTTTCACAAAGGTGTGGAGGTGCTTCCAAAAGGTTCAATCCATCCTACTTGGGGCATTAGGGATCCACCTAGCTCCATCTTCAAGTCGCTTTCACCAAACTCCTTCATTAGGCCTAGAAGGCTACTAGCCCTATTAGGTCTCCTTCTCCGAGAAATCAGGGATTTTCCCAAAGTCCCTCCAAGGAAAACCCCAATATTTTCTTGGGATTCCTAGTTCATATGCCCACCCCTCAAGGTTTTTTGGGGTCTTGGGCCACAACTGGCCGTATAATGCCCTAACTAAAAATGAGCCAAAATTAAGGCTCTTTAGGCCTTTTCTGGCTCCTCTACAACTTGCTAAGTTCTCCCCTCACAAATGGATTGGTAGAGTCTCTTAATCTTTACCATATCTTGGTAAGACTCATATATTCCTTCTCCAAAATGAAATTTGTCTCTAATTTTTCACCTCTGTAAATTAAGTGCTCTGCACTATGGTCTTTCCTAGTCGAGCTCTTCTCTAGCTCGCCTAGGGAAAGACTCCAGCAATAGCTCATGTGTTTTCAAAGGCCCTGACTCCCACTATATGTACACCCATGGAGTCTAGTCACTGATCACAAAGGGCCGTACAATTTGTATAGTGGGAAAATGAACTAACACTCCATTCTTTACAAACTGTCTGGTTCAGACTAGTAATAGTCTAGAACACAAAATATTTACAAGAAGTGCTTAAAGCTAAACATACAAACTATCTAATGCCACAAAAAATTCAAAGAACAACTACCCTACATCATGCACAAGGTATAGTGCCAGAACTAATCCATTAAAGTATCATTGCAATACAAAAAACCAAGAAATTTCACACATAGTCACATATGCTTTTTCTTGAATTCAAAAACTTAAACCGTATAATAGGCATCCAACCTTGCTCCAATGTCGAGGCATCCCATACATAGGGTTACAAAAAATAGTTATTTTCTTCCTTGGACTCTTCTTGGTCATTTTAGCTTCAACTATCAATGTTGTTGAGCAACATTTCAAATGTGGCAAAGTTGCAAAATGCAACTTTTGCAACTATTGGCTAATGACCAAAACATGTTTCTAACCCAAGTTTGACCCAAATGACATCATGATGACATCATCATCCAACTAGTGCCAATTAGAAGGCTTTACAACTTCTTAGCCTTATTTTCACCTTGCAAAATTCCTAAGCCTTTATTGATCTAAAACCCTATTGCACCTAATATGTGGTCAACATGACCTTCATCTAATCACAACAAAAATGCCACTAAGGCTCACTGAACTAAAATAGATTGCTTAGTTTTCCTAGACAACCTATGGGTGCTCCTGCACCATTCTCCCCCTCTACACAAACACTAAGGAATGTGGGGAGATATTAGAGATAGATCAATGCCATACTTCTTGAAATGAGCTTCTTCCACCCATGTAGCCTCAAACTCTAGTTTGTCTTTCCACTGTATGAGGTGTTCCATGTACACCTTGTGCCAAGTAGACTTCTTCACTCTGGATTCCAAGATCCTATATTCTTGCAGATTGTCCTTAGGAGGTAATACTATAGTACTCACATCCTCCAATACATCCGTACTGTTCAGATTCATATCAGTCACTGGTCCTTTATACTTGATCAAGTCAGCTACATTAAACACTGGTGAAATACTTAATTCTACAGGAAGCTCCACCTTGTAATCATTCTTTCCATACTTAGCTAATACTTTACATGGTCCCACTCTCTTCATCTACAACTTTGTTGGTACTCCTTTCTACAATCTGGATTTGTTGAGATGGACCATGACATAGGCACCTACTGTAAATTGAATATATTTCCTAGACATATCCACCTTAGTTTTCAACTTATGAGTAGCCTCTATGATTGTTTTCTTCACTTTCTCCCAAATCTCCTTCATGGTCTGAGAGAAATCCTCTGCATGGCCACTTCTATGCTTGATAGCTCCTAGATCTCTAAGCTCACACACACCTCTTGGGTGCATACCATATACTATCTCAAAAGGACTCCTACTTGTGGTCTTGTTCACACTATCATTGTATGCATATTCAGCTTGTGATATGACCAAGTCCCATTTCTAACCATACTCCTTGATTAGGCATCTGAGAAGGTTACCTAACACTCTATTTATCACCTCAATTTTTCCATTTGTTTGAGGATGGTAAGCTAAACCAAAAGATAAGTTAGTACCCAGTCTGCTCCATAGAGTTTTCCAAAAATGACTCATAAACTTCACATCTCTGTTTGATACTATGCTCAATGGTAATCCATGGATCCTCACAATCTCTTTGAAGAAGAGATGAGCAATATAACTAGCATCATGGGTGGTCTTGCAAGGAACAAAATGACTCATTTTACTGAACCTATCTACCACCACATAAACACTATCAAACCCTGTCTTAGTTTTAGGGAGTCCTACAACAAAATCCATACTAATGCATTCCCATGGTCTATTGGGAATAGGTAGAGGTTGATACAAACCTGCATTGCTAGCTCCTCCCTTGGCTTTCATACAAACTACACACTACTCCACATATCTTCTAACATCCCTTGGCAACTTGGGCCAATAATAGAACCTTTGTACTAACTCCATTGTCTTGTTGATACCAAAATGGCCATTGAGACTACCATTGTGCTTCTCCTGAATGAGATTATCTCTCATTGAACCTTTGGGGACACACAACTGATTCCCCTTGAACAAAATTCCACTCTGCAGTGTATACTCTAAGAATTGATTATGAAAATGATTATCAAAATCAAAACATACCTTATATGCTTCAGAGAAGTCTTCATCTTCTCCATAGATATCCTTGAAACTCTCTATCCCAATGCTTTGGAATTGAATCTCTTGTACTTTCAACAACCTCCTACTTAGTGCATCTGCCACCTTGTTCAACTGTCCTTTCTTGTGTTTGATAGTAAAGGTGAAGGCTTGGAGGTACTCCATCCATTTCAAGTGCCTATTACTTAGCTTTTCCTATTTGTTGATGTAGCTAAGTGCCTAGTTATCCATAAACACTACAAACTCCTTAGGTAGTAGATAATGTATCCACTTTCTAATAGACTACACTAGAGCATATAGCTCTAAGTCATAAGTAGAGTACTTCTTTTTATCCTCATTGAGCTTTTCACTAAAGAAAGCTATAGGTCTGCCTTCTTGGCTTAGTACTCCTCCTACTGCAATTCCACTGGCATCACATTCCTTTGTAAATAGCTTATCAAAGCAAGGTAACAAAAGGATGGGTTGAGTTGCCACTTCTTGCTTCAACTTCTCAAAACCCTTCTCTACTTCAAGAGTCCATTTAAATTTAGTCTTTAGACCACCCTTGATAGTATCAAGCACTGGTGCACAAATGCCACTAAAGTTTCTTATAAACTTTATGTAAAACTGAGCTAACCAATGAAAAATCCTTACCTTTGTCCCAGTGGTTGGTGTAGGCCAATTTAGAATAGCTTCCACCTTGCTTGGGTCCATCTTCAATGACCCTTGGGATACTACAAACCCCAAATACACAAGCTCTTGCTTGAAGAACTCACACTTTTCTAGATTGATGGATAACCTCTCCTCCTACAACCTTTTAAGTACCATCTCCACATGCTTCAAATGTTCCTTTGTTGTCTTACTAAAGATGAGTATATCATCTAGATACACTACTACAAATATTCCTATGAAATCCTTAAGAACTTCATTCATGAGCCTCATGAATGTGCTAGGGGCATTTGAGAGGCCAAATGGCATAACTTTCCACTCATACAACCCACCAATTGTCTTAAAAGCTATCTTCCATTCATCCCCATCTTTGATTCTAATCTGGTGGTACCCACTTTTGAGGTCCAACTTAGTGAAGTACTTTGCCCCTCCAAGACATTCCATCAAATCCTCTATCCTAGGAATAGCAAATCTATATCTGATTGTAATCCTATTGATAGCCCTGGAGTCAATGCAAAGTCTCCACTTACCACCTTTATTGGATGCTAAGACCACTGGTACTGCACATGGACTAATGTTCTCCTTGATTAGTCCTTGGTCTAATAACTCCTGCACTTGCCTAGCCACTTCTAGGTTCTGATCTGGTGTGAGTTTATAGGCTGCTTTGTTTGGCAATGAAGCCACTGGTATGAAATCAATCTGATTACTGATAGCTCTTTTTGGAGGTTATGTTGCTGGTGTCCCATCACTAACTATGTACTTGAACTTCTCAAGTAACTTTTGGACTTCTTTTGGTATAGGTGTCTGCATAGTCTTTTCTTCTTCCTTGGGTTGCACCATAATAGCATATCCTTCACCTCCTTGTTGAAGAGTGTTGATAAACTCCTTGCCACTACTTAATAAGAAACTAGGGGTCTTTGAATATATCTTAAATGTTTTACCATCCTTCTTGAATGAGATGGTGTTCTCCTTTCCATCATAGATGGCTCCTCTATCATATTGCCATGGCCTGCCCAATAGAAGATGGCATGCATCCATAGGCAACACATCACAAACCAATTTGTCTTTGTATCCTCCAATGGAGAATTCCATTGATGTCTGCTCATTCACAAGGACACTCTTCCCTTTATTTAGCCATGTCATCTTGTAAGGATTAGTATGGGGTATCTTCTCCAATTTTAGTTTCTTTACTGCTTCCTCTGAGATGATGTTATCAGTGGACCCTGAATCCACTATAACTTTGCACACCTTCCTAAGTATTTTTCATCTCACTCTGAAGAAGGCTCTCCTTTGCTTTGGCTCCTCCTTGACTGGTTTCCTGATTAGAACCCTTCTAAACATCAAGTTCTCCCCCATTTCTGACTCAATATGGCTAACCTCTGATGATTTGACACTCATAGTGTCTTCTTGAGGATGTGCTATTCTCTTCTCTATGTTAGAAGAAGATGATTTCTCTGGGCACCTATAAGTAGGATGTGCCACTTGGCCATAGTTATAACATTTCATGCTAGCAAAGTAAGAGTTACTTCTGCCCGCACCTCTTCCTTTTTTAGAACCTCCATGAGATCCTCTACCTCTTCCAGAACCTCCTCTAGAAGTTGTTTCACTTCCATGCTCTGTGATTTTAGACTCTCCTTGACTTCTTTGTTCCATCCCTCTACCTTGGTATCCACCTCTATGTCCTCTTTGATCTCTACCTCTTCCTCTACTCTTGGAAGTTTGATCTTGTTTCCTTTTACCTTTCTATTCAATCTTTATAGCCAATTGATAACATTGGTGCACTATTTTGGGACTTAGAAGAGTCATCTCCTCTTTTATGTTCCACTTCAAACCATTAAGGTATCTAGCCACCTTAAGGCTTTCATCCTTAGATACATTAGACCTCATGCAAAGTTTTTGAAACTCCTATGTATAGGAATTTACATCTTGGTCTCTTTGTCTCATGCTCTATCTTTTCTTATGCAATTGAATTTCATAGTCATCTAGCATGTATGCCTCTCTCACTTTGACAACCATTCCCTTCCAAGTGGAAATAGGTTTCTTTCCTTCCTTTTCTCTCTCTGTCTAGATGAACTTCCACCATGTCAAATCAAAACCTCTCAATCTTGATTTTTCCACTTTTACCTTATGTGCTTCAGTGACTCCATCACACTCAAAATGGTTTTCCATTCCCTTTATCCAGTCCATGACTAGATCTGCTTCCAATTTTCCACTAAACAGTGGTATGCCTTCAAGTTATTTTTCACTCATATCCTTCAATACCTTCAAGAAAGGCTCTTCTTGCAAAACAAGGTCAGGTTAAGGGGTCTTGTCTTCCTCTGCAACCTCTTTACCCTTGGGTACTCTTCCTTCCAATTTATCACTGACCTCATCAATCTTGGTCTGTATGTTACTCAATGCTTGCTCAAGTTGGGATATTCTTTCCCTCAATAGCCTATTGTCTTCCTCCTGGTCATCGACCTTCTTGGCCAATTCTATATTCATCACCATGATTGTAGAACCACTAGACTCAATCTTTGACATGCAATAAACAATCCCAAATATTTTTGGGGTTCTGATACCAATCTGATAGGGAGGTTGGATGAATCACTCATTGATTCATTCTATAAGTCTTTCTTGGAAGACATCTAGGGTGTCTTTCTCCGCCACTTTCAACCTATGGGATCTCTTCCTTCTTAGGATCATCTGGTTCTCCTTTCCAACCCAACTAGCAAAAAATTTCCTTCTACCAAGTCAAAACTTGGTGCAATCTTGTAGCACTAGCCAGTAGCCCTTAAACTACCTTAAAGGCTACTAACCTCCAATTTCTTGAAATGGTTTTACAAAGGTGTGGAGGTGCTTCCAAAAGCTTCAATCCATCCTACTTGGGGCATTAGGGATCCACCTAGCTCCATCTGCAAGTCGCTTTCACCAAACTCCTTCATTAGGCCTAGAAGGCTACTAGCCCTATTAGGTCTCCTTCTTTGAGAAATCAGGGATTTTCTCAAAGTCCCTCCAAGGAAAACCCCAATATTTTCTTGGGATTCCTAGTTCATATGCCCACCCCTCAAGGATCTTTGGGGTCTTGGGCCACAACTAGCCGTACAATGCCTTGACTGAAAATGAGCCAAAATTAAGGCTCTTTAGGCCTTCCTGGCTCCTCTACAAATTTATAAGTTCTCCCCTCACAAATGGATTGGTAGAGTCTCTTACTCTTTATCATATCTTGGTAAGACTCATATCTTCCCTCTCCAAAAGGAAATTTGTCTCTAAGTTTTCACCTCTACAAATTAAGTGCTCTGCACTATGGTCTTTCCTAGTCAGGATCTTCTCTAACTCGCCTAGGGAAAGACTCCAACAATAGCTCCTATGCTTTCAAAGGCCCCAACTCCCACTATATGTACACCCATGGAGTCCTGTCACTAATCCCAACGGGCTGTACAATTTGTATGATGGGAAAATGAACTAACACTCCATTCTTTACAAACTGTCTGGTTCAAACCAGTAATAGTGTAGAACACAAAATATTTACAAGAAGTGCTTAAATCTAAACAAAAAAAGTATCTAATGCCACAAATAATCCAAAGAACAACTACCCTACATCATACACAAGGTATAGTGCCAAAACTAATCCATTAAAGTATCACTGCAATACAAAAACCAAGAAATTTCACACATAGTCACATATGCTTTTTCTTGAATTCAAAAACTTAAACCATATAATAGGAATCCAACCTTGCTCCAATGTCAAGGCATCCCATAAATAGGGTTACAAAAAATAGTTATTTTCTCCCTTGGGATCTTCTTGGTCGTTTTAGCTCCAACTGTCAATGTTGTCGAGCAACATTTCAAATGTGGCAAAGTTGCAAAATACGACTTTTGCAACTGTTGGCTAATGACCAAAACATGTTTCTAACCCAAGTTTGACCCAAATGACATCATGGTGACATCATCATCCAACTGGTGCCAATTAGAAGGCTTTACAACTTCTTAGCCCTATTTGCACCTTACAAAAGTCCTAAGCCTCTATTGATCTAAAACCCTATTGCACCTACTCTGTGGTCAACATGACCTTCATCTAATCACAACAAAAATGCCACTAAGGCTCATTAAACTAAAATAGATTTCTTAGTTTTCCTAAGCAACCTATGGGTGCTCTTGCACCACTAACTTTTTGAGAAGAATGAGAAAAGGTTCTGGTAAGTATGAAGGTAAGTTGCCCTTTAAATTTAGTGGTGGAGAAATAGGTCATTATGTTGCAAAGTGTCTAGAAAGAGCTAAAATGAATAAACAAAGATATGAGAAAGAAAAGAAAGGAAAGAAGATTAAAAAATCTTACTATGTGAATGAGAATGGTAGTATTTTAGATGAAGATTCAGAATATGAAGATCTAGATGACAATTAATTCTTGTTATTGGCGATTAAGGATGAATCGAATTCTACTAATTGAAAAAAATAGGTAAAGGAAAGCCCTTCACAAAAGGAGAAAGAGAAAAATGAAGGTACGATTATCTCTACCCTACATGCTAAACAAGAAAACAATTTTTGGGTAGTTAATAGTGGTTTTTCAAATCACATGACTAGTGATAAGAGTAAGTTTGTTAAGGTTAAAAAATATGATGGATGCTTCGTTATGTTCAAAGATCATACTAGTGCTAAAATCTATGGGATAGGGTCAGTAAGTTTTGATGGAAAGCATCATATTGGAAATGTTTACTATGTTAAGGGATTAAGGAATAATTTTTTGAGCATTGGTTAGATGTGAAAAAAAAGGATATGATCTTGTTTTGAAGGATGATAAATATGAGATTCAGAAGGATCCAAAATATTGATTGCTATAGGAAAGAAATTTGAAGGGAATATTTATCAACTTAAGGGTGTTGATAGATGATGCTTTATGACTCAGATAAATGAAAGTTGGTTATGAAATAGGAGAATTTGTCACATAAATTTTTCTAAATTGGAAAGGATTAGTGTTGTTCAAGCCATGAGAGATTTACCAAGAATTACAAATCTTGTTAATGTTATTTGTAGGAATTATCAGTTTAGGAAGCAAGCAAGAAATCATTACAGATCAAAGCAACAGTATACTACTGGACTACTAGATTTAGTTCATACAGATATCTATAGTCCTATGAGAGTGCGAAGTCTACTTGGTGAAAGGTACTTTATTCTTTTAAATAATGATTATTCTAGATATTCATGGGTTATGTTTCTTAGAGAGAAATCAGATGCATTAGATATATTCAAGGCATTCGAGGCTATGGTTGAAAATGAAGTGAATTTCAGAATAAAATGCTTAAAATTTGACAAAGGTGGAGAATTCACCTCCCATGAGTTCAATATGTTTTGTGAAGTACATGGAATAAATAGACAGTTATCTACCCTGAGAATTCCTCAACAAAATGGAGTTGTTGAGAGGAAAAATAGAACAGTTCAAGAGGCTGCTAGATCAATGATTACTGAAGCCACTCTACTAGAATTTTACTGGAAAGAAGCTATTCATATTTTTTTTATGTATTCTATTGAGTTCAAGCAAGAGAAAATAGTACAAGGACTCCCTATGAGCTATGGCACATAATAAATCCTACAGTTAAATATTTCACGGTATTCAGAAGAAAATTGTATTTCAAAAGAGATGAGGAAACTTGGGGTAAGTTTGATGCAAGAAGTGATGAAGGCATATTTCTTGGGTATTCTACTAAAATAAAGGAATACATATGTTTCAATAAAATACTGAGAAAAATTGTAGAGAGCTTGAATGTAAAGGTTGATGAGACAATAAAGAATTCTATTGATATTGATGGATATGCATCTGATGAACATGATTATGCAAGAATAGAAGAAATTGTGGAAGAACATGATATAGATGAGCAAGAGAAGCTAGATAAATAGGATGAAAGAGAAGAATATTCTAAGGTGATGTCCCCTAGGACATCGAAATATGTACAAAGGAATCATTCAAAAAATCAGATTATTGGAGATGAGACAGAATATATGGTAACCAAAAGCAAAGCTATTGTTGAAGTAAATTTGAGTTTATTCTCTAATATTGAGTCGAAGATAGTAAGCGAAGCGTGTAAAGATGAACATTGGGAGGAATCAATGAAATAAGAACTTTTGCAAATTGAGAAGAATCAAAGTTGGGAATTGATCCCAAGACCGGTAGAAAAAAATATCATTGGATCAAAATGGCTATTCAAAAATAAGTTGAATGAGAATGGAGAAGTTTTTAGAAACAAAGTGAGGCTTGTGTGTAAAGGCTACTCACAAGTAGAAGGTATATATTTTCAGGATAATTTTTCCACAGTACCAAGAATGGAAGCTATAAGGATGTTCTTGGCATTGGTTGCTTATAAATACTTCAAAGTCTATCAGATGGATGTAAAGTTAGCATTTCTAAATGGTGAGCTAGAAGAAGAAGTTTACATGGAACAACCAAAATGATTTTAGTTGAAAGATCAAGTGGATATAGTGTGCATATTGAAGAAAGCTTTATACAAATTATAACAAGCTCCTAGAGATTGGTATGCAAGATTAGACAGGTATTTGATTCAGAAAGGATTTAATAATGGAAATGAAAAGATGTGAAAGATGTTTGTGGAAGATATGTAGAAAGAATTTGAAATGTCTATGTTTGGGGAGATGAATTTCTTTCTTGGGTTGTAGATTAATCAAATAAAGAAAGTAATTTTAATTTCAAAGTCTAAGTATGTGAGAGAGATGTTAAATATTTTTGGGATGGATGGTTCCAAACACGTATGTACTCTTATGGTGACTAGTTGCAAATTGGGTAAATATGTTGATTCACCTAAGAATGATCAGAGAAAAGATAGATCTATGATTGGTGTATTACTATATTTGACTTCTTCTAGACTAGATATTATGCATGTGGTTTGTCTTGTGGCTAGATTTCAAGAAGATTCAAAGGAAAAAAAAATTGTTGCAGTTAAGAATATTCATATATTTCAATGGCACTCTGGTTTATGGATTGTGGTATCCTAAAGATATTGAATTTATACTTAGTTCCTATACAAATATAGATTAGGCTAGATGTGTAGATGATAAAAAGAGTAGAAGTGGTGGTAGATTCTTTCTTGGATGCAAATTGGTGGCATGGTTGAGTAAGAAGCAAGATTAAGTCTCTTTGTCTACTGTTGATGCTAAGTATATTGTTGTTGCATCTTTCTATACACAAGTTCTATTGATGAAACATACATTAAAAGATATCACAGTGTTGTATGATGATCCCATTTCTATCTTCTATGATAATATAAGTGCAATTAACATTTTGAGGAATCATATGATGCACTCGAGGATGAAGCATATATCTATTAAATATGATTTTTTGAGAGAGAAGGTCATGGAGAATGAAGTAAAACTTGAGTATGTTCTAACAAAGGATGAGATTTTTGATATTTTCATGAAGGCTCTTCCTAAAGATACTTTTGAGTATCTCTGAGAGAAGTTAGGGGTTATTTCCCCTCCTTTCACAAACTAAGATGCATATGGAGATGTATCAATCTGGTGGATTCATGGTTCTATCTTTTTGGACTAATGTTTGGTGGCTACCTCTCAAGGGGAGCAGGTAGTTTCAAGTTTTGTCATTGTGAGTACATTTTTTTCATGTCAAAGGAAGATTCGATGAACACATATTTTTCCTTTTCCATTGATGTCTTGATGGTTTTTCACATCATGTGTTGCCATCAATGAAAAAGGGGGAGATTGTTGCAAGAATGCAAAAAGGATTCAAGGTGTTTTCATTGATGTCAACTGGTCAACTAGTTATCTATTAATTGATGTTGGTTTTATATGTTGAGTATATTGATAAAATTATATAAAAGAAAGTTTATAGGTATTCAATTGTTGATCTAGTATTTTCCCCTATGTTCATGTGGCTCAAATATGTTGGTTATGGTTGTTGAAGGTTGCTATATCTAGATTTTTGGTTGTTAGTTCATTGAGATGTTTGAGTTGTCTTCACCAGTTGTGAACTATGTTTTTCTATTTTCTAGTTGAGGTCCAGGAGAAATGTTGCTAGTCTAGATTTCTCTTTGATGAAGTCTTTTGACTTAAGGTTCTAGAGTTAAGATTTTTTGGTTTCTAGAAGTTTCAAGCTTAATTGTTCTATGTGTTTTACACTGGTTTGGACGACCTTGTGTTAAGCACTATCTTCAAATTTAATGAAGTGTGTTGGGTCTATTTTGGGTCCTAGTGAAGTGTGTGTGTGAGTGGCCCTCATTCTACTTCCAACCTAGGATGGTTGGCACCGACCTAATTTGAATTTGAATTTGGATGGCCAACTTTAGATCTTTTTCAAGGTTGGAGATAGTATAAATATAGGATGAGCTAGTAATGAAAAATGTACAAGAGGAAATAAGGAAGATAAGTGAAAGAGTAAATGCGACAACGATGTTATTCAGAAAGAGTGTGTGAGTTGTGTGTGGAAGATCAGTGTGAAGCTTAATGATGAGTTTCTGGATGCAATGAGTAGAAGGTGAACTCTATCATTCATGCAAGTTGATCAAGTAAATTTGGTGGAATCCTTTGTTGCATTGGGATTGTAGTCTATCTATCACAAGTCTTCTCTATCTTCTTTGTATCTCTATGGTAGTGATCCCTCTAGGTTGTAGCCATTTTGGACAGTGAGTCCTTATCTTAGGCAGTGAGTCTTATCTTAGGCAATGATTCTTGTTTTAGGCAGTGAGCCTATTTGTAATTGGTGTTGATATTTTCTATAGTGTGAGTTAATCCTCACCGTGGTTTTTACCTCATTGGGTTTTCCACGTAAATCTAGTGTTATTGTGTTTATGTGTTGAATTTGAGTTTATGCATAAACATTTGATGATTAATCATTTAAGAAATTTTAAGTATTAGTTTTAGTGATTGAATTAAAGGTGAAAATTTGTGACAACTGATTCACCTCCCCTCTCAATTGTCCTATTCAACATTATTCTTCATCACTAGAGGAATCAAAATAATCTTTATCTATCTCACAGTTAAGACTATACATTTCAACATTAAAAGATTTAGTCCTCATGTCACTTCAATTGTTTGAAAACAAATTTGATAAAAGACTGTGGGATTAGAACATTCAGTTGAAGGGCATAGGAGATTTGATGAATTCATATTCTGAAACTTTTGGATTTAATACTTTTGAACCACATAATTTTTTGCATATCTTTTAACTTTGTCTTTCTTCCATACCCCAAATAAAATAAAATCATCTTCAATATTAATAGCTTCTTGTTTTGCGATCTCAAGATCATGTACCTTAATTTGCTTCAAAAGGAAGTGGACATCGAGATGTAATTCTCTAGAAAAAGTGATCGTTTGTAGATTTTTACTTTGTTGGAGATTATGAGGAATCTTTTGTAAACATCTATCAGACTGTTCCATAAATTCTCGTATAGATTCACCCTCTTTCTTTTTTATGTTGCGAAATTGAAATGAGAATGCACACACATCAACTGTTGGTTTATATATTCCAAGAAACTTCTTCTTCATGTTGTCTCAGTTATTAATACATCCATCTTCTAGATATTGAAACCAAATTGGAGCAGCTCCAATAAGCGATTCAACAAATAATTAAACAGATACATTTTCTTCTCTTACCCCAAAAATACTACAAGCTATGATGAAGGCTCAAAGATGATCATTTGATACCTATGAGTTTTCTCCATTAAACTTCATAAAATGTTTTCTTGAACCTACAAGCAAGTCTGAATATTGTGGCAGTGCAAGAGGCCCAAATTGAGCACACCATGGTTGGGGTGAAACCAATGCCATAATGCATATTTAAAAATAATGACTAGAATTTTCTACCATAAACATTTTCTGAGCAAATTCCATATTATAGAGTCACCAACCTCCATCCTCTGGTAGGTACCTTTAGATTTATGAGAAAATAAAATATTGAAAAATACTGGTACCCCAATTCTTTCCCTAAGGAGTTGATAAAAATCTATTAGCGAATAGATTGGGCACCTCGAGATAATGATGAATCTTAGCTCGAAAAGATGCCTCTATTCCTAGCATTTCTACATGAATTCTCTCTTTGAGAAAGAAATCACCCTCTAAATTGAAGAGGTACAAATCCCTCTTATGATCTTTGATGAATTAGAAAGGACTGAAAATAAAACTAAGGTTTGCTTTTAACCAAAAAGCAGTAAAGGAAAAAAAAACATCTGTGCATAAAAATGACACAAATGTGAAAGTTAATATGAAAGGGAATGAGATAATATTACATAAAGATCATTTACCACATACCCACAAATAGTAACCAAGAAAGATGAACAAATACTCTTTGCAATGAGTTCATTAGAATTCACATATTCATTAATGAACACATCCACAATCTGATATAATAGGTTATACAGTAAAGAATTCTTACAAAAGACATAAAGGATGTTTGTAATTATAAAGAAACATTAACAAATTCACAGATTTAAAACATCCCTTTATTTTTCTAAAGTAAAACATGAGCTCACAGAATCAAAATTCCCGTACAACAAACTATGTTGAAAAGGAAATATGCTCCTATCTTCCCCTTTCAAAAATAAAATGAATTTTCCCTTTCACAATCTGCACAGAGGCTCTCTGATGAGAAAACCACCAAAAGATCCCCTTTGTGACTAGAAATTACATATTTAAAGTTTTTCCCAATAAGCTCCTCCCTTAGCTTCGTACCTGTAGGATTTGAGAAACGAAAATCCACAAAACCCGATCAATACCTGCATGCAAAAGACTTGTCACAGAGAAAGAGAGAGATCAAGACAAGGGTTTGGCTCTCACAATGTGCAAGATGTATTCCAAAAAAATGAATAGAGCATCAAAAAAAATACAAGAGATTAATCCTTATAAAAGGAGATCAAAACCTAAAAGGAAAACCTAACCCTAAAGGTGAGTGCATTTAATAATTAATATTAATTATTAAATGACTAATATGTGTGCAAGGCGAAATCTTAAGAGGAGAGTAAAGTTAATTAATTACTTTACTCTAACACCCCCCCTTAAGATGAGCAAGAATGCAGCTACAAACTAGTGCAAGAAAGCAAAAGTAACTACAATGCATGAAAGTAAAATTAGGTCCTAGCAACTAGGCCTGATCAAGTACCCAAGTACAAGGAAATCTCTATGAAACGAAGAAAAGGAGAAAACCCAGTGGGAAAGAACTCCTCTCCGAAAAGAGATGCAAAAAGGAAGTACAAATGAAATGTCTCAAGAGACTCTCTCAAGAACATATGCAGATATACAATTAGATACCCCCCCATGAGAGAGAGTGGAGACTCTAAAGCCCCCCCAAAATGAGAGAACCCCTGTGCCAATGATCAAACCGATGTGTCGCCTCGGAGGAAGAAACAGATCCAACGGTCGAAGAAGAGGAAATCCCTGGATGTGAGGTGAAAATGGAAGTCCTAGATGATGCGCACCGAAGAACAAAACATCAACATGAGTGTATGAAAAACAAAATGGTAAATCAAACAACTCAAGATGATCCTAAAATGGAATCTCCAATGAAGAAGGGATAACAGGTGTGTTGAATCTGTCATCTGTGAGAGAAGGAATGTCCTTTGATATGGCCTCAACAACTGTACTTGATGGCTCGATGAGTGGAGCAACAATGTCAGTCACAACTGAAGAGGTATCCTGCTGAATAAATGTGATCTCAACAGGAGGAAGAGGAGTAGAAGTCTCAACACTAGTCTCAGGAACAGATGGAAGAACACATAAGTTCAAGTGACCGAACTTCTCCTTTGATACTACATGCTCTCTTTTAGAAAGAGAGGGAGATGCTGGACCAAAGTGTGTGAATGCATACAATCAAGAAGAATGATCAACTGTCCCTGTTGCAACAATGTTGCCAGTATGAATGTCTCTGATGTGCACTGAATCAGGTGTGAACTCAACTGTCTTCCCTGTCCCACTGTGAGCAATCTGATAGATGGAGAGAAGGTTAGTGGACAAAGATGGAATGCATAGTACATCATTGAATGTACCGTCATCAATATCGATAGAACCTTTCCCTTATACACTCATATAAGTGTTATTACCCATCAATATGTGTGGTGAGGACGTAGCCTCGAAAGATGAGAACATGTCCTGAGAAGATGCCATATGGTGTGAAGCCCCTAAATCCAGTAGCCATCTAGATGAATGTGAACTGGTGGTTGCACATAATGCATGACCCTTATGTGGGGCCTATCCATCTATCTAGAATGATGGTGGAGAAGAAGACCCGCCTAAAGTAGATGAAGAAGAGTGATGAATATGGTTCTTCTCAAGAAGAGCTGTCAAATCTGAAACTTGTTTTGCATATCCATCTATCTTCTTCTCATAACACTTGGACTCATCATGTCCTAGATTAGTGCAATAAGCACACTTAGGTCTATCTTTCTTCGATGATTCCCCCTTAGGAGAAGGTGAATCAGAAGTCTTCTGTGAACTAGAATCCTTCCAATGCTCTATGGTCTACGGTTTCTGTTTCTGTTTCTGCTTCTGCTTCCCCTGAGATGACTGTGCTACCAACGCTTGGTGTGGTGATCCTGTGAGAGCATCCAAATGTGATATCTTAGCCTGCTCTCGTGTTAAACGATCACAAAACACCTCAAAAGAAGGCATGGTAAAACGTGCACCCAAGGCATCCATAGTGGAATAGAAGGTAGATGAGAATATCTGAAAGTTCCCATGAAGCTTTGACAAAATTAGGTAAATACACTCTGTATCAGTCTTAACCTTACCACAACCCTGTAGAAGAGATCTTTGTTGTTTGAATTTCGTCAGAAAGTCCTCAATGGAGGGAAAAGAATCAGGTACCAAGGAAGTTAACTCGGCCTCAAGCTGCAAAGCTCTGAACTGATTGACAGTACCAAAAAGTCCATCAAACTTGGTCCAAATGGCTCTAGGTGTCAGACACCCTTCAAGATGAAATAGGAGACTGTCTGAAATGTGCAAAGCAATCAATCCCATAGCCTGATCCATATTGTTCCTGTGCTGCATAACCTCAAAGGCTCGAGTCAACTGAGGCTGAACCTCATCCAAATAGGACCATAATCCTCGAGACTGGAGAAGAGTCATCATGCGACCCTTCCAAGTGTGATAATTATGCGGTGTGAGAGGTTCAATAGATCTATCGGCCATCCTGTGAATTGTGCCTCAACTGCTCTGAATTTTTTTTATTATTATTATTTAGTGGTCTTTCAGAACTAGACAGAAGATGCAGAAGGGGTTTGTTTGTTTTGGTGTTTATAGATTCTGGTTTCTGATGTAAATGACAGAAAGCAGGAAAAAAAACACCCCCCCACAATGCAAAAATCCAATCCCCAGTACAAACTAAAAGCCATAAAACAATAGAAAGCAGTAATTGGTTGAGACAAATATTTTTTTACGTGAAGAATTTTCTGGTGAAATAAACTACAGATCTGGAAAGAGCACAGAACCACCTTTCTGATGCCTATTCGCTTTTGAAAAAAAGAGCAAAAACGAGCAAGTTATGCCCCTCGGAGTGCAAAAATATCATCTGACTTTGACTACGAAAAAATGCATGCAAACTGAATATTTTTGAATAAATTCCTACACCATCAGAACGGGCTTGAAACCAGCTTTCCGACGCCTATTTTCGTTCAAAAAAAGTAGCTCAAACGTTTGAGATACACCCAATTTTGCGAAAATAGCTCAAAAGGGTTTTTGAAAAAAATGAACAGTCCTCAGGGGCTTAAAAAACTCCGGCTCCTGGTCACATGGCAGACCAGGGGGCTGGCGGCTGGGAGCTAAGGCCGAAGCCCTTGGCCTGCATGTGACCTTAGCACTAGCAGGTTAAGCCTGCGGGGGCTGCGTAGTCCACCGGCGACGGCCTGGTGGCTTCGCCCGACCTGGTGGCGCCTGGGTGGCCGCTTGGTGGCGGACCCGCGACGCCCGGGTTTAACACTGGCCGCACAATAATTTTGCAAAAACCTTTGAAAAATCAATAAAAATTTGATTTTTTTACATATTTTTTTGAATTTTCTGCCTCGAAAACTGTGCCGTACGGCCCTGGTGAAAAAATTTTGCTTCCCAGAACGACTGTGGCCAAATTAGACAAATTTAATATGAAAATAGGGGTTTTTGGATGCAGCAAGCTCAACGGTGAGGTCCGTTTGAGCTCAAAGAGCACCAAAAAAATAAATTCCCCCCAAATCCACAAAAAACTAGAAAATAAACATAGATCTGATGCAACCAAACCTAGATCTCTAATTCTTTCAAAAACCAAACAAGCTACAACAGATCTGGCTTTGATACCATGTAGGATTTGAGAAATGCAAATCCACAAAACCCGATCAATACCTGCATGCAAAAGACTTGTCATAGAGAAAGAGAGAGATCAAGACAAGGGTTTGGCTCTCACAATGTGCAAGATGTATTCCAGAAAAATGAATAGAGCATCAAAAAAAATACAAGAGATCAATCCTTATAAAAGGAGATCAAAACCTGAAAGGAAAACCTAACCCTAAAGGTGAGTGTATTTAATAATTAATATTAATTATTAAATGACTAATATGTGTGCAAGGCGAAATCTTAAGAGGAGAGTAAAGTTAATTAATTACTTTACTCTAACAGTAACCACTTCTTTCCCGTAACTACTTCTTGAAATAAGAAGAAATTTTCAATTTCTTTTAATTCATGATATACTCAATCAAATAGGAAAAATAATGAATTTTAAGTGAGCCAATCTCAATGGTATGTAACTTTTTGCATTGGCCCAGCCATGTGGTGTTGAGAAGGGATTAAGAGAACACAACTCTATAATGCGATAAAACAAATGACATCATAGATAGCTTCTTACATGTTGCAATGAAACTGACAACATAAGGGATCTTCCTGGTACTACGCTCTACATAAATCTCAATAGGTCCATCTCCAAAATCTATCAAGAGTCCATATGAAGTTATTCGTATCCAAGATTAGTTACTTTAGCACCTTTGACATAGTTTTTATTCGATTTGAGAACCTCATATTGTGATAAGAACTTTTACGTAAAAATATATTCTTCATTTCACTTCTCACAAACATCATTCTTTGTTCCCTATAAGGGCACATTCCTTTACCAACTTTTACATAGTGTTGTCAAGTTCATTAAATATTTAGTGAAGAGATTATCATAAACTTCTACATCAACAACAAGAGTCCTTTTATACATAATACTTTGATATTATCATGAATATACCCTTACAACTATAGGGGTTTGTGCTATCTCATTTAATCTAGATACTTTTTTGAATGCCCATCATGAGGAATGGCAAGGATAAGAGAAGGCTTAAATCTTTATGCATCAACTATTAGACTCGCGTGTATTATTATAGCCAACTTGGTTTTAAGTATGATATATTTTTCTTGTGTTTGACGCCTTTATAAATGTAGTGGATTGAACATTATTCTACATCCTAATTCACCTGATTGCCTACATGAAGAATTTGAGACTTAATGACCAACATTAAGGCCTTCTAAATTCTATACCATCTGATTCATTATGTTGGGCAACATTATCTATTTGATTGGTATTATCTTTGGAATTTCTATTAATACTCATCAGTGGGATCTATATTTACTTCACTTTCCTTCCTTTTGAAATAACTATCTCACTATGTGTACTTCCTCATTAATAATTATGATAATATCCTATGCACCATTCATCAAATAATCTAGCCGGTTTATCTTCCGTTTAGAATATAACTTCCCTTGGGTTGGATCTTGAATTACCTTGTTTGAGACATATAAAAACATTTCATTTGTAACTTCTTGTCACACTCTTAGTCACACTTAAGATTTAGAGCACATACTATTGATTTCTATCAATTTGGATATTCATGGAGGTAGAAATACCAAAAATGGGGTTTGAATGAGGAAAAATCCTATATAGCTACAAACTTGTTTCTTCATTTGTGTATTTTTAGGTTCAAATCTGAGATGGAAAATTATAGGACCCAACAGAGTAGGTCATCATAAAAATTGCCATATAGTAGCCAAGGTCGTATAGTAACTTCAAGAACCTAGTGAAGTGCACCTACATCTTGTACATAAACCTCCAAAGTTTGGTGACATTTTCCTCTTCCTTTTCCCTTTTATGATATAAATTATTGTATTTGTCTATATAATATTTTGTTTAAGTAAATTAGGGTTTTATGTCACATATGTTAATTAAATCACACTTTTGTCTAATTTTACTCTTCACAAAAAAGGAACAAAATTAAGGTATCTTGGCTCTCCTTTGAGGATGTTAGCCAAGCTTAATTCCTTCATTGATATATTTTCAATTCTTAATGGATAAAGGATTGATCTAGGTTAATTCACTAGTTATTCTAGATTCCTTCTTCCACTCAAACATTTTGGTGAGCCTAATGCATCTTACACTTGTATATCTTCTTAATTATTATTATTTTTAATTAGTTAATTAATTGATTAAAAACTTCTACATTTTCAAAAATATTGTGCTCTTAGTACATACAACAAAACACTTGAATAAATTTTCTTTCCTTTTAGATTAGAAAACAAAAACATAAGAAAAATTCTTCTATCCCTAAATCAGTATTTACCATCTTTTCATCACTTTTCTTCTATTTCTATTATTTCTTCTTCTCTCTTCTATGCTCATGACCTTGGAGAAATTAATATTATTTGATCATGTCATATCTCTCTCTACAATATTTTCATGTGTTTCATGAGTCATTTAGTAGTGATGATTTTTTATATGTTAGATGAAGCCCTTAATGACTTTAGGGTATGTGCAAGATCATGTTGGGCCAAAAAGTGGCGATATGTAAGTGATATGATGGCCCATGTGGCTGACGAATTTTTTTTACCCAAAATTGATGAAACAAAAAGGGTTTTTAAAGGAGATTCTCAGCTTTCCACCAATATAAATTATGCATTACTTTGAATTTAATAAATTATTATTATTCATTTTCTATTTAAATTATGACTAAAGTCCTAATTGATAGGCTAATTGAAAAACATCTATAGATTTCAAATGGTATCATGTTTTTTGAATCCAAAATATGTGTCACATTCTATGATTTACATACTATAGGATTAAAAAAGAAAAAATTAATTTCATGAAGTTTTGACCAAGTTAAGGTGGTTAGAGATAGGAGTTTTTATATTTTTTAAAATTTGTAATAAAAAATTCCTAATTAATTATTTACTTGGAAAAAAATTACAAAAAAATATGCATCACATCGGGACATGAGTCCTCTACTTATATCTAAAATATTATACAAGAATATTATCATTTTATTGTGGTTAGGGTGGTCAGACAAACACCTACTTCTTATTTTTTCCCTGAAATTTAATTACTACTGCATTGAAATTTCAAATTTTCACCAAATAGATTTTTATTTTTTTAAATAAACCTAGTATTTTAGAAACTAAATTCAATTTTCTATAGATTCCATTCTTACATATTTTAAAAATAATATAGATAAGTTATTCAAATTTTTACGTCAAGTTGCCTAACTCTGATTTTCTAAATTTTTATCGCCACTTAAGGGCCTATTTTTTCCATGATGATCCTGCACATACCCTTCATCTTGATGGAATCATCCTCTATTACTCCTAAAACATCTATTTATCAAATACAAATTAACAAAATTGAATCTATGAAACCTATAATTATTTTCCATCTTCATTCCAATGTTCTTTGACCACAAGCTAATCTTGTTCCTGGTGTTTGAGGTGTTCCAAAACCACCTAGACCTCTTGGCTAAATTTTAAAATTAAAAAAAAAAACTTTAAAAAATAATCTTGATCAAAATGTGTCACATCAACCTTATTATCATGTAATTTCTCACACATACAAGACCCAAAATAATAAACAACATAATAAAGACTAATTGCTCCCACTTATATTTCACTTCCCCGACCTTTTCTTCTTTGTGCACCTGATCATCCTTAGTATGTTTGTAAAGAGTAAGATATTGTCAAGTAGCTTCATGCTACTCCTACTAAGATCTCACTTTGGTAATTGTTACAAACTCTACCTCTATACCCCAAGATGCTCTAGGAGGAATTACAAAAGATATTTGTACCACCTTCTACTAGACTTTTAATGGTGCATAAACCTTATTAGATTGTATGCATGCAACAAATTTAGATATTATATTCTATCTTCATAAGTTACCTTCTTATGAGATTCTATGACAAAATGTTCCTCTTATGATTCTAGTCATCATTAATTAAATGGAATAAAGAATAAACTAATTGATAATGTATCAGGCCTTAATATTTTTGCATTGACCTATTGCATAATATTAGTCTAGATACATATCTCATTAAACTTGATACTCTTTCTATTTTAAATTTTGATAATATTGGTAGGTAGTCATTAGGTACAATAAAACTACCATTTGAGGTAGGACCCATGAATTTTCATACCCTTATCCATGTCATGCTTAATTTCCTTTTGTACAATATTCTTCTTTGTAGATAATGGATTCATGTCATGGGGTAGACTCATCTAGTCTTTACTCTATAATGAAGTTTATCTATAAAATAAAGCTCTATATGGTCGATGTTGATCTAAATCCAAAAAAAAAATTACAAGTAGAAGCCAGATATAAACCTCCTATTTCTAAATCTCTTAATACATTGATTCCATCTTCAAAATTTGACCCATTACTTTCTAATGATAACAACATTATTAATGTTGAACACTTCAAGAGACTTAGAGGTGGGGTGAATCAGTCTTATCAAAACTTAATCCCTTATGGAACTCCTTCAACACAAGACAACCTTCTTTACCAGATAAATAAACCTTTAAGAAAAATAGTAACAAGGATATAGTAGTTTGAATCCTTAGCAACTTCAACACTTTTTGAAAAATGAAGGATATAAAAATTCTACTTCTAACCAGATCAAAAATAATGAGAAACATAGAACACACACATGCAAAAGGAGAACACAATATTTGCATGGAAAACCCAATGAGGGAAAAACCATGATGAGAATTAACTCATAATATAAGGCTCACTACCAAAAAGACTTGCAGGAAGGCTCACTACCTTAGAGAAAGATACATAGGACTTACTAAATTGAAGACAACACAGATTTAGGAGAAAGATAAAATATGATTTAGAGATAATTACAATGATTTCCAACACAACACTATTGATTGGGGTGTTATAGCACAATTGATCTTCCCTTTCACACACTTTTGCACTATAACTATTGGGTATTCAATACAATTTACACACACACTTCTTCGCACTTGTACACTTCTCCACCTTGTTGCATTCAAAATGATCTTGCATTTATATCCATTGTAACACTTCAAAACTTCAATTAGATCGGCTAGGAAAAGGATAAACAATGAAATTAACTAGTCAGCTACCAAAACATAATGTGCTCCTACCCAGAAGATAGAGAGGACCAAAAAAACACTTAAACACTTATTTTAATGTGATCCAAAACCATTTAAATGCAAGCACACATCAACCTAAGTCATCATAAAGGAAACATGCAGATGAAACATTGAAGCACATAACTAGTCAACACATAAACATACTTCTTTTTGAATTTACATGATACGGTCCCAAGCAGGATAGGTCAAGACCCAAATTTATCACATATTCCATTACTATCGTAGTCCCTCAAGCACATGGTACAAGCAAAGGAACAAGCTTGTTGACTAGATATCCATAAATATCTAAGAAGGTCAACTCAAGAAATAATGTGGCACCAAAGCGGCTAATTAGAAATGTGCGGATCACATGAGGATTTTCCCTGTACATCCAAAAAACTATCATACACTTCTTCCATATTGTCATGCAATCAATATACACCATAAATCAGATACGTACATAATACTTCATTAAGGAAGCACAAAATACATAGCATGATGATGTAGCATTAGTAGAACAACTTATACACCACTTCAACACACAAGATTGGAACTAAGACACTCCATATATTTTGAGAGTACATTTACCAAGCCGCAAGAGTAGAGACATCAATGTAGAGAAATGTAGAAAATGCAGAGCATTTTTTGAACTAGTCTAGAAAACCAACTACACTGCCAAACTTCTACAATTCACAAAGATCTCCTTGGTAACATATGTGACCTCAAAAGTTAGGAGTGCAATATCCATAGAACACAGACATTGAATACCAAACCACAAGACCAAAGAATCAACAGTGCAAGAATGTTGAGCATTCTCCTAGACAGACTTCAATGCAACTTCCTGAACTAGAAACACTTAAGCAACTAATGGATGCTAAAACTTTCTTTCAGCAACACATACTTCATTAGGAAAAATATGAGAGAGCATAAGATTTAATATAGACCTTCAAAAATATATCTCCACAATAAGTCATGCTTCTAATCATCAGCTTAATGCTTCTAATCTTCATCTAAATATATCATTATTAAATAAACTCTATTGATAGTAATAATGCATTATATGAACTTCAAAAAATCCTCTTTGATAAGGGATGACATCCAATCATTAACTTCAACAATTCTTCTTTGATAAGGCATGGTATCCATCCATGAAATTTAGCAATTATTCTTTGATAAGGCGTGATATCGATCATGAACTTAAACAATTCTTCTTTGATAAGACATGACATCAACCATGAACTTAAACAAATCTTCTTTGATAAGGCATGAAATCCAACCATGAACTTCATTGCCAATGTTAGACCAAACTAAATGTAACAATGAAAACCAATATAAAGGACTAACAACTTACTTTTTAGTGTTGACATCAATGAAAACAATTTCCAAAAATCTCCTTAATATTGACATCAATGACAACTTCCAAAAATCTCCCCCTTTGGAATTGATGACAACACACACTACTTACTCTCCCCCTTTTACATCAAGAACAAAGGGCCATATATTTCTGTATAAAGCAACAACACCTGTTTTGACTTTAGGGACAATGGGAAAAAGTATCTTCTATTGAAGCAACAAGACATACTCCCCCTTTGACAAAAATCATTTTTACAGCTATAGAAAACTGCCCCTTACTAGCAACTCCCCTTGAGTGGTTCCACACATCAATCTAGGGAAAAATATATGACATGAATTTATCCCCCTGGATAAATGCACCATTTATGCATCTAGTTAGAACAAGGAGGGGAAATTACCTACAAATTCTACTAGAGATACTCAAAATTATCCTTTGAAAGTACCTTAGTGAAAATATTTGCAATCTAGTCCTTTGTAGGCACATACTCCATTTTGACTTCATTTTTTGCAAACCTCTCTCTTAGAAAGTGGTACCAGATTGAGATGTGTTTAGTTCTTGAGTGCATTACCAAATTCTTGGAAATGTTAATTGCACTTGTGTTGTCACATATTATAGGAATGGTTTCATCACAAACCACCTTCACATCCTTCAAGGTCTACTTCATCCAAAGCACTTGAGTACAACAAGATATTACAATAATATATTCTTCTTTTATTGTGGACAAAGACATTGAATCATGCTTTTTATTGAACCATGAGACCGCTTTGTCTCCCAAAAACAATGCACTTCTTTTATTTCTCTAGTCATCAACACAACCTACCCAATCAACATTAGTATAGGCACTCAAAAGAGAAATTTTGATTCTTTTTGTACCATAGGCCATAATCTAGAGTACCCTTTAAGTATCAAAAGATTGTTTTCATGAATTTCTCATGAGATTTTTTAGGATTGGATTGAAGTCTGGAAAAAAAACATACCACATGCATGATATCTAGTCTAGAAGTAGTTAAATACAAAAAACCTCCAATCATCAACCTATAGAGAGTCTAATCAACCTTCAGATACTCATCAAATTTTCTTAAGTGACAGCCTATTACCATAGGAGTACCCATGATTTGGAATCTTCCATCTCAAACTTTTTCAGCATTTTATTTACATATTTGGCTTGAGAAATAAAGATTCCACCCTCTTGTCAAATAATTTGTAGTCCAAGGAAGAAACAACTCATGGATTATTGACATCTCAAATTCTTTATACATCTCTTCTATGAAATTTTTACACATCATCATCTCCACCAAAGATGATTTCATCAACATAGACAACCATAATCAACAACTTGTCTTCCTGAACCTTAAAGTATAGATTAACATTTGCATTACCTTTCTTGAATCCTTGCTCAAGTAGATAGTTATCCAATCTAGCATACCAAGATTTGGGAGATTGATTGAGACCATATAGAGCTTTCTTGAGTCTATAAACCATGTATAGATCCTCTAGTAACAAGAAACCATTTGATTTCTCAATATACACCTCTTCTTCTAGATCACCATTCAAGAAAGTTGACTTGACATCCATTTGATATACTTTGAATTTATTATTAGCAACAAGAGAAAGAAACATCCTTATTGCCTCCAATCTAGCTATCAGAGAAAAGGTCTCCTCAAAATCAAGACCTTGAACTTTTGAATAGCCATTGCAAACTAATCTATATTTTTTCCTTATTAATTTACCATATTCAGTAAACTTATTCTGGAAAACCCATTTTTTCCTATCACATTCTTATTAGTTTTTCTAGGAACTAATTCCCAAGTGTGGTTATTCTCTATTTTATTTAGTTCTTCCTCCATTGCTATTATCCAATTATCATCTTTACTAGCATGAATTGAGTTCTTGGGTTCTACTTTTGATAATAAACATATTTTTCCTTGTTTAGTTTCTTTTGCAAACTTTTTTATTGTCAACACACCATCATTTTTATCTTCAATGATATGATTTGGAGAGTTGTTCTTTTGCACATTTTTTTTTGGATTCTTGAGAGTCTTCACTAGTTCTAGTTCCTTTTCTTCTTTCTCTTCTATTTCTTATTCTTCTTCTTCTTCTTCAATCTATGGAAGCATATCAAATATAGGAACCTTAGGTTTATGTGAGATCTAACACAAGTATTCATCTAACTTGAAATTTATAATTTCACTCATCTTTCCCAATCTATTATTGTAGCATTTTTATGCCTTGATCCTAGTTGAGTAACCAAGAAATATTCCTTCATCTCTTTTGATATAACAACTTCTCCTAAAGATTTCAAAATATCTAATAGCAGGAAGTATTCTATACCACAACTCATAAGGGGTCTTATTGTTGTTGACCCTTAGTTGCAATCTATTAAGAAAATAGATAGCAGTATGTATTGCTTCCTTCCAATACATATCTCGTAGGTCAACATCTTTCATAATTATCCTAGCCATTTCTTACAATTTTGTATTCTTTCTTTCAACTACCCCATTTTGTTGAATGGTTCTAGGACCATACATATGTCTCCTAATACCATGATCTTCACCAAAATTTTCAAATTAATAGGAATTAAATTCACCTCCTCTATCTAACCTTAAAAATTTGATCCTAGTATTCATTTCATTCTCAACTTTTTCTTTAAAAATCTCAAACTTATCAAAGGATTTCGATTTCTCTCTTAAGAATGTAACCCAAGTCATTATAGTGTAATCTTCTATAAGCAACATCAAGAGCCTTTCATCTTGTTGACTCCTTATCCTTGTAGGTCTACATAGATTAGTCTGAATTAGCACCAATGGCATTGAAACAAAGGGCTACTTGATTTTGAAGCTATTCTTTGTTTTCTTTCCCATATGAAATTCTTTGCACAAAGTGTTTGTAGGCTTGGTTATCCTAGGCATATCTCTCACTACATGAGAGGAATTTATCTTCACCATGTTCTCAAAGTTGGTGTGCCCCACTCTTTTGTGCCACAACCAACATTCTCCAAACTAAGGAAATAAGAATATTCTTCCATTAGTCTCCTTTAGATGATAGACATTACCATTTTTCCTTGTCTCTTCAACAAAAAGCCTTCTAGAACCTTCCTTTCTGATCTCACATCCATTAGCATGAAATGTGATATTTTATCCTTTTTTGCACATTTGAATGACACTTAGGAGATTATTTTTTAGGCCTTTGACATAAAGGAAATCTCTAGTTTCATTCTTTCCATCAATTGTTATATCACCTTTTCCATATTTTTGTGTTGAATTATCATCACCAAAATTAAAAACTACACTATTGGCCTTCTTGATATTGATGAACTTACTTCTATCATTGGTCATGTGGTGAGAACACCCACTATCAATCACCCAATAATTTTCCTCTTTCTTTATGTGAAAGGCAGTACATAGTGCCATAGATCTTTCATTAACCTTACTCTTTTGCAAGGCACCTGACCTTTTACATTTTCTAGTATTGTTATTTTTTCCTTCTAGAGCCATGAATATATTTCATCATTTAAATCATTATCTTCATATTCAGAGGAATAATTTATCTCCTTAGAATATAATCCTCTTTTGATTTTCTCTCTTTTGTTAACATCAATAGATTCTTTATAAGAACATCTAGATGTAAAATGACCAACTCTTCCATAATTGAGACACTTGAATTGTAATTTACCTTTGTATTTGTTCGGTGCCTTTCTTCAATATTATCACAAAGTTTTCTTAAACCTCATCAAATTCATCATTTTGATTAGAAACTTTATATTCAATATTTTTGTTCTTTGAAAGAAACTTCCTTCTTTAGAACATCTTGACCAAACTCTCTCATCTCAAAGGTAGTAAAAGTACCAAACATTTCATCAACTAAATACTAATCCAAGTCCTTTGACTCTTCAATGGTAGACACTTTTTGACTATGATATTTTGGGAGAGATCTCAATTTTTTTTTTACAATTTCACTTTCTTTCACTTCTCCACCAAGTTTGGAGATGCCAAAAACAACTTCTTATACCCATAGCATATAACTTGCAATGTCTTCATCTTCAGTCATTTTTAGAGTCTCAAATCTACTTTTAAAGATCTGGATCTTAGCTTGATTCAATTTAGTGTCTCCTTAATATATTCTAATAATATTTTCCAAAGCATCTTTGGTAGAATTGAAATTCATCACCTTCAAAAAATTTGAATCAACCAACTCATACAGGATATAATTCTTTGCTTTGGCATTGCACCCATATAACTTGATTTCAAGGAGATCAATAAGAGGAGTGGTAGGATCAATATAACCACTTTCGACTAATTTCCACACACCAAAACCAAGATATTCTAGGTGTCCTTCCATTCTCATTTTCTAGGATTAATTAGTCCCATCAAACCTAGGACCCTTGCATGAACCATCATGTGTCATCCCAGATATTTGCCTCAATTTATTAAGATTCTATAGAGGAACTTAGCTCTAATACCAATTTTTGAACACTTCGAGAGACTAAGAGGGGCATGAATTATTCTTATTAAAACATAATCCCTTTCAAAAATCTTTCAACACAAGACAACCTTCTTTAGCAGATCAAGAAACCTTTAAGAAAAATAGTAACAAAGATATAACAGTTTGAATCCTTAGCAACTTTAGCACTTTTTGAACAATGAAATATATATCAATTCTACTTATAACCAGATAAATAGTAATGAGAAATATAGAACAAAAAAATGTACAAGGAGAACACCATATTTACATGGAAAACCTAATGAGGGAAACATCACATTGAGAGTTAACTCACAATATAAGGCTCACTTCCAAAAAGAATTGCAAGAAGACTCACTACCTTAGAGAAAGATACAAAGGACTTGTTGAACTGAAGACAACATGAATTCAAGAGCAAGATATAGGGACCTGGTGAAATTTACTATCTCAGAGCATGATACAATATGATTTAGAGATAATTACAATGATTTCCAACACAACACTCCATTCACTAAGGTATTATAGCACAATTGATATTTCCTTTCACACACTTTAGCACTATCACTACTAGATATTAAATATAATTTTCATACACACTTCTTCACACTTGTACAGTTCTCCACCTTGTTGCATCCAAAATGATCTTGCATTTATATCCACCACAATAATTCAAACCATTAATTAGGTCAACAAGGAAAAGGTTAAACAATGAAATTAACTGGCCGACCACCAAAAAATATTATGATCCTATCCAAAAGAAAGAGAGGAAAAAAAACTCTTAGCACTTCTTTTAATGTGATCCAAAACCATTTACACACAAACACACATCAACCTAAGTCAACATCAAGGAAACATGTGGATCAAATATTGAAGTACATAACCATTCAAACCATAAAAATAATTCTTGTTGAATTAACTGATGTGGTCCCAAACAAGATAGGTTAGAACCCAAATTTATCACAACACATCTTCCATTGTTGGTGTAGCCCCCAAGTTCACAACACGAGAAAATGAACAAACCATGTCGGCCAGATATCTACAAATATCTAATAATGCCAACTCAAGACATAATATGACACAAAAATGACCAATTAGCAACATGCGGATCACATCAAGATATTCCCTAAATATCCAACAACACTTTCATACACTTATTCCATACTATCATGTAATGAACAACCACTATAGATCAAGCATGTACAAAAAAATTCTTTCAGTAAGCACAAAATATATATCCAAATGATGTAGCATTAGTATAAGAACTTCCAAACCACTTCAACACATGATACTAGAAATGAGACGCTACACAAATGTTGAGAGAAAATTCACCAAGTTGTAGGAGCAGAGACATAAATGCAGAGAAATGTGGAGCATTTCACATACTATTTTGGACAACCAAAAACATTTCCAACCTTTTGTAATTTACAAATACCTACTCAACAACATAGGTGAACTAGAAAGATAGGAGTGCAACATCCACAAAACAATAAAACTGAATCCACAACCATAAGACAAAAGCATCAATAGTGGAGGAATGCAGATAATTTTCTTGGAAAGACTTCAATGTAACTTCCTATACTAGGAAAACTAAAGCAACTTGCAGAGGCCAAAACTTCCTTTCAACAACACATACTTCATCAAAAACATCAGGAGAGAGAATAAGACATACTATAGACCTTCAAAAAAATATCTCCACAAACAATCATGCTTCTAATCATCATCTTAATGCTTCTAATCCTCATATGAATATATCCTTATGAAATCAACTCCATTGATAGTAATAATGCATTATATACTTCAACAACTCTTCCTTGATAAGGCATGACATATAATCATGAACTTTAGAAATTATTCTTTCATAAGGCATGACATCCAACCATGAACTTCAAAAATTATTCTTTCATAAGGCATGCCATCAACCATGAACTTTAGCATGTTGATATATGGTTAATGCTCCCCTCAGGATCCACCATAGTTGTGGTGTAAAAGAGTATGGTATCAAGATCCGCTTAGATCATAATCCACATGATTCTACAACTATTCTTGGTTACCATCCCTTGAAACATAGAAAAGCCTCTTGTAAAACCTATCTTAATGTAAATATGATATTCAAGTCACAAAACTATTTTACATCATCACTTAATCAATTCTACCTTAAAATTATAGACACAAGTGCTACTTCTAGCACACCTTCATTTGATATCTTCTCAACAGATGAGTCCTTGGGTGAAATCATAGGATTCTATAAGCACTTCCCCCAATATCATCATTATCATATTTTTTTATTGTTTAAATATTGAGGCATACTTTGGGAAGGATGCTTGTTTATCAAATGACACCTTTTTTTATTAGGGGACTCCTAAAAAATCCCTTATCCTCCCAATGTCCTAGATCACATTACTCTCCTTTTTAGAGATATTGTCGATGTCTCGATGGATCTAGTTAACCTCAAGAAGGTTATCCCAATTCGAAAGTTCCTAGAATCTAATGAAAGACATAAAAATTCTACGATTTTACATGAATTTTGATCTCTTCACTTGGTACTATTCAAATATGCCTAGTATTTATCCAAAGGTGGTGACATGCATAATATTCTATTGCATATCGATGAAAAACCCATGAGAAGAAAGATCTAAAAAATGAATAACAAGGTGAAATTATTAGTTAAGGCTAAGATTTAGAAGCTTCTAAGAGTTTTATTTACCCCCCTATTGACTATTCCACTTGGATATCAAAAATCATTGTTGTTACTAAACCTGACAATAATATTTGGATGTATAGTAATTTTTGTGTTCCCAAAAAATATTCCTTAAAAGACTATTTTCCTTTTCCTAACATTGACACTATTATTGTTTCCATTTCTAAACATTCCTTACTCTCCTTTATGGATGTGTTCTTTACATATAATCATTTTATTAATCCTCAAGATCAATATAAAACAACTTTTATTACACCTTCAAGAACATTTTGTTGGGTGGTCATGCCTTTTGGACTAAAAATGTTGGTGCAACATACCAATGTTCTATGGAAATCATCTTTCATAAATTAATTCACAACATCTTGGAGGACTATGTTGATGACATCTTGGTCAAGCCCATCCTGCATTAGGATCATGTCAAAATACTTTGTCAAAGTTTTGAATAAATTCATAGATACAATATGCACTTGAATCCTCAAAACTCTATCTTTGGTATTGATAGTGGAAAGTTATTGGGGCTCATTGTCCCGAATCATGGTATTGATGTTGAATAAAGAAAATTGATGTTATAGTCAACATGCCACCTATAAAAAATATTTCTCAACTTCTTAGTTTACAAGGAAAGGTTTAGACTATTCATCAATTTGTCTCAGTACTAGTAGAACAAACTCTCCCTTTCACTCAAATTATAAAAACATATTCTCAAATTTAAAATGGAATGAGGATTTTCAAAAGGCTTTTGATGATATAAAATAATATTTGGCTAACCCTCCTATATTAAAACCAGTTGTCTCAGGATTTCATTTCCTTTTTTATACCTTTGCTTCATCTAATGCTCTTGTAGAACTATTGGCACAAAATGATGATGATGATGATAGAGAGAATGTTTTATATTATATTATATTACATTATACAACAGTGAAATAGTTTCTACATTTTTTATTTTCTATACATAATTTGAGACACTATCTTATTAATGTTGAAACACATGTCCTTATAAAATTTTATCCATTAAAGAATCTCTTTTCTAAAACAAATCTTTCAAGATGTCTTCCTAAGTGGGTGATGTTGTTAATGTAATTTAACATTAAATTTCTCTCCCAAAAGGAAATTAAGGGTCAAGCATGAAACAAACATTTATCCAACACCCCTTCACCACTTTCTCTTCCAAATCAAGACACATTCCCTGATGATCACATCTTCCCTTCAGATATTGATCAAGGATTTCTTTTTTTCTTTAGTGGTTCCAGATGTTGAATTGGCTCTAATTTTGGTGTTAGATTAATACCCCCTTTAGGAAAGCCAATTCCATTATCTTACAATATCAATTTTTATGTACTAATATTGCATAAAATGAAGCCCTTATTGTTGGCTTGCATGATGCATTATCTCTTAATATTAAACATCTCTGTATTTTTGGTGATTCACAGTTTATAATAAGGAAAATTATTGGATCTTATCAAGCAAAGAAAGAAAAGATGTCACGAAATCATGACTTGTTGTTATCAATTCTGAATTGTTTCTCTTATTTCATTATTGATAATATTCCGTAGAAATATAATCAACATGCAAATGAAATGGAAATTTTGTCCTCCCTTATATCCCCTGATGACTCATCCATTGATTTCCAATTCATCATTCATAATCTCTCTTCACCATCTATTTTTATAAACTATTTTGGCATTGTTTGTTGTTACAAAATTGATTCATATGAATTGTACACCCAAATATTTCAATATTTATGTGACGATATATTTCCAAATCCTTCATCCAAAAATTAACAAGCTCACATTCGTAAGAGCAACATGTTATATTATTTTATCTAATATTATTTATCACAAATGATACAATAGTCTCCTTATTTTTTGTCTTAGAAAATAAAATGTTCTCATTGGCCTTGGGGAGGCCCATTCAAGTTCCTAGAGATGGTATTTTGGTGGTTGATATTTGGCTCAAAAATTTCCTTATATAGGTTACTACTAGAAAATTATGGAACAAGATTATTTTTTCATCATCAAAAATTACCCTCAATAAAAAAATAATGTGATTCAATATCCTACCCAAGAACTTCATGCCCAAGTCCCCTTAGCCATTTTCTATGTGGAATTTGAATGTTATTGGAAAAATTTCTCCTCATTCTTAAGGACATAATTTTATTCTCACAACTATTGATTACTTCACAAAATAGGTTATAGTAGTTCCACTTCAATCCACGAGTGTCAAAGTGATATTTTTCTTTATTCTTGATAATATCTTTTCTCAATATGGTCTTCCTTCCACTTTGCTTTCCGATAATGATTCATAATTTAATAAAAAATAGGTGAATAATTTCCTGATAAATTTCACATTCAACATCACTTCTTCACACCATACCATCCTAAATCAAATGGTCAAGTTGAATCTCCCAATAAAAAATAAATTAAATCATTCAAATATTTATTAATAAACATGGTGAGGATTGACACACTCAAATTTATTATGCATTATGGTGTTATTGAATGAGTGTCCATACAACTAAAGGCATGAACCCGTACAATCTTGTGTATGGTGTCAATGTAATCACTCCCTTGGAGTTAGAGATTCCTCCATTATATATTTATCTCAATATAATTATCAATGAAAGTTGTTATAGGGAACATGGTAAGTGCACAAAGTTGTGACACAATTAAAATTCTTTGGTTTTTTCCCTAAATTGAATATTTGACACTCACCAAAGGTTAAAGTTATAAAAAATTTTAAATTTAATTTTACCTTATGTTATTGAAACTCATGAGTACTCTACATTTTTCTCCTCCCCAATTCATGCTCACCAAATAAGTAGCCTTTTTTTCACTTGGATCTTGTGAGATCTTTTTCAAGATCTCACCAAGATGCTGAGGAGGTCAAAGAGGTAAGTATCTCTACTTTTTTAGTTTCAATTTTTGATTAAATTGTAGATTGAATTAGGTTTTTAATTAAATTTTTTTTTAATTTCCAAAAAATGAATTTCCACCCCCAAATGTTTAAAATCCTCCATCACCTCCTCATGAACAAGAAACACATCAAAATCCCCTTCGATTCCTAGGCATCCCTTAGGAACACAAGAAAATATTCTAGGGTAAATAAAAAACGAAAAGATCTCGAGGAGTTGATTAGAATGCTAAAGGATAATGCTGCAACAAACCCTCATAGGAGGGGCCTTTTTGAATCCATACGGTCTATTGTATCTAATGTAGGATCAATGAGCAAACCATTTAATTTTTGGTCCAAATAAGAGGGAGGAACAAAAACAATTTTATATAAACACACTTTCATATGAAAATGTAAAGTAAAATAATATTAACAAATCCAACTTGTGTGCCCTCTTCACTGATCCACAAACCAAACAACCTTTATCAAATGGATGGAGGAGTTTCCCCATCCATTCGTGCCACCACAAAGGGATAAAAAATATTTGGGATAGGTTGTGGATGGTTTTTTACCAGCCTCCATGCAATAACTATGAGGTTCCATAGTAATTTTTGATGAAAATCTATTGAGTCTCTCCTTAATGAGAATTCAAATTATTTTGACTATCTATATCTCTAGGGTAGAGGTGGGGGATTCACACATGACATATTGTCAACAAAACATAACCCATAGTTGACACTGAGACCATTGCCTAGATTTATGGAGAAGCATGTGATTTTTCCTTCCATTATGAAAGATATTGTTAAGGTGAAAACCTTAGACTCCATTAGCTCACTCACTCAGAGCTATGTATAGTAAGTGAGGCTTCTAGTACAGGGTGATGTGGGTAAGCCTTCTAAGCATAGAGTTCCAATCTACTTTTTTCACTCTTATGGCACTCTTTACACAAATGATCCTAAGAGTATTCAAGATGTAACTATGTAGGCTACATTAGTTTCACAAAGGATGGTTATGAAAGAGTCTTTATTGAATGAAACATTCAACATCAATACTCACATAAATTTCATCAAGTTCATTTAATTATGTTTATTAAATTTTACTCTAAAATGTAAGAGAAACTAAATTAGTAAAATGAGAATGATGAAAATTCAGTGTCAGAGTGTTCATGCTACTTACAACTTTCCCCCAAAACCCCTATTTCATGACATCATCAAGTCCACAGATATGTAACCAGTAAATAAATATAATTATTACATGTGAATAGTTGAACCTTATATGAATGGTTTTCTCATAGCTCACATTGGATGTTGAATAGTTTGATGGTGGACCTTCGACATTGACACCTCTCACTTATCATTGTTGATGAAATTTCACCCAAGTAACCTTTATTAATTAATGGTGTTGTAAAATAATGTTAGGTATTTTTGGTTATTTGAACAACATTTATTGTTTCATTTTTAGTTGTTGACATCAGATACTCCTCTTGATGTTCATACCACAATGGACTATGGTGTTGCTATAGGAGTAGAAATTTTTGATCCTTTCATAGAGGTATGAGAAAAATTAGTAAATTTCACATTATATTTAATATTTTTTTAGTCAATTATTAAAAAATATTGATATTTGTATGCAGTTTAATTGCTATCTTTAAATGCTTGCTACAGGGGCTTGTCACTCCAGATCATGAATTTTCCCTTGTTGTGGATGAGAGATAATTATATGTATGCAGTAAGTGATTATTATGTTATACTTCATTCCACAATTCAATTTGTATATTAATTTCTACTTTTTATTGTATTAGATGGGCCTCTAGAGAAGTCTAGAGAGGAGGATTAGTGAGCACACTCAAAGACACCAACATCACATGCATGTCCATCCAGTTGATAGTCAAAGGAAGCTTATGATCTATTTACTTCCCCTAGTGGGAAATGACTATGTATTAGGGTCCTTTTCTTTGTGCCTATGTGGCATTTTTGAACATATGTTTTGTATTATGGATATGTGACATTTTATGTCCATATGGATTTTTTGCAAGCCTATACGACTTTTTTGGATATATTGTATACTTTTATTGGCACTTAATGTTGTATGGACTTATGAATTTTAAGTTAATGAAAATATTTTTACCACTGTTATCCATATTTTCACTACAAATGGTTAATTTAATAGATGAATAATTACACAAAGTTCATTGTTAGTAACTATAAAATTATTGCAAATAAACTGGGCCTCTTTAGGGGGAAAGCCTCCTTTAATTTAAACAATATTGGTAGCACAAGCATATGATTTTTTGAAGTCTTTGATAGATATATTATGGATGAATTTTAGATCACAAGCATTTGGTAACATACTGGAGCTGAAAAATATTATAATGCAACCATAAAGATATATTACTGGGTCTAATTCATTATATCACATGTGTAGAGATCACATTGTCATACTAACTTATTACATCGTACCTTTATATTTTCCATTACTTTAGGCACATCATGCTTTATATAAATGTACATCGAGCTTCCATTGTGATATCTTTATATTTTAGAGTGACATAATCTACACCAAGATTTCATTTCCATATCCTTATAGTAGGTGGCATAATGCACTCCCCACTGAGGGAAATCATCTTTATTTTCAATGATATATTTCTTAATTAATCCTTGTGGGTATCTTATTATATACATAACTACTGTTGAACACCTAGAATATTGAGAAGGGCGGTGAATCAATATTCCTTTAAACCAATTAAACACAATTCATCCAATAATCATAATAAATATAACTGCAATGAATGTGTAGACATGTAGAAATTACCTAATGTATATCACACATCCTAAATGATATTTTTTCATTATTGGCATCATCATCACGTATATAAGTGTATTTCACATCATTTGCATCATTTAACCCTATTTTCCTCTATTAATTGAATAATATTAAATTATTTAATTAATTAAATTTCATTATTAATCTAATTTTATTCCTCCCAATTAATTAAATAAAAACAAGTTATTTAATTGTGTCGTGAATATGCCCTTTCCTCCTAAATAAATTAAATTGTTATCATTTAATAATTTAGTCACAACACTTTCCCTTCTCTAAACTTGAATAATTAAATAAATTATTCGACATCATTCAACATAGTTAACAAACAAATACAACTTTATTTGTTAAATTCAAACATGACTTGCATGTTCATCTCTAAATATTAATTAATGATTCAATTAATTAATTATCCTCACCCCTTTTGTGATTGAGAAAATTATTACCACTGATTTCTCACTCTAATTGGCTAACCCATCTATTTCCTAACCAACACATCTATTCTTAAATTCAACTAACCACTCAACTTGATTTCTTCAATCCCAAAGATTATGCAATCTAATTCCTCAAATTATGCAATTAAAGTTCTTAATTGGATCAATCATAGAAGCTAACTGAGTAATCTATTTCTTCTCAATGGTTCTCAACTATTGATCATGATTTGGCATTGTTGCATCTTGATCGTTCATCTCAAAATAGAAAATCTATAAAATAATCTTCTACCTTCTCACAAATCATCTAGAATTTACAGAGCGAAGCATTGAACAATTGATTCTCTAGCACATTGATAATAATTGTCTTCTTATTCTAGTTCACCATTAACATACTTTGAAGCTTTTGCAACAACAAAAATGGAGGCTTTATATTGAATCGAGAAATCCGACATCCAAACTCCAATACAAAAACAATGCCTACATGGAATAGTATAGTTGTGTTTCGAGAATTCATCATTTCTTGCTTATGCTAATCTATTTCATTGAATTCATTACTTTACAGTTCATTTCATGAGTATGATTTTGGAATTTAATCTTCTTTTGAATTGATTTAGTTTAATTCATGCTTGTTTTCCTTATGCTTTATTCCCCCCTTACAACATTTGGCATGCCCAGTGGGACCTAGGTCGTTAACACTAATATTTTCGTGATTTTATTTGAGAAGTTACATGTTCCAGAATATTGATGTTATTTTTTGAAATGTTGTTGATAATTTTCACATAGAAGTTCCAAAAATTTAATGCAATTTTTTCACGTTCTTAGCATGGTTGTACTTTTTTCAACCACTATTGTACTAAACAGGCATGCTATTGACTTTTAAACTGCCATTGTCTTACAGGTTTCTAACATAGTTGATTTTGACATGGTTGTTATTATCTCTAACAGGTTTGTGGTTGCACGTTTTTGGAACACTATTGTTTAACTTGGTCATTATTGTTCCAAAAAAAATTCTACTATTGTACTGAAGATTGTCGTTATTGTCCTATTTTTTAATTTGTTTCAATCTATAGGTTTTTTCTTCTGATTTGTCAATTGTCCTAACCCTAAAAAGTGACTATTTGTTGTGATGGGAAATTCTAACATTGTTGGTGCATCCCTTGTAGGAGTATGGCACATGTTTTCATGAGAAAAACTAACAGTTTGATTGAAAATTTAACAAACAGTCCAAGTCCATTTTAGTTTTAAAGCTTTCTTAGTTAGGACACATTTCAATTGGTGTTTAAAACTGAACCTGCAACTTTCACATTTCAATTGGTGCTTAAAATTGAACAAGGAAACTTACATATTTCGCTTTGGTTCTTTTAAAAATGAAAAAGGAAAAATCCCACATTTCAATTGGTGCTTAATAATTGAACAAGGAAACTCACACATTTCAATTGGTGCTTCTAAAATTGAATGATTTTTATTTTGACATTGTTAAAAGCGAACAAGGTTTCATTTGTTGACCCTTTAAGATGAACAACATAATTAGAAACATTTCATTTGGTGTTATAAAATTGAACAAATCAATTCTGATTTTCACATTGCTATATCTTGCTTGAAGTCTAAAACACTTTAAATTTGGTGTACTTAAAAATTGAATTGGTATCTTTACACACTTGAAATTGTGGGTTTAAAAAGAAACTACTATGGATTGTATACCCAGTACTTGGCAAACCAAGTGTGTATCCTCACATATTATGATGATCTTGGGTGTCAAAAAGCACTTTGGGTTTCACAATAATTAATTTTTAGCATCACCTTTAGATTGGGCCTGCCTAAGAGACACATCCCAAAAGGAGAACTCAAAGGTGACTCAAAGCAAAATTTCCCTCAAGCTGCTATATAAATGATTTCAGTGAAAGCCAAGATTTTACTGGTATTAGGTTCGTCTGTGTGGTGTCATTCATAACGGGGATGTACCTTTGCATATAAGTGCCCCCAATAGGAGTGATTAAAGTCTTAAGTGGCTTATTGTGCACTCTTCAAGTACCAGTACCTTGAGCAGTGATTAAGAGCTTTAAATTAGTTTTACCCACCTTTTAATTAAGATATTCTACTTGGTAAAATTGTTTAGTGTAAGATATGTGCATCATACTCTAAATAACTTTACTCACCATAAGAACTCCCTTGAATTAAGACATAAATATTTGGCTTGTATAAGTTACTTGTAGCTTGCTACTTGTATCTTTTTGGGGAGAGGGTGATTGGGTCATCCTTCCATTCCTGGAGGCCCCTATCTATCCATTCTTGAAATAATTAAGTGTATACAATCAGAAGGGTGTACCTACGTTACTTCAAAGTAGCTTCCAATTTGTGGGCCTAAAAGTGTCTAAATTGGACAATTTGACCTTAGGGATAATATTTCTTGATATGGTTTAATGTTGTTACCAGTTTAAACATGGACTAATTTTGGCCCCTTATCATCAAAATGTTGCGGTTAGTTTTGTACACTTTTTTTGATGTGTTTTATCACTTGGCAAATCTTAGATAAATATTCTCAAAAAATTAGATCCACCACAAATCTCAAAATTGCAAACTTGTCCAAACCATTGTTAAACGAAAAACTAGAAAATTCAGAAACAAGGACACTATTGACATTTATGTTGCTTCTGTCCTGAACATTTCCACTTTTGTCTTGAGTTTTGGTTGGTGATTTCCTAAGTTTTAGCTGCTACTGACCTAAAGATTGTAACTTTTAACAAGACTACCACTATTGTCTTCATTGTTTCACCAATCAAGAAAATTGAAACAAAGACCACTTTTGATAAACTTGTCATAGTTGTCCTAAAAAAATCAACCACTACTATCACAAAGATGGTTGCTTGTGTCAAAAATATTGTTATTGTTTTCTCTGTTAACATTCACAACTTGAAACAAAGACTATTATTGCTCAAATTACGACCGTTGTCTTAACTTACAACAACTACTATTCTAAATATTTCTGCTATTGTCTTGTTTGTTAGAGTAAAGGTCTTAACTTAATTATGTTGATTAAGTTACCTTTATTCCCTTCTTAAGATTTCACGTTAGTTTGCATAAAGTGACATTTAATAATTATATTAATTATTAAATGTTATCCTATTAGGGCTTCTATTAGGGTTTTATTAGGGTTTGCATGATCTCCTTTTTATAAGGATGGATCCCATAGTATTTCATATCAATTCATTCTCTCATTCTCTCTGATATATACATTTTCAGTTTTCAAAGAACCCTTGCTTGTTTGCCTCCATCTCTTCTTTTGTGATAGGTTATTTGCATGCAGGTGATCTTTGGGGTTTTTGGTGTTGTATTTTCTCAACTCCTACATGGTATTAGAGCTCCACAGCTGCTGCTTCTTGTTCTTGTTTTGAATATTTTTGGAGCTTCAAGGGTTTAGAGTTTGTTTTCTTGATCCAGGGCATACCTGCAATTTTGAACCATTTTCAGCTCAAACAGACATCGCCATTGCATCCGTAGTGGTCCAAAACCCCTGAATCGATTGTCCATTTTTCCATTTTGGACAAAGTCAAAATTTGAGGCAATTTTTTTTTACCTGGGCAGTCGTAAAACCCATCCATGGCTGGGTACAATTTTGCAAAATAAAAAATTATTTAATTTTTTATGTTCTACATATTTATTCTTTTCGGGCTATTTGCAAATATTATTGTTTGGGCTATTTGCAAATATTATTGTTTGGGGGGGGGGTTATTATATTTGGGGGGTCCCCCATAATGTTGAACTGGGAGAGCCTGACAGATCCATTGAAATGATGTGAAACACCCTATAGTGCATGAGGAAGAAGAAACAACATCTGAAAGTGCACAGGAAAGCACCTGCAATTGAAAAAGTGGTGTTCAAAACAAAGCACACATGCATGAGGCTAGAATCTTATGGATCCATGGTTGTCATGGAGGGACACTCACCGGACAAAGGTGTGATGGAAAACAAAGGCAAACTACACAATCCCCCATGGTATGGATTCACTGTCGTCATGGAGGGACACTTATGTAGATTGTTGTCTTCTTGTTTGTAATCATCCTATCTTCAGCGGAGGTTCTTCAGCACCATAGCAGTCATCTTTCAATAGTTGTTTGCAACTTCTTCTGCTTCAGTGATGTCTCTTCTTGGATTTCTTCTTCTCTTTCTGGAGTAGAGCTTTTTCCCATGAGGTTTTCTCTATTTCTCCATTTTATAGAGATTTGGTTGTATTTGGGTACCTGATCTGGCCTAGTTGTTGGGACCCATGTTTGCCTTCTTGCATTGTAGTTACTTTTGCTTTTCTGCATTTTTTTGTAGCTGCACTGTTGCTCATCTTAAGGGGGGGTGTTAGAGTAAAGGTCTTAACTTAATTATGCTAATTAAGTTACCTTTATTCCCTTATTAAGATTTCACGTTAGTTTGCATAAAGTGACATTTAATAATTATATTAATTATTAAATGTTATCCTATTAGGGCTTCTATTAGGGTTTTTCCTATTAGGGTTTTATTAGGGTTTGCATGATCTCCTTTTTATAAGGATTGATCCCATTGTATTTCATATCAATTCATTCTCTCATTCTCTCTAATATATACATTTTCAGTTTTCAGAGAACCCTTGCTTGTTTGCCTCCATCTCTTCTTTTGTGATAGGTTATTTGCATGTAGGTGATCTTCGGGGTTTGTGGTGTTGTATTTTCTCAACTCCTACATTGTTTTCTAGTGCAAATAAAAAACTGATCCAAAACTGGTTATTCATCCATCTTTTGAAAATAAAAATAGTCAGACTTCTAAAAAATTCATATTTTAATCTTTCCATATCCATTTACAAATCAAAACAATCAACCTAGTTTTAGGATACAAATCAAAAACAACTTGGATTATTCCCTTGCTCTAAAATTCTAAGATATTAACATTTTCTTGCATCCTCAAGGGTAGTTGAAGTAGATCATCAGCATATCCTCTAGAAAAATAGAGTAAAATATCGGTTCAAGTTTTGTACACTTTGAGTCCCAAAATTAGCATCATCTCAAAACATTCACTAAACATCACTCATACTTTAGGGTCTTGAGTATCAAAATCCATAGTAAACCATCAACACCTTTATCCAAAAGGTTTATTTTACATCATCTCCATTCATCATTATTTTCAAACAGAAAATACCAAAAACAAAACACCATTTCATTTCATAAATAGTGATCATAAAACTCCCAGGGATCTTGAACTTGTTTATGACAACCACAAGAACCCAACACAAGAAAAATATGGAATCCAACAAAGGTAGTTCAAGTGTACCTTGACATAAACCACCAATGAGGAAACCCAACCATGGGGTTACAAACCAAATGACCTTACAACTCCTCAAAGATAACCCACATTTAAAGCAAACCAAGATCAACCACCTAGAGAGGCAGAAATAATTCTTAGACATGAAGAAGGAATTTCTAGACAAAATCAACCTCATGATTCTCAAAATTACACTATAGAAGAAGATGATAGTTTCGAGGAACTTACTAAGGAAAGACTCTTAGAACACTCCCAAAATCCTAAGATGCAAAAACTTATGGATAAAATGTTTGGGATAAATGCAAACAAGTATTTCCTTGCACTCACAAAAAGTGCTACCAAACTACCCATAGGCTTCAATATGGACATTCTAAAAGATTCTAATCTTATTCCACTAGGAGATTAAACAATAGTTATCTAAGTACCAAAACCAACGATGAATCCTAAAATACCACCCTTGTTTTCACAAAACAAAGATCAACCTAAAATGCAACTTGTGGATAACCCATTGTTTAGGCCACCATCCTAAATTGAACAAGCAATTTTAGTACAATAGTATCAAGGAAATACAACTCAAAACATTCCACAACACAACACTATGCAAAACATAGGAATCCTTCCAATAGATCAACAAGGGAGAAACCCATCACAAGGGAGATGCATGCAACAACATACATCCTATATTGACCCTTCCAACAATGTACAATACCAACAAGGGAAATCCCAATAAATTCCATAATAAAGTGTACCAAAAATGAACTATCAAGGTACCCTTCAACAAAATACACAACGAAAAGGCATACCCCAAATGAACTATCAAGGAACCCTTTAACAAAATTCCCCACAACAACAAGGTGTACCACAAATGAACTATCAATGAACCCTTCAACAAAATCCACAACAAAAATGCATACTCGAAATGAACTATCAAGGTACCCTTCAACAAAATTTTGCACAACAACAAGGTGTACCATCAACGTAATACCAAGGTACCCTTCAACAATATTCACAACAAAAAGGTGTACCATCAACACAATACCAAGGTACCCTTCTACAAAATCCACAATAACAAGGCATACAATAAATGAACTATGAAGGTACCCTTCAAAAAAATTCCCCACAACAACAAGGTGTACAATCAAAACAATACCAAGGTACCCTTCAACAAAATTCACAATAAGGTGTACCATCAATGCAATACCAAGGTACCCTTCAACAAATTTCACTACAACAAGGTACACCATCAACACAATACCAAGGTACCCTACAACAACATTCACAAAAACAAGGTGTACCATCAATGCACTATCAAGGTACCCTTCAACAAAATCCACAACAACAAGTCATACCATAAATGGAATATCAAGGTAACCCTCAACAAAATCCCCAACAACATAATGTACCCCAAATAAAAATATACCAAGGTACACATCATCAAGGCATCCCTCCACCACAACAACAAAGCGTACCACAAATAAATCACCAAGGTATACCTCAAACTCAATACCATGGTATCCCCCAAAATAAAAATTAGGGAGTACAACAAAATCAATACCTAGGGGTACCTCAACAAAAATATCAGGGTATATCACAAACTCACCATACCTGCAACACATAATAAGGAACCAACATACCTTATACTCAACATGGTCCTCAAGGTCGCATAAATACACAATATCTTTTTTTGACCAAACAAATGTCATGGGACAACAAAGATACAATGTAAAAAATCCTCAAGAAAGCACACCAAAAAATGACATAAGTAACTAACTACAAACACTTAATCAAAGAATATTAGACATACAAATCAGAAAGCCAACAAAGAGCTATGCTCTATAGGATATTCTTTTGTATCCTTTTAATCAAAACTTATCCATGGTACCTTTCCCCAAAGGCTTTTAAATACCAAAATTGGACATGTATAGAGGGAAAGGAGATCCAATAGAGCATGTGCACAAATTTTTAGTATTTTTCATGTAACTACAATGAAATGATACCCACTTAATGAGGATTTTTCCACAAATTCTCAGTGGGATCACTATAGGCTGGTTCTCTCATTTACCACCAAGTATTAGAACATTTTATGAATTATCAAATAAATTTGTCATCCATTTCTCATACAACATAGAATAGGACATTACGATCATTGATCTCTATAAAATAAAATAAAATCAAGGTGAATCATTTTCCTTGTACCTACAAAGATGGAGACACAAAGTGAGAAAATTAAAATGGCCTCCTACAGAGAAACAAATTGTAGATATCTTTATCTCCAACATAAATGTAGACATCAATTACCAACTCACTATGTTATGCCCAATCAATCTTGAAGAAACTATTGAAAATGGGATACTCATCGAAAGAGCTCTCATTGCAAGGGGAGTAATCAAACTTTACAATCCTAAAGATCAACCTTCTACTTCAAATGACAAACCCAAGATATGGGCTAAAAAAAATTTGACCAATGATGGATCAGTCTATGCTAAGGATGTACAGAACATACAAACTCCCAATGTACCACAAAATCAGTTTCAAACAACACAACAAATTTATGCTCCAAACAACCCACAAAACAACCAGCCTAATTATCAATATAACAATCAACTTAGTTATCCTCAAAACAACCAACCAAGCAACCAAAAACAAAATCAAGGACATGATAATGAAAGGGGACCACCAAGAAAATATGACCAACCTCGAAGGAAATTTACTCCATTGAGATAATCTCTTGGGGTGATTATGCACAAACTAGTCCAAAAGAACGTCATCAAAATTAATGAAAGAGAAAATTATTAGGAGCCAAAATTTAAACCCCCTTGGTATAATGAGAAAGACCAATGTGAATTTCACAAAATCAAGGGGCATACCACCAAAAATTGCATGAGGCTCAAGAACATCATTCAAGACCTAATCGAAAAGGGAGAAGTAGATATAGAACATCGACTAGGAAACATAGACTTAAATATTTACATGGATCCAATCACCGACCATTCTAGGGGAAACAACAAGAGAAAATAACAAGATTACCATAAGGCCAACTTCGCCTATGATGAAATCATAGGAAACATCTCTCATGTTGATGATACCATCCAAGTTGTAACTATACTAGGTGAAAATCATGAATTCAATGTAACTATATGAAGAGGAAGAGTTATAATCCAAGGATCCCCACTCCTAAGAAAAGCAACAAGTAATCCATCAAATGATTATAGCATTATGGAATAGAATAAGAAAATTCCTACCTTAATCTCCATCCTAGAGCTTTTGAAGTTGTCGCCAACACACAAAGAAATATTGGAGAAATCCCTCATTGAAACCTTGGTTCCCAATGACCTCAATGCATATCAGTTTCAAGCCGACCTTGAGAATGTTTCTAAGCTTGAATTTGGTATAAAGGAAAGTCAAGATGTTGTGAACTATGTGAATGGAATGAGTTGAAGTGAAGTGTATGAAACAAGTGTGAAAATTAGAGTGTATGAAAGTGAATTAAGGCAGCAGTACTTTGATGTGTTAGATTCCTGAAAGAAGTGAGCTGATGGTGTCTACAATCCTTTGATCAAGCTGTGAATGTGTGGAACCTGTTGTGGTGGATTTTCTATTGTATTTTTTTGTTTGTAGGAAGTGAGCCTCCTTTTGGACAGTGAGTCATATATATAGGTAGTGAGCCTTTGTATTTGGATAGTGAGTCCTTTCTGGGTAGTGAACCCTCTCGCACTGATCCTTTATATCTGATATTGCATTACTATTATATTGTGAGTTAATCCTCACTATGGGTTTTCCCTCATTTGGTTTTCCACGTAAATATGGTGTCTTTGGTGTTTTCTTTATGTTATCTAAATTTCATGCTTATACTCAATAATATATTAAATTTAAAGTGGAATAGATTAAGGTTAGAAGTAAAATTAATTTGGTACAATTGATTCACCCCCCCTCTTATTTTTCTTGTGCATTTCAACAATTGGTATCAAATATTTGGTTCCTCTTAGAAGATTTTAACCGCTTGAGGTAAATCAGATGGTGTACAAGTTACAAATTCCTATTTTTGATGGAGCTGATTACAGTGATTGGAAGGATCAGATGAGAGGTTATATGAACTCTCTTGGTTTCAAGACTTGGAAAGCTGTTGAGATAAAATATGTTGAACAGACTAGTGGTCCTTCTTCTTTAGATGATATTTCTTCCTATGAGGAGAATGGAAAAGAAAGGTATGTTATCTTTAGTGCCTTATCTAGAATTGAACAGACAAAATTTATCTCTTTAGGCACTACTTATGAAGTATGGAAAAAGTCGAAAGATGTCTATAAAGGAAATGATAGAGTCAAATTATCAAGGAAGCTAATAGAAAAGCATAAATTTGAGAACTTGAAAATGGAAGAAGGTGAAGACATTGCAAGCTACTATCAAAGAGTTGAACTTACAACAAATGAAATCAAAAATCAAGGTGGTACCATGGTAGATGAAGATGCAATAGAGAAGATCCCGATGACCCTACCATAGTGTTACATTGATAAGGTATTTGCTATTGAAGAATCATATGATCCAAAGAAATTTAGTAAAGAATATCTATTTGGAACCTTGATTGCATTTCAGATGAGGAAGTTTGGAAGAGAAAAGGAGAAAGCTGAAACAACCTTCAAAGCAATTAAGATACAGGATGATCTGGATAGTGATGGTTCAAAAGAGTTGGAAGAAAATTTTACAAGGAAATTGAAGAAAGGTAACAATAAGTACAAAGGTATGCTACCTTTTAAATGTTTCATTTGTGGAAATATTGGTCATTATGCATCAAGATGTCCAAATAGAGATGCACTCAAGATCAAAGATAATTATAAAGACAAAAAGGATAGAAAGTTCAAGAAATTGTATTGTGTTAGAGAATATGCTAGAATTTATGATGATGAGTTTGATGTTGAGAATGATAAAGATGATTTCTTATTTCTAACCTTGGAGAATAAATCTATTTCTACTAACCATGGAATATGTGTAAGGGAATCTGGTTAGAAGAACAAGAAGGATGAGATGGAAGGTACTCTGGTTACTTCCTTTCATGCTAGACATGATGAAAACTATTGGGTAATTAGTAGTGGATGTTCAAATCATATGATCAAAGAAAAAATTAAGTTCACTAAACTTGAAAATTATGATAGAGGATTAGCTATGTTTGGAGATGATTCTGGTGCTAAGATTGTTGGAAAATGAACAATTAGTCTTGATGGAAAACATAGTACTAATGATGTCTATTATGTTAAGGGCTTAAGCCATAATATTTTGAGTGTTGGAAAAATGTGCAGCAAAGTATTTAAGATTTTTTTTTAGGATAACACTTATGAGATCAGAAAAGGGTTCAAAATTATGGTGTCTATAGGAAGAACTCATGGAAACATCTATCAACTTAAGAGTGGTGATGGTCAGTGCTTTGTTTCTCAAATTAATGAAAGTTGGTTGTAGAATTGAAGGATGGGACATGTAAATTTTTTCAATATGATTAGGATCAGTTCAAGATAATTTGTTAGGAATCTACCTAGAATCACAAAGCCTAACAATTCTATTTGCAGAAGTTGTCAGTTGAGAAAGCAAACAAGATGCAGTTTTGAAGGAAAAGAACAATCATCTACCAGAATGCTGGAATTGATTCATACAAACCTCTGTGGTCCTAAAAGAATAGGAAGCCTTAATGGTGACATGTATTTTATGCTTTTGATTGGTGATTACTCTAGAATGACATGGGTTACTTTTCTTAGGGAGAAAGTTCAAGCTCTAGATAGATTCAAAGTGTTCAAAGCAAGAGTAGAGAATGAAGTGAACTTGAGAATCAAATGCTTAAGATTTGATAGAGGTGGAGAATTCACTTCTTGTGAGTTTAATTCATTTTGTGAATAGCACGGTATAAAGAGACATTTTTCAGCCCCTAGAACCCCTCCGCAGAATAGAGTTGTGGATAGGAAGAACTAAACTGTTCAAGATGTTGCAAGGACAATGATGAAAGAGGAAAATGTTCCTAATGTATATTGGAGAGGAGCAATTCACACTGTCGTTTACATTATTAACAAAGTTCAGATCATAACTAACATCACAAAGACTCCTTATGAACTATGGACTGGTAAGACTCCTACTATTAAGTACTCTAAGTTGTATGGAATAATATGTTACATTAAAAGGGATGATGAGAACCTGGGAAAGTTTTATGCAAGATGTGATGAAGGTATTTTTCTTGGATATTCAATTAATAGCAAAGCATATAGATGCTTTAATAAAATACTAGGGAAAATAGTTGAAAGTGCAAATGTAAAAGTTGATGAAGCTATGCATAGAATAGTTGAAATAAGTGAAGATGAACCAGATTATCCAATCTATGGAAAAGTAAAAGAAGAGGGAAAGGAAGAGGAAGAACAAAGTAAAGAAGAGAAAATTTTAGAACCTGCTCCTAAGACCCCTAAGTATGTATAGAAGAATCATTTGGATGAACAAATAATTGGAGATATAATTGAAGGTGTAAAGACAATAAGTAAAGTGGTTGAGATAAATCTATGATTACTTTCTAAGATAGAACCTAAGACTGTGAGTGAGGCATGCAAAGATGAGAGTTGGGTTAGAGAAATGAAAGAGGAATTCCAGCAAATAGAGATGAATCAGACATGGGAATTGGTTCCTAGACCTATAAACAAGAATGTAAATGGTTCAAAATGGGTGTTCAAGAATAAGATGAATGAAGATGGTGAAGTAGTAAGAAATAAAGCAAGACTTGTATGAAAAGGGTATTTACAAGTTGAAGGAATAGACTTTGAGGAGAGATTTTCCCTGGTGGCAAGAATGGAGTCCATTCAAATGTTTTTGGAATTTTTTGCTCATAAAGATTTCAAACTGTACTAGATAAATGTTAAGTCTACATTCCTGAATGGAGAATTGGAAGAAGAGGTGTATATGGAACAACCAGAAGGATTTCAGTAATAAAAAAAACCAAACATGGTTTACAAGTTGAAAAAGGCATTATGTGGACTTAAACAGGCTCCCAGAGCATGGTATGCAAGGTTGGATAGATATTTGACACAACAAGGATTCAACAAAGGCTCTGTGGACAAAAATCTATATTTTAGAGTTGAAGGTAAAATAATGTTGATAGTGGTTGTGTATGTTGATGACATTATCTTTGGAGGAAATGAAGGTATGTGTAAGAAAATTATAGATGAGATGCAAAAAGAGTTTGAGATGCCTATGATTGGTGAGTTGAATTTATTCCTTGGACTTCAAGTGAATCAAATTGATATGGGAATATTTATTTCGCAATCTAAGTATGTTAAATAATTGTTGAAGAAATTTGGAATGGATGACTCCAAATCGGTGTGTACCCCTATGGTGATTGGATGTAAACTGAATAAGGATGATGATTCTCCCAAAATTGATCAGAGAATGTACAAATCTATGATTGGTATAATTCTATATCTTACTGCTACTAGACTGGATATCATGCATGCAATATGTTTGGTTGCTAGATTTCAAGCAGAACCTAAAGAAACACATGTTACAACTATGAAGAGGATATTTAGGTATCTAAAGGGGACTCTGAATTATGGCTTGTGGTATCCTAAGGATACTAATTTCACCTTGAATGCCTACATTGATGCAGATTGGGTTGCTTGTGTAGATGACTAGAAGAGTACTAGTGGTGGTGCATTCTTTCTTGAAGTAAGATTGGTTTCATGGTTGAGCAAGAAACATGATACAATTTCTTTGTCCACTATAGAAGCTGAGTATATTGCAACATCTTTTTGTACACAGGTACTCTGGATGAAGCAAACATTGAAGGATATAGGTGTGATATGTGATGAGCATATCCCTACTTTTTGTGACAATACAAGTGCAATAAACATTTCAAAGAATCTGGTGATGCATTCTAGGACAAATCATATATATATCAAATATCATTTCTTGAGGGAGAGGGTGTTGGAGAATGAAGTCAGGCTTGAATATGTATCTACTAAGGATTAGATTGTAGATATATTTACTAAGGCTCTTCTGAAGGATACTTTTAAGTATCTCCAGGAGAAGTTAGGGGTTACTGCCCCTCCTTCCTTGAACTAGGTGCATTATTCTAGTGGATCAATAGATTCTTCATTTCTTTGGACTGATGATTAAGGTCTACTCCTCAGGGGGAGTAGAGAGTATCATTGTTATAGTATGAGATGTGGGTGCACTCCTAAGGGGGAGTGATTAGAGTTTTATATGGTGGAATTTTCATGCAAAACTTTTATTTTTGATTGATTTCAAAGGGGGAGAGAGAGTCATGTGAAAAAGTTGAAAGGGAGAGAGAATCTTGTAAGGAGAAGAGAGTGCAAAAATGTTGTGCAGGTTGTCTAATCTAAAAAAATTAAGGAAAGAAGAAGCAAGGGAGTGTGTATGTTATCTTTGATGGTTTTTAACATCATATGTTGCCATCAATGACAAAGGGGGAGATGGTTTCAAGTATGAATGTGTTTGGTGGAGTTGTCATAAATATTGTCATTGATCTCAACATAGTTTAGAGAGATTGTAGGTAGTACATGTATAGTTGATATACTATGAAATTTTTGAGAGTACATGGAGCTATCCTTATGGTGTTGCATATGTGTTGATGTCAAGTACTTTTGAGAAAAATAATAAACAATTAAGACAGTTTTGTGTGTGCGTTTTGAGTGTGCTCTGGTAATGTGCTCTGTATTTCTTCTGTATTGATCTTATGCATGTACGGATATATATTATTGTTTATGCTCTTCATTGGATAATATATCTTGAGTTTTAGCTTATGGGCTGATGGAGAGTGAAATATGTGTTCATTGGTGTGTGACCCGGTTTGGAAGAACTATTTGTCTCTGGATTGGGAGAGATGTCTTTGCTCTGTAGTCTTTTGGTGGTTTTTCTCAGATCTTGTGGATCTAGAAGAAGGTTAATATTAATGTTCTCTATGTTCTAGAAAATTTTCTTATGGTTTGGTACTCTGGAAGGCATGCTCCAGAGCTACTATGTGTGTCTGCACGGTCCGATTGGACTATTGGAAAGAGTTCGGTGTATGGAAGTTGTTGCAGTTGTTGAAGATGTATCTAAAGGTTTCTAAGAGGTGTTCTAGTGTCTAGTGAAGCGTGTTGTGTGATCCATGTGTGATCATCTTGCTGTGGATGCACATACTTCAAATTTCATTGGTGTTTTCATTAGGTTTGCTTGACCTGGTGTTTACACATTACATGGAGATTAAGCATCAATTAAGGAAGCATGTGATTGATCCAAGATGTTGTTTATGTCCTAATTAAGTTTGTAAATTTTCCACTCTCATTCTTATCCACCATGGGAATGTTGAGTAAACAAACCTGAATTGAATTTGTAAAATGAAGAATATGTAGCTGACCTTGAGAATGTTTGTAAGGTTGAACTTGGTATGAAGGCAAGTCAAGATGTTGAAAATTATGTCAATGGAATGAGATGAAGTGAAGTGTGTGAAAAAAGTGTGAAAAGTACAGTGTGTGAAAGTGAATTAAGGAAGCAATAATTTGATGTGTTAGATTCTTGAAAGTAGTGAGCTGATGGTGTCTGCAATCCTTTGATCAAGATGTGAATGTGTGGAACCTATTGTGGTGTATTTTCTATTATATTTCTTTGTTTGTAGGCAGTGAGCCTCCTTCTAGACAGTGAGTCCTTTATGGGTAGTGAGCCTTTATATCTGGTATTACATTACTATTATATTGTGAGTTAATCCTCACCGTGGATTTTCCCTCATTGGGTTTTCCACATAAATCTAATGTCTCTGGTGTTTTCTTTCTATTGTCTAAATTTCATGCTTATACTTAATAAAATATTAAATTTAAAGTGGAATTGATTAAGGTCAAAAGTAAGAGTAATTTGGTATAATTGATTCACCCCCCCTCTTAGTTGTCTTGTGCATTTTAATAAAACTTTCCATAATCAAGTTCTCTATTTAGAATTTTGTGTCCATAAACATGAAGTCAAGAGAGTGTTGATAGATAAAGATGTAGGCATGAAAATCTATATGTTAAAATTAATAAAACAAATAGGATATTCTAATGACATAATTGATAAAAACAAGAGTATCACCATCAAAGCTTATGATGACATGGAGAAAAATTTGGAAGGAACAATCAGACTGCCAGTTCAAATTGGGCCAATAATAGCAGAGACAACATGTGAAGTGTTGGATATTGAGCTACCATACAAACTTCTTTCGGGATGACCATGGATACATGCCTTACAAGTAGTCCCTTCCACATTTCATCAATGCCTAACATTTCCTTATGATAATAAGGAAGTTACCATATATGCTAACTCTAAACCTTTTCATCACTGTGCTAAATTAGAGGAGAAGTACAAAAAGATCTTACAAATACCCAAAAATGATATATATTTCCACTCCTCATATGTTGACCCATCATCACTACCTTTATCCTCCACTACACCATCAACTGAGCAACCTAAATTTGATGTCAAAATCTAGGTAATTTATAAGGGCTATGGGGAATACCACTTCAACCAATCCTTTTGTATTTGAATGCTTCCCCCAACACCAAATACTTATGGGAATTCAAAGGAGATCAAACATGTTCAAGTAGTGATAATGTAAGTCAAACTCACAATTTTAACCAAGTGGGGAGACATGTAATATGAAGAAGTGTGCAAAGAAGACTTATCTTCATGGATCTACAAAGAATAAGAATGAGAAAAATGACTACCTCCCCTTCCTATTGACAAAAAAGCAATAAAGGATATAAGATAGAAAAAGGTATGGGGTTCACTGGACAAGGTAGAAGAGAACCAATTATTATGGAAAACTAGCCAAAGAATCTTGGACTAGGATATGGTTCATCAGATAAGACTACCACAAATACTGAAATAAATTCTTATGAGGAATGAGCTAGTTCTACCACTATTGAGATATCAGATAATTGCAAATGTCTAGACGACTACTTGTATATCCAAAAAAAATTGAAAACCTTAATGTAAATGCCATCACTTTCGAACCTACATCTAACAATGACCATGTTGAAATGAATTATAATGAATATGAATGGGATTCTTGTGACTCTTGTGAGTATAACCTAGATACCTTATGGAGCCTTGATAAAATAGATGTCCCTACCCTAGATACAACCTCCATAAGTTTTACTAATACCAATGACAAAATATCATTGCATTGTCCATAGTTGATAGATTGGGACCAACAACATCATACATCATTTTTGGATTAATTCCATAATGATGAGGCTATTGTGGAGTTCATGAAGCTTCAAATTTATATACCACAAGGAATATCATAAATTAGGTTTTATAATGGAGCTATATCAATAAGCATATTTTGGAGGGTAGATTTCATCTTCCAATTGCAAAATTAAACAAAAAATTTTTAAAATTAAAATGTGGTCCCCTAAAGAAAACCATAATGTGGCTTTATTGGATTCAGAAAAGAGAAAAACAAAGGTTGCATATAAAGGTGAAAACCTCTTTGAGGCCCCTAAAGATGAATGATTCAATCTCCTCACCATAGAATATTAAGAGAAGTTAACACTCTTAGTTGAAGACTCAGAACCTATCAATGTCGACACAACATAAATACCAAAAATAACATATCATGCAACATCACTGGATCTTGAGGGAAAGGTGAAATTCTTGAAATTTATCAATGAGCACAAAATAAACTTTGCATGGAAATATGTAGACATGTTTGGGCTGGATCCAAATTTAGTAGTACATCACCTAACAGTGTTCCCTAGAGCTAAACTTGTCAAACAAAATTTGTGTAAGATGCATCCACCAATAGCACTCTTGGTCAAAGTATAACTTTAGAAGCTTCTAGATGTGGGATTCATTAGACCCATCGACTATTCTGAGTGGGTATCTAATCTTGTACCAGTATCAAAGCCCACTAGGGGAACAAGGATCTGCATAGACTTTAGGGATCTCAACAAAGAATTCTTGAAGGATGAATTACCTCTACCTAGCATCAACATGATTGTAGACCTAACTGCAAGACATGAAATGCTCTCATTGATGGAAGGCTTTTTTGGATACAATAAAATCAAGATATCCCCCAAGTACCAACATAAAATATCTTTCACTTGTGCATGGGGAACCTTCTGATGGAACATCATGCCATTATACCTAAAGAATGTAGGGGCAACCTACCAACAAGCAATGACCACCATTTTTCATGATATGTTGCATATCACTAAGGAGGATTATGTGGATATCATATTAGAAAAATCCATCAAGAGAAAAGATTATCTAGCTAACCTAGGAAAGGTATTTGACAAGCTAGAGGAATACAATCTATGACTCAATCCAAGGAAGTGTGTATTCAAAGTAACATCTAGATAAATTTTAGGGTACATTATGTATAGAAGAAGTATTAAGGTGCATCCACCAAATTCAAAGCTATGTTTGAAATTCCTCCTCCAAAAACATTGAAGTAGCTAAGAAGTCTACAAGGTAAAGTACAATCCATGAGACAGGTCATCATGTAGATGCCAAACAAGTTCCATCCCTTCACCCATTTGTTACACAAGGACATAACATTCAAATGGGATGGAAAATATGATTAGTCTTTCCAGTAGGTCAAGGATTACTTACTCACTCCACCAGTATTAATGCCTCCAATTCAATACAAGGAAAATATCCTATATGTATCTACAACACTGATAGCTTTAGGAGCTCTATTAGCACAACAAGATGACAATAAAAAGGAATGAGCAATATACTACATCAGCTGAGCCTTGGAGGGATATGAGTTAAACTATACGCCCATAGAGAGAACATGCCTATCTATCATATTTTCAACATAGAAGATGAGACACTACATATGAAACATGCAAGTAAAGCTAATATCAAAGGTGGATCCCTTAAAATATCTATTAGCAAAGGAAGCTCTAATAGGGAGGATCACTAAGTGGGTAATGATACTTAGTGAGTTTGATATAGAGTATATTGACATTAAAACCATAAATGAACAAACAATAACATATCAACTAGTAGATGCACCAATGAAAGATCATCAACCTCAAGTATCACAATTCCTAGATGACAACATACTTCTAACAGAACAATCAAGTTGTTGGACCTTGTACTTTTATGGGTCTCACACTCAACATGGCTCAAGATTTGGTATCCTATTTCTCAAACCACAAGGATATAGTATGCCCAAAGCTTACAAGATTTCCTTCCCATTTACCATCAACATTTCAAAATATAAAGCACTCATCACAGGATTGAAGATGGTTGTAGAATGGAGGATAAAAGAAATACAAATCTATGGAGACTCTCAACAAGTAATAAGATAGGTAAACGATGAATATGAAATAAAGGATGAAAATATAATGCCATATAAGAGAATTGTGGATAGTTTCAATCAGTAATTTTTCATCATCACCTTTGAACAAGTTCCCAAAATCAACAACAAGGTAGCCGACACTATGGAACAATAGGTTCACTCCTCAACATTCCACAAAATATTCTTAAATATGAATTCCTCATGGAGTAGCTACGAATACCGACATTTGATATACTAGAATTAGAAATTGTTTGTAATGTTGTTGGTCCTAACTCATCATGGTACCAAGATAAGTTTTTCTATATCCATCATGGTATCATACCCCTTGACTTAATGACAAACCAAAATAAAACCTTTGTCTATGAAACTTACTGATTCATTATCTTAAGAGATACCTTAAATAGACAAATTCTAGAGAGTATATTACTTCCATGTCTCAATGTGGACGAAGTGCAAACCGCTTTACAAGAAGTGCATGTAGGTATTTGTGGGTCTCACTCTAGTGGACCTAATCTAGTACAAAAATTGTTGAGAATAGGGTATTATTGGACCTCAATGGAACAAGAATCCATCCACTTCTCAAGAAAATATTGCCAATGTCAACAACATAGTGATATTGTTCATGCACTAGCATAGGAGCTATGAACTATAACAACTCCATGGCCTTTCTCATAGCGGGGATTAGAGGGTGATCCCACAAGACTGGTTTATAATTTTTGGCCAAACTGGACATTGAACTAATTATTTTCAACTAAATCTTCACTTTTGGGCACCTATATCTGCTAAACTATGAGGAACTTGGAGATGATGCAAACTAGGGATTTGTGACATTTTTTCTATAGATTCTAAATATATATTTAAAAAAAAATTGGAATCAGATTGCATTTCCTTTTCCATCTACTTCAAAAACTAATTTTTAACAATAAACACCATTTTTAAAGAGTGACATGTACTAGATAACACATACAATTTTTTCTATAAAGGATAAAATTATTTTTTTTTTGAATTTAGATTTGTAACTTTGATACCTAGTGCATGCAATTGGTTTCATATAATTTTATTGAATATATTTTTCTTAATTAAGTTTTGAAGTTAAACTAGTTACAATTTAGACATAGTTTACTTGCTAACACAATTTTTTTTGTATGTATCAAAATTCAATTTTTTTTATTGGATCAAGGACATCAATATCTAGTGCATAGATATTTTTTAATTTTTTTTATAATCTACTATTTTTCCACATGTGTTGAACAAAGAGCTTGATTTTTGGTGAAAAAGCTATGTTTAATTAGACTAAAAAAATAAATAATAAAACCAAAATATATTAAAACTATATTCAATGGATAGCTCATTTAGAGGAATACCATCATCAAGTTGCATCTCTAAATTTTCCTCCATTTTCATCCTCATCCCGAGCTTTGAAAGGAAAAAAATTGCAAAAAATTGGTAGAAGAGGGGGAGAAGGGAAAAAAAGGGGTGTTCGAGTGAACCCCCCTTGACCCCTTCAAGTGAAGTGGGGTTTGCTTGAACCCCCCTTTTTTTAAAAATTCTTTCATTTTATTCTAAAAGAATGTGCCATATGGGGTTCAAGCAAACCTAGCATGAAAAAGGGGTTCAGATGAACTAGGAGGCTTGAGTGAACCCTTTTAAGGGTTTATGCAAACCCCCTAGTTTGAGCGAGCCCCTAAAAACCTAAATTTTTTATTTTGGGAGAATTTTCACAATTTTCCTTCCTTAATGTAATTGTAAAATAGTTTTGTGGGATCACCCTAGACTTGATAGGAAATATATCTCCTACTTCATCCAATGGGAACAAGTTCATTATCAGTGCAACCAAATACTTCACAAAGTGGATAGAATCCATTCCATTAACTTAAATCATAGGGAAGCACATATCCAAGTTATTTTTGAATTATCAAATATGTCGATATGGAACTCCCCAAACTATCATAACAGACAATGAAACCCCATTCAACAACCAAGATGTGCATGATTTTTTTCCAAATATTTATATCCAACACCAATTCTCACCACCATACTATCCCTAAGGAAACAATCAGGCTAAAGAGTCCAACAAAACCATTTTAAAAATACTAAAAAAGACTATTAATGATGTCGATTGTGATTGACATTTGCAGGTAAATCCAGCCTTATGGGCGGGCTTACTGAACCAGCATCTACACACCTATGGGTACCACACATTTTTCCTTAGTCTACGGATCTAAAGTGCTCATACCTATTGAAGTTGAAATCCCCTCACTACGAGTATCCCTAAAAGGCATGGCCAATAATGAGGAATATTGGGTGTCCATATTGAATGAGTTGGAACTCCTATATGAAAGATGTTTGAGTGTGTTAAACCATCTCCAAGTTTATCAAAATTGGCTCAAAAGAAGATATAACAAGAAGATTAAAAATGAAAACTTTTAAGTTGGTGACCTAGTGCTGAAGGAGTATGAGAAGATCCAACTACATCAGGATGGGAAGGGCCAGTTTGAACCAAACTAGTTACGACCTTTCATCATAACAACAAGCTATGGCTCGAGGGCATACCAATTGACTACTCTTGAAGGAGAAACTTTAGTTGAACCTCTAAATATCAACCATATAAAAAAAAAATTATACTTAAACACATAAGAATATCCAAAGAACAAAGCAAAAAAAAAAAAAAAATCAAAAAGAAAGAAAAATAGTGAAGAGAAATAAAATGTTCTTTTAGTGAAAACCACTTTGTGGAACTTCTAGGATAGGTACCGTAGTGAAAAATTGGAAAAGAGGTGCTATGTTTGAATAAGACCTACATCTCTATCTATTAGAACTATCTAAAGCATCCACACATCCGTCTCATAATAAAACGTGCAACCAACCATGGCTCGATGACTAATCAAGTGTTGAATTTTGCAGCACCATCAAAATTCATCTCACCTAATAAGCATAAGCTTGTATCGAATTGGGGGAAACTTCCCAAAATTGGTAGAGGATTGGATCCTTGTACATCCCATCACAGTTGAAAACCATAAAAAAACAAAAAATCTAGAAAACAAACAAAATCAAAATAAATTCAAAAATTTCAAAAAAAGAAAGAAAAGCTTTGAGTGAAAAAGTCAAGCTACATAGTCTTTACATGTATAAAATAGGAAAGGCTAATCTTTGATCAGCCCTTGAGGCCCTAGGTCAGTCCCCTTAGATTTTCTTCATTGTCTCTAAACTTAATAAAAAATCTAAAAAAATATTAGAAAAATAAAAAAGTCAAAAGCATACTCCTATCAAACAAGCGAACTACGAGCCTCTATGTGTTTAATGTAGGAAACACCATCACTGATTAGCCCTCGAGGCCCTAGGTTAGTCCCCACAAAAATAAAAAATAAAAAAAATATCCTATCAAAATCTAAAACATTCATAAAAATTCAGAAAAAACTCTAAAAGCAATGTTAATCAATACAATCGAACTACGATGTCTTTGCATTCATCGCATAGGCAAGGCTAATCTATAATCAACCCTCGAGGCACTAGGTCAGTCCCTTTAGGTCCCCCTATTTTGTTTCTAAATTTCCTAAAAATAACACAAACAACATCAAGTAAATAGAAAATCTCAGAAAGGTCTTCTCCCCATTGTCATCTATCCAAAATAAAATCTCCATCCATAATAAAAAATCATCACATTTAACCTTTGACAAAGCAATCTACAAACAAAGAAAACATCAAAATCGAGACTTCCAAAGTAAAAATTGAAACAACTGAATCACTATCAGACTATAACAATGCCTAAGTATTAACTACCTACCTATCGATAATTCATCAACATCCTAATGTATGTCTTAATGGATAAAACGTTCCTACAATAGACATTGGTAATGGATAACATCCTATGACATCAAACAAGTATGGCAAGTGATACTACATTGTTTATCTTTTTATGGTCTTATCTTTTTAATTTATCTTAATATCACATTCCTAGGATCTCTGAAGGATCTCCATTAAGGATTTAAAGAGGAAGGAATGGAGATATTGATTGTTGATTTCTACTTTGTTCTATTTTTTACATGTTCTTGTGATACTACCATGATGAATACTTCCTTTGTTCTATGTGTGGAAGTTGCTTTGAGGCAATTCATGTAGTAGTTACATGTTAGGTACTCAATACCTCTCTATGCAACTGGTCTGAAATGTTTTGACATAACTCAATCATAAACTCTAACAAGGTTTATTTATGCCTGGTATGAGCAATGATATTCTTTGTTTGTAGAGTCAAAGTCCACACAATAGATACAAATCCACTTTGGTTATTAATACCCTGGTGCATCATGTCTATTTTCTACATCAATAAGGATTACTAAAGATACAAAGCCTCTATGAAATAAAAAGAAAAACTCATCAGTAACTAAAAACATCAAATTTCTATCCATCTCCAAATCATACTAACACCTATTCTATCTAACAACTCCCAACTGCATCACAATACCATTAGTACCACATGCATCTTGCATCCACAAAATAATTAGTACATATCATGATGATAATACAACAATAAACATCACACATCATATAGTCATCCATAAAAACATAATATATCATCATCCATCACATAGATATATAAATCATACATCCATCCATTTCATACACATACATCAGAAAAGTATAAAAACATGAGCATGTATAAGTCATCATCCATAATCATATCATAACACATACTAAAATAAAATCAAGACATGGTATATATCATATATCATCAAAAATGAGAATGTCAGATACATCATCAAGTAACATGTGTGATATGAAAATATACAAAAAAATACATATATATGAGGCCTTAGCTAGAATGATAAATGTATATACAAAAAATAATGAAAGATCAAGTAACCATCAATCTTGTTGGTCATCTCATGGTGGAGAAGGCTACAAAATAACTAGGGACTAATGGGGGTGTCTCATTGACTATCCCTCATAATCTACACTTGTCTGTGTACTAAGATCTCCAAAAAATGTTTGTCTCTGAGCCCTTGACACAAAGGCCTCATAAAGAATTTGATAATATGTACATTTCTGCAACATATGGTTCTACTTAGCCTAGTACTGAGTACTTAGGGAATGGAGGAAGATGATGATATCTTTGTTTTCATTCTCTATTGACATTCTATAGCTACCTCTTGACTAAGGGAATCTCTCTCCTGATGAAATATATCTCACTCTACAATAAGAATAGCCACCTGACCCTCAACAACTTTACTCCACGTAATCTTTGCAACCTGCTCAATAATGTGAACATCCCTATTCACAGTTAGCTGGGATATCTGTGCTACTATTGTTGCATCCCCCTATGGGGGAGGATCCTATGGTACCTGCTAATCTTGTTGCATCAAATCAGATTGTTTTCCATCATGCTGACCCTGCTACCCATCATGCCCTTCTCTATCCAACTCCTCTACTATGATTCAAAGCTATTGTCATTGGCCTCTCTATCTAGTCACACCATCTCTCCTCATACCCTATTCCATAACTAGCTTGACACCAGAAAGATCTATAAAATGAAGAGGAACACAGTGAGCCCACCATTGATCATATTCATGTGTAGTGCCAAGATCAACTAAACCCATTGCCCAACCCCATCCAAATGGAGAAATTTTCAAAAAATAAGCTACAACAATAGTAGAATATGCTTGTGTCCCCCACATCCTAACCTCTTGATAAGTCCTCCAAAACTGTGCATGATAGTTGTTCTTGAAACATGTTTTTTGCTCTCCAAACTAGTGAAGAATGTGATCAGGTAAGTAATAACCTATCAGCCACCATTTCTATCAACAATAGGGGATGTACTCCATTTCATCATGCTAGGCCTCAAAACCTAGCCATGGTCTCTAAACAAATGTAGGAATGTCATACAGAAAACCTTTCCAATAAGATAGATTTATTGGCCACACATAATGCATGGAATCTAAATATCTATGAGTATGGATCCTCTAGATCTTGCTCCAAAACACCATCTGGTCTAGTCACTAGGATATGCTCCTAGGCGCTTACATGCAACAATGTCATGCCAACAAAGATAGAAATATTGCTGCAATAAGAAACCTCATGCATATCTCTATATAAATATGCCGAAAAGACATGGACCCCAAGCATATCTGGTCCCATGCTCCATCATCTACTTAATGTAGATACCCCAAACAATTGAAAAATGTTGACCTTTATGATTAGGCACCACGAGCCCCATAATCAAACCAGATAAGACCATAGATATTGGATCAATGTTGTCAACAAATGGAGATAACTCTATCTTTGATTCTACCACTTGAAGTCATCTAATGTTGAGAACTCACTGCATGGCATGGGTACCCTATCCATCATCATAGGTGATAAGCTCACCATGAATAAGGGTATAGAGAATCCTCCAGACATCCTCCAATGTTATAGTCACCTCACTAGTCAGCAAATGGAAGGACGGTGACTTAGAGTGTCATCTCTCTACAAGGGTGGTCATCATTGCCCTATGACATCAAATCTCCATAATGTTACATATATACAGTAGTCCCATGACATCTAGAAAATCTCACTCCACCCCAAAGAAACTAGAAATCAAGTCAAACAGCTACCACGATTGTTTCTCTCTAGAATAAAGCAGTTTGAGAACCATCTGCAAACATTCAACCCACAACATTAAGAATCTTCTAGAAAATCATATCCCGAACCTAAGACTATAGGAAAATTGGCTAAATCATTCAAAATTGACAATAGCAACCACTCTTTTACAATAGCGGTCAAGAAAAATGATAGCAGTCCTATTATTTTATAAAAGTGATTATTTTGAGTGATAGTAGAAAAAATGACAAGAGTGAGCGAATTAAATGATAGCGATCAAATTTTACATAAGCAACTAGATTCCTAAGAAAAAGACAATAGCACACAAATTTTTTGATAGCAGTGAACAAAAGTGAGCAAGAAAAGAAATAACGAACAAAAATAATGATAGAAAGCAAGAAGAATGAAAGTGGCACAATCACAAATGACAAAAGAGGACAAATGAAGACAAATCAACAAAAACACAAAATTACCACTATTATCAAATTCAATTTTGAACATTAAATTTGCAAACGTTAAAAGATGAAAACAAGAAAGGAAGTGGTACATACTGTGATCCCTATGCTAGTGGGCCTCTAGAAGTCATGAACCACCTTTGCACAATGTGGGGCACTTGGAATCCTCGGCATCATGAATCAACAATTGTAATAGTAGGATCTCTAGAGACAAGAATTTGCTAAGGGCTAAGAGTGCAAATGAGGAAAATTGAACCCTAATTTCCTATTTTTACCCCCAAACCCTAATATTTTACCTTGGAAACCCTCCTAGGTTAAAATTAGGAGCACCTTGGAACATCTAAAACCATAAATGAGGGTCCTATGGCCTAATTTTTTGACCTCTATGCATCTAAACTACAACTAAACCTTGTTGTGAGCTCGACCCAAAAAATATTTTTTTCTGACCAATCTCTCAAGGGGAAACCTAACATTTTATTATCTTTCCACTAACCACTAGGGCATAGTGGGGCATATAAAAAATTTCAAATCTTGATCTTAACATAGAATTATTTGAAACAAATAAACCAATACTTTATCTCAAAGAGGGGAAAAATTTAGACGTGTAAAAATGGCCCAATGCATATCACACATACTTAATGATAATTTTTCATTATCTACATCATCATCACATATATAAGTGCATTTCACATCATTTTCATCATTTAATCCTATTTTTTTCTATTAACTAAATAATTTTAAATAATTTAATTAATTCACTATTTCATTATTAATCTAACTTTATTCCTCCTGATTAATTAAATAAACGCGTTATTTAATTATGTCATGAATATACCCTTTTCTCTTAAATCAATTAAATTGTTAATAATTTAATCACATCACTTTCCCTTCTCTAAAAATGAATAATTAAATCAACTATTCGACATCATTCAACATAGTCAACAAACAAATACAACTTTATTTGTTAAATTCAAACATGACTTGCATGTTTATCTCTAAATATTAATTAATTCTCCTCACCCCTTTTGTAATTAAGAAAATTATTACCACTAATTTCTCACTCTAATTGGATAACTAACCCATCTATTTCCTAACTAACTCATCTATTCTTCAATCCCACTAACCACTCAACTTGATTTCTTCAATCCCATAGATTATGTTAATTAATTCCTCTAATTATTCTATTAAATCCTTAATTGCATCAATCACACAATCTAGCTAAGAAATCTATTTGCTCTCAACAGTTCTCAACCATTCATTGTAACATCCAAACATCAATACAAACACAAATTTGACATGGGATGGTATAGCTATGTTTTATGAATTCATTGTTTCTTTCTTATGCTAATCTATTTTATCGAATTCATTACTTTAAAGTTCATTTCATGAGTATGGGTTCGGAATTTAATCTTCTTTTGAATTGATTTAGTTTAATTTATTGATTTTTTTCCTTATGCTTTATTCCCTGCTTACAATGGAATGAAAGCATGAAGACATCCAAAAAATCACATGACACATGAACACTAGTAATTTTACATGGAAAACCAAAAAATGGAAAAACCATGGTTAGTGTTAGCTCATAATATATTATATCTGGCTATAGTATATTACAGAAAGGCTCACTGCCAAGTGGATGCACTGTCCAAGTGAACTCACTTCCCATAGAGAAAAATAAGGAACAAAGAAAGCATGGATACATAGCCTATTTGAACTGATACAATAACATCTATCATATGCTACATTATATTTCCAATGAATTACAAAATGATCTTCACACCAATCTAAACCAATACTTTGCTCTGTTCACAAATTTCTCAACTCTACATCACACACATGTAGGTGAGGCACCATACATGTCATATATCTCACAATACTTGTATGTAATCTTCTATCTCTTTATCATCATATGCTTCTCATCTTTGACTCTCACACACATCTAAAAACTTCAAAGTTAATCTCCTATATATATATCCATATCAAGTGTAACTTTAATTAGGTCAGCCTAATTAGAAGTACAACACACAAAATTAAGAATGTCATCCTCAAAAAAATTTATCCACACTTCAAACCTTAATTCAAAATTCAATTTACATCAAGATAGGTTGGTATGGACCTAATATAAATCCCATATAGGATAAAGTTACTTTCATGTCCTCGACAAAATGTTAAATGTGTTAGGTCAGCCCAAAAATTAGACCTAAACATAAAACCTTCATGTGTACATGCAATTCACCAAACATGCGCCCTCAAATCTCGATCTTCCTTCGAATTCCTACTCAGCCAACATCTATTAACTTATATTTTTCATCACATAAAAAAATAATTATCCATGAAGAAATGTATAATCTCCCACACTTGATACACTGTACAAGGAGTGATTGTAAAATATAGAGCTAAACTTTGTCATTCATATCTTTTAGAATACTTCAAAAAATGTCACCAAATCTTGAATGTTGCTACACCTAATGATATCAAAGCTTTAGTTATAATCGTAGAGTTATATATCAACTTGCAGTGGAGTACAGACCCAAAAAATGACATAGTGAACCACAAGACTGTGAGAGGAAATACTTAGCCAAATTATTGTACAATCATACTTTTTGGACCAACTTGCTCTTTACATATATCATCAAAAATACTTCCAAGTTATGCTAGAATGATCATAACAATGTTGACATCAATGACAATACTAGATCATGCAATATATACACCTCATGATCATGTTTCCAAACAACATCATCAATGACATAATTCCAACAATCCCCCCCTTTGTCATTGATGGAAAAATTTATATCAAAAACATTTTAAAAAGCTTGTCTCTCCCCCTATCACATGTCTCTCCAAAAAGGTCTTTCTCAATATCTCTTTAGTATTTTTAATTATCTCTCCCCAATTATCCAAATGTTGTGACCAAATTTTTTTTCAGCTATCTCTCCCTATTTGACATCAATGATAAAGGATGTACAAAAACTTTGTATACCCCCCCTTAGCTAAGCAAAAACTTGTATACCTTCCACATATATGCAAAAAAGAAATATTCTGAAAATTTTAGAAAATGCATAAGAGAGACAATGTCAACCTGAGGATGTTGACCCTTGGAGCCTCTATAAGATGTCTTTCCAGGTAGATCTTCCTTCTTCCCAAATATTATTTTTTGTTATTAGTGTCTTGTATTGCGATTCAAGATTTACCAGGATTTCCTTTCCTTCTTCCAGAATACTAGGTGTAAGATTTATCATTGGATTTTTGTTAGTACTTACAAGGGAACTTGGAACAGGTATGTACTTCATCTTCACCAAGTCTATTAACTTCTCAAATTGTCTAATTAATTCATTTTTTTGACTCTGCAAAGTAAAGTACTCTTCTAATAAGATCACCAAAGCATTCCAAGTTTGATCATCTATGTCTTACATAGGTTCATAATTATTTTATGCTCTTCGAATTTGTGTTTCAATTATGTTCATAGCATCCTTTATACATTGTTGTGTGTAGTTATACACCTCTCTGTAATATCCAAAAAACTCTTTTCTTCTAGCCATTCTCCAAATTCTTTTCCAACTTGTTCTTCCAATTCAGATATGTATTCCCTAAATTTTGTTTCATTAGCTTCACCCATTGATCTACTAGTCTCATTCTCATGTTGAAAATCATCTATATGCATATGTCCTTCCATGTATTCTTCAGATGTCATAGTGGTACCCAATTCCTTTTTCCTTTTGGCCTTCTACTTAATTCTCCTAACATTGATTGTAGGAACTTCTAGAGGGAAATTCTCCCTTACTAGACATCTACATATGGATCTCCTCTTCATACAAGCTATAGGTAAAGATTTAGTAACTAATCTTCTAGACATTTTTGAGAAATTTTCAATACTCATATCAATCCTAGCACTTTCTATAGTTACCCTGACTCTTCTCTTAAGATTCCAAACTCTTTGATATATGATTCTATTTTACCTTTCATCTCTCTATTAATTTGTGATTTCTTGAATTTTTGTTGAAATTCTACTGTATTCGCTTTGTAACTTCCAAATACTAGTTTTCTAGGGTCTTTGGGGTCATTGAGAAAAACTTCTACATAGCCAATGGCTACATCTTCTGTTATTTCATAACCAAGCTCTGGAACCCAAGTGGTTCTTGGTTAAATTGCTTCCGTAATGTAAAAATTGATAGATACCAAAAAGGTAATGTCACTCATATATTTTCTTACAACATCTCTCAGAGTCCTTTGTCTCATATTCATTTTTCTTTTAAATACTGTAAATAAAGAAGTAAGAGCATCACTTTGAGCTTCTATATCTCCAATATTACTCATGTATTCTTTTATTTCGTGAGAAACTAGATTCTCATTTGACCAATTGGATTTCCCAACTCTTAGAAATTCATTCATAAAGTAGAAAACCAACCATATTACCAATGTGTAATACCTTAATACCTACTTTTTTCTTCTTGATTTCTTTTAGATTCTCTAACAATTGTTGCCAGAGCAACTCACATACGTTATACTTAGAATTATTCTCAATCATATCCAAAGACACTTGAATTGGGGTGAGAAAGACTAAATTGTCTCCATAAATAAAATATCCAATCATCATAGCAACATATTGAACTACCAGATTCTTGATGGGGTTTAATGTAGTACCTATTAGCAACATTATGTATTTTTTCTTACTCGGTTTCCTTATTGGAATCAGTTTGTTGGATCATAAACTAGTGATTTCTCTGATCACTTCTCTAGTAATCATGTGAGAACCATCAATCCACATGAATTGATCATGTATTATGATCAATTCCATTCTAATGCACTTCTCTTCATTTCCAAAGTATGGAAACCTGTGCCACACATCTAGTTTCTTCTCTATCAAGATATTGTATTTTGATTTCAAAAAGTAATCTTCTCCAATCGATTTGTCTATCCATAAACTATGCAAATTTCCATAGGTTTTTTCTTCCAAACTTCCATGAATGTAATTCCTTATTTCTTTCGTAAGTAGAACTCCAAGAGGAAATTATGAAAATGCACCTAGAGGATCATTTTCTAAAATTTTGGTGGAGTACCTTTTGAATTTAGGTTGCAATCTTTGAGAGATATCTACTATTTCAATTTTCATGATTGTGTTTAAATTACTCTCAGATGGCACTTCCATAAATTTAAAATGTGCAAAGTGTTGCATTGGTGGTTGTGGTTGCACCAAAAGATTTACCTATCAATGCCCGATACAACCAGTAGATTTATGTAAGATCCATAGGAGGCGGTTAAGCCATATCACAAACCCAAGCGACATGTTGGACAAGGAAGACCAAGGGACACACCATCTTGCAACAATCCCCCCCTCAACACAAACGAGGGATTTGAACCTGTGACCTCATCTCTGATACCAGTTGTTACATTGGTGGTAGTCATTGCACCAAAAGATTGACATGTCAATGCCCGATACAACCAATAGATTTATATAAGATCCACAGGAGGTAGTTAATCCATGTCACAAAACCAAGCACCATGTTGGACAAGGAAGACCAAGGGACACACCATCTTGCAACACAAATATTGCTAAATACCTTTTCTTTGCTTGAAGAAGTAGAGTTTGAGATTTTGCAACTTGGAGATGCTTCGAACCCTTCAAACTTATTTATTTATACTATTTTCTCCTTTGAATGCATTTAGTGAAATAAATTTCCCTTCCCAAGCACACTTTTAACTCTTCAATTTGACCCATTTTAGCAATAGATGCTTCAGACAAAAAATTGGCAACCCTAAAGTCTACACACACAATCACATTTCCAAGCTCCACAAATTTCCACATTACTATTTTTTCTTCTACAATTTTCTTCCTTAGATTAAGAAATTCATTCTTCATGACATATATTCATGTTATATATCAAGCACCTCTTTTATTGTGGGGGACATAATATTTTCATTAAAGCTCCCCCTAAGCCACAACTTTGGGCTTAGTTACTAAATGAAACATCTACACCATAGATTGGTATAGATTCTCCCTTATCCTCAGTCTCTTATTTTTTTCTCCATATCTTTTTCATTTCCTTTTTTACTTCCTCTGGATCAATATTTTTGACTAGTTCATTCTTCCTTATATTTATGCTTCTCCAAAATTTAGCAATATGTCTAGGCTTTCTAAAATTGTTACATGTGATATTTCTTTGCTCATTATTCCTTCCATTCATTCTAGATCTGCATTGTTTAGCATTGTGTCTAAATCCATAACATGTATAGGAGTAACCATTGAAAGATTGAATCATTCTACCATTGTTCTATCTACTCATCATTTGACTTCTACATTCATTTTATCTATGTCAAAATTTCTTTCATGTAAACCATTGACTAGTAAAGGATGAAACATTATGATTCATTATACTTCTACATTCCACAACTTTATGTCCAAATTTATTGCAAAAATAGAAAAATCCATTGAAAGATGGGTACCTCTGGGAATTTGGTTGTCTGATAGGGGGTCTTCTAGAATTTCTTATTTATTTCTAGGACATATCATTGGTCTTATTTCCTTCAACTTTCTTTGGTTCACTAATTCCCTTTGCATTATATGTTTGATCTACTTTAGAGCTTTCTCCTTTTTCAATTCCCAAACCTATTTTACCTTTAGATTCTTTCTTACTAGCAATCAAATCGTCAAGCATTGAAGAACTTGTTTTGAATTTTTCTTCATAGCCTTTTGCCTTTCCCAAATCTGATCTCTGATTTATCACTTCTTGTTCAAGCCTCATGCATTCATTATATTTTCTTTCTACTGTTATATTCAGACATTCCTCAATCTTTTTATTTTCTTCCACTTACACTTTTAGTCTGATAATGTTCTCATTTTCTTGTTTTAATTGCTCATTGACTTCCTTATGCCTTTCTTTGAATTTCTTGATTTTCTCTCTCAATTGTTTGATCCACTTATTTACCTCTTTTAGATTTTCCTTCAGATCTCTATTCTCATCTTCAACTCTGTTAAGATCTTCAAGATAAAATTTGAGTTCTCCATATTTTTCTAACACGCAATCTTCTTTTGCGTATTCAATAGCAAGACTCTCTTCTAGAGGAATAGGATACTTTATATCTGCCATGTGTTAAACCTCCAAGATCTTCCCAAAGTGGTAAAGATCCTTCCAGGGATCCAAGCTCTGATACCAATTGTTGAACACCTGGAATACCGAGAGGGGGGGTGAATCAGTATTCCTTTAAACCAATTAAACATGAGCCATTTGATTATCAAAATGAATATATTTGCAATGAATGAAAGCATGAAGACATCCATAAAATCACATGACACATGAATAATAGTGTTTTAATGTTGAAAACCCAATAAGGGAAAATCCATGATAAGGGTTATCTCACAATATATTATATCCAGATATAGTAAATTACATAAAGGCTCACTGTTAGGTGGACTCATTGTCCAAGTGAACTCACTTCCCACAACAAAAAAAAAGGAACAAAGAAGGGGTGTCTATAAAATATATTTGAATGGATAAAATTAAATCTCTCATATACTAGATTACAATTCCAATGAAGTACAAAATGATCTTCACACTAATCTAAATCAATACTCTTCTCTATTCACAATTTTCTCAACTCTACATCACACACATGTAAGTGGCACACCATACATGTCATATATCTCAAAATAATCACATGTAGTCCACTATGTCTTCATAATCCTATGCTTCTCATCTTTGAATCTCACAAAAATAAAAAAAACTTTGAAGTTTACCTCCTATATATATCCATATCAACTGTAGCTTCAATTAGATCAGTCTAATTAGAAGTAACACATAAAATTAAGAATGTTATCCTCAAAATATTTTATCCACACTTCACACCTTAACTCAAAATTTAATTTACATCAAGTTAGGTTGGCATGGACCTAATATGAATCCCACATAAGATAAAGTTACTTTCTTATCTTCAACAAAACATCAAACTTGTTAGGTTGGCCCAAAAAATAGACCTAAACATAAAACCTTCATGTGTACATTCAATTAGCCAAATGTGCGACCTCAAAGCTTGATATTCCTTTGAATTCCTACTTAGCCAGCATATATTAACTTATCTTCATCATTGTAGAACAAAATAATTATCCATCAAGAAATGTGGAATCTACCACATCGATACACTTTATAAGGAGTGACTATAAAATACAAAGCTGAACTCTGTCATTCATATCTTTCAGAATACTTCACAAAATGTCACCAAATATTGAATATATCTACACTTGATGATCTCAATAATTCAGTTAGAATTGTAGAGTGATATATCAACTTGCGATGGAGTGCACACCCAAAAACTAATGCACAGAACCACAAGACTATCAAAGGAAATACTTATCCAAATTCTTGTGCAACCATATTTTTTGGATCAACTTGCTCTCTACATATGCCATCAAAAAATACTTCCAAGTTATGCTATAATTATCATAACAACTTTGACATCAATGGAAACATTGGATCATGCAATATATGCACCTCATGCTTAGGTTGCCAAACATCATTATCAATGACAAACTTCCAACAACTACCTCATAGTAGTGCTTTCATTGATGCGGCTTAGCTAGCTCTCCCAATATTCCAACATCTCCTCCATGTTCCATTATAGGTATTATCCTTCTCCAACCTCCTTACCTCCACCAACAATATTTCTATTTATAGTATAAAACATTATATTTTTTCACCTTTAGTTTCTTGGAAGCACTTCCTTCTTTCTTAAATAATATTAGAGTATACTCCTCTATTATACTATCTCATTATGATTCCTCTTATGTATTCCCTTCATCTACTGGATTGACCCTTACATTACCGATGCATCTAATTTTTATAGTTTTGTATTTTTCCTTTTCTTAACTCCTTTGATTCCATTTAATGCATCATTATGTTTCTTGGTATCTATAGATTTAAACCACTCTAGTTGTAGTTTTGGGTACACCATATAAGCTAGGAGTTTAGAAATCTTCTTGTTACTCTCATGTACCCATTACCCACCTTGTTCTATCTCTAATCCTAGAGATAACATCATTATTCTATTACATGATCATATAGCCTCCTCTCTATGAAATACACATTCTACATGTCTTCAATCTCCTTTTATGTAAACTCACACTCCATGATCACCAACACCCACAATACTAGATCCTCATGATATTTTTTTCCAAGATTATGTGTTCTTAGACAAGATGTCATCCTCTTACTACATTCTTGTTTCCTTCATCCTATAACGAAATGATTTATAAACTGATTATTTTAACCTTCATATTCATGATATTCACATTACTTTCTAATTAAACTTCTTCATGTCATATTCTCTAAGATTTTATATCATTTTATACAATTTCCACTAAGGGTCTCAACTAAGAGAGGCTTTGTGACACAACCCTAATGATTAATTATCCCAAAATAGAACGTTGAAACAGAATATTCAAAATAAAATGTTAAATTTTGTAAATATGAAGGTTTTTTACAAATTAAAGATAACAGCTAACTAAACCAAATGTTTAATAATGCCAAAAACTATTGAAAAATGGACAACATGGATCTTAAGAGAACACACTGACATAGTGTAGATTAGAAAATTTGGGAGAGTTAGGGTGAAAATTAGGACCATGCCTATCATAGGCATGCCCACTCAGACATGTTGGCACTAACAGTTTTTCCCCATGAAGAAAAAACCAAAAATTAGGCTACCTTGCAACTTGACATTGCATGCATCTGACAATTTTTGAGGTAGCAGAAAAACTTTCACCATGGCCAAATGGCTTTGAGTATTCAAAATTAGAGAGAGTCTATTCTAGAGTAGAATTTGATGCACATATAGTTTTAGACAAAACATTCTTATGTTCCACAAAATTTTTGATACACCAAGTTAAAGTTTGACATTTTTTTGCACCTAGGGATCTTAAGAGAAAGAGTTGACATAGGGTGTCCTGAAATGTTTGAGAGAGTTGGGGTGAAAAATATGAATATGAATATCATAGACATGCACACTCATAATTTTTTTTGTTAATGGTTTAGCCCCATGAAGAATAGAACAAAAATTAGGCTACCTTGCAACTTCACATTACATGTATCTAACCATTTTTAGGGTAGCAGAACAAATTTCACCACAACCAAATGGCTTGGAGATATGAAAAACTAAGAGAGGCTAGAGGGAACCTACACAATCCTATAACTTTAGATAGATGATTTCTAAGTGTCATTATTTTTTATAAACAACTTGTCAAAGTTCATCAGTTTTTGGCATTTAGTTAAGAGAAAATGTTGGCATAATGTAGCTTAGAACAATCTGACATGATAGGGTATGAAATACAACCTTGCCTAGAATAAATATACACATTTAAACATGTTGGAACTATTGGTTTGGTTGCACAATGGGCAAAAAAAATTATGCTACCTTGCAACTTTCATTTCAATACATTTGATGCTTTTCTCAACATGTGAAAACTTGTTGCCATGACCAAATGGATTGGAGATATGAAAAAATAAGATAGGTTATTGTAGAGGGACCCTACATGATCCTATACCTTTATATTGAACAGTTCTAAGTGCCATGTTTTTTAGAAACAACTTGTTAAATTTCACCACTTTTTGGCACTTAGTACACTTAAGAGAAATCACCTACACAATGTAGCCTAGAATTATCTAGCATGTTGGGGGTGCAAAACAAGACCTTTCCTAGCATAAAACTAGCCACTCGAAAGTGTTGGCACTATCATTTTTTCTACATGATGAATACAAAAAAATTATGCCCTTACAACATTTTGTTCAATGCATTTGATGCTTTTTTAGTGTGTGAAAACTTGTCTCCATGACCAAATGGTTTGGAGATATGAAAACCTGAGAGAGATTATTGTAGAGGGACCCTATGTAATCCTATACATTTAGACATAAAACATCTAAGTTCCATGTTTTCCAAGAAATAGCTCATCAAAGTTTTCCACTTTTTCATAGTTAGGGCTCCTAAGAGAAAGAATTGATATAATGTAGCTTGCAACAATCCAACATGCTAGGGTGCAAAAAAGGGCCTTTCCTAGCATAAAACCACCCACCTAGAAATTTTGGAATTTTCAATTTGATTGCATGATGAATAGAAAAAAATATGTGACCTTGCAACTTTCTCTTCAATGCATTTACCATTTTCTTCAACATGCAAGAACTTGTTGCCACAACCAATTGGATAAGAGATATGAAAAATTGAGAGAGGTTATTGTAAAGGGACCCTATGTAACCCTATACTTATAGACATAATATTTATAAATTTCATGGTTTTTGAGAAATAACTCATCAGAGTTCACCACTCTTTGACACTTAGGGCTCTTAAGAGAAAGCATCAACATAATGTGGCATGGAACGATCCTACATGTTGCAATGTAAAATAGGACCTTTCTTAGCATAAAACCACCTAGATGGACATGTTGACACTATTGGTTTTCCCGCACAATTAAAAAAATGAAAAGTTTGGATCTTGACAAGTTTTTACTAAACACATACGACACTTTTTGTAACATTTAAAAAATTGTCGCCACGGTCAATAAGATTGGAGATTTCAAAAAGTGAGAAAGGTTATTATGGAGGGAACCTACATGACCTTATACCTTTAGAAAAAATGATGTAGGTGCTACGATTTTTGAAAAATGATCTACCAAAGGTTTCCACTATTTGACACTTAGGGCTCTTAAGAGAAAGTGTTTACATAATATATTTTGCAACATTCGAGCAAGATGGGTTGCGAAATATGAGATTTTCTACCATAAAACTGCCCATATGGATGTTTTAGCATTGCCAATTTGGCTCCATGATGCACTAAATGCAAAGTTATGAATATCCTAATAAATTTATGACATTCCTAATGAATCTATGACAATCCTAATGAATTTATGACAATCCTAATGAATTTATGATAATCCTAATGAATTTATGACTATGTTAATGAACCTTAGACAATTCTAATGAAGTTATGACAGTCTTAATGAACCTATAACTATCATGATATCAAGTTATGAATGGCCTAATGAATTTATGACTACTCTAATAAACCTATGACTATCCTAAAAACCTTATAAATTTCTAAAAAAAGTCATTTATTCTTTATAATAAATAAAAAAGTACCCCCAAATCATGTACACACATAAACCCTTCTATTTTTGTATAAATAAAGTAAAAATGATATTCTCTATCATGGTAAAGTTCACAAAACTAAATATAAATGACACCCTTGATATTTCAAGTTCATTTTTATGACTCCCTTAGGCCTTAATACATTTACAACTCATAGTAAATATACATTCATGATACAAACATTAAAAAAACATAAAAATATGCACTTATTATTTTCATAGATAGGGATCTTGAATCATCAATGATTAAAATAGGGGAAAATGGTTAAATAAATGTCATGTATTATTACCCCACATGGATCACAATGAGTTACAAAACTAGTTGTAGCCTCAATAAACACATCAAGCATACTTGCAAAATATGATTAGATCAAGCACAACATATAATAACTAATGTGAATGCAAAACAAACAAGGAATATCTTTCTTCTAATCAAATTGTATACATCCAACAACATTCTTGGAGTTTATAATTATAAGGTTAATACAAGATGCACAAATATACTAAATATTATCAAATCATTGAATAAATATCATGTCTTATTTCACCACCTAGATCACAATGATTTTCAAAACTAAGAAAAACTAGAAACAAATTGATAAAGGGGTAAAAATAGAAGTCCAAAGAGGGTTGAGTTATGGGAGTTTTAGGTCCAAAGGGATGATCATGTTTAGGCAGAAAAATTATTGGAAGGGATGATTTGGGAGTAAAGGAAGCACACAAATATTAAAGAAGCCATTGGAGATGAATGAAGGATGGCTAAAAAGGTTGAGAAGAAAGTTTCAAGAAAAAAATATAGGTTGCAAATGATGAGGGCTGATAGTTAATGCTTATATCAAGTAGTTGGTAGAAAGGATAGTGAAGAGGCTATAAAAAATGTGGATTAATCATGAAGAGGATGGAACATATGATAGAATAACAAAATGGATTAGGAAGATAAGGTGGTAGACTTCAGTGGAGTGTGCATTTATGACAATAAAGGACTATGAGAAACTATATGTAAGCATGAATGGTTTGATTAGATCATTCAATCACCCTTGTTAGAATTAATGGGAATATTGACACACATAGGGGAAGGATTGTGCATGTGATCTAAGGGATATTTGGGCATATAGAACAGTGATGGTAGATAATTTGGGAATCTGTGGAGAATAAGAGGTATGCCAATTATAACAAATATATATTTGAGTGAGCTACAAGGAGAAGAGAGAAATGTAGAAAGAGATAAGAAGTTTCAAGAGAGAAAGATAAAATGTGTAGTAGGTGTTCATGGTCAAAAGTAACATAGAAACATTAAACAAAATATATCTACTCTATTTCTCTTGAAGAAGACAAATGATCTAAAACCAATTATCTTCCAAGGTCTTTGTAGTTGGTTCTAAACTATGGTGTTATCATTCAGTGGTCCATGCAAATATAATATTCAAGGGGTCTCCTAGTAAATGAATAAAAACTAGATAATGCAAGGTAATTTAACATTTGGGGATTTAAATAAATAGAAAAAGATAGATCAAGGCTTAGGACAACAAAACATGAACACAAAATTCTTTTAATTTAGACATGCAATTCTTATAATGAGCATTTTCCTAATTCACTACAATTGTAGAACAATACAATTTATGAAATAATCCATACCATTGCATCCATTCACAGTGCATATTTAAAGCATACAACTATTCATACTCACTTCTTTAGAAATTTTCAATAACAAAACTCCATAAGATCATTACTAAAATTAACAAATCAACAAATATCAAGAAATATTATCCATAGATAATGCAATAAAATGGTTTTCAAATTCAGAGTCTTTTATTGATTTTCATCAAATAAGAAACATTTATCCACAACAAAATTCATTGGCATATGGATAACCATTGTTTATCAGCACCATCATTAAGCTAACAAACTTCTGAAATAAAACTGCCTGTATGAAACTTGTAAATGTGTTTGAGTATCTTGCATAAAAGCTATAACTTTTTAAAAAAACTATCTCTAGTCTCTAGGAAGCCAATATGACTTCAATTATCCAACCTTTACAATGAGGAGAGAATTCTAAGTTATAGACAAAATTCACATCATTCTCTCGCATCAAAAATCAAGATCCACAAATTTGGACCCAGATCCACAATTATAGGGACACCTAGTTGAGTCTTGTTGGATGTTGAGGTTGTGTTTCTGATATGTGGTTGTCATTGATGTCAAAAATATTAGCATTGGTGATTTTGAAGGCTATATATGTGAAGGATATTGAAAAAATTATAATAAATATATTGTAGGTAGCTAGTGAAGCTGAGAAGGTCAAAGTGATAAAAAGTTTTGTACATTGATGATCAGAAGGCATGAATTAAAAGGTTTGTTGCTGAGCCTATCTAGTATGTTGTCTGAAATTTTTAAAGGTGCACATCAACAATTGAGGAAGTTATGAAGTTTTGTGTTCCTACAATTATTCAGTTACTATAGCAAGTGTTTCTAGAAGATGAGATTGCAATTATCGTGAAGTGAGTTGTTGTGTATATTCTTGAGGTGTTCAGTTATGTTTCTTGATTGTGCTCTATTAGTGTGGTATGTCCAAATTGATTGGTGTGTTCATGATTGAAGATTTTTTCCTTGTGTGTTAAATTTTCCATGTTCTTGGCCGACATGATGGTGGTAGCATGTTGCGGATCCTTATGGATTAATCTTGTACTATTTGGTGTGTTTGAGGATGTTGATTTAGGTCCTCACTATGTTGTGACTGACTTAGATTGGTGCACATTAAAATTTGTTCATGAATTGAGACCAACAGTAGTAATTTATTCTTTATTTGTGGCCGACAGAGTTGTTGATATAAATTCATGTAGTGGATATATAAGATCGATTGTCTCTTCATTGTAAGTGTTTGTATATATGTGTGTGTGTGGTGTGTGAGAATGAAGTGTATATGCAAAATGAGTGAATAAAGATAAGATCATTCGAATAAAAAGTATATTATGAAGAAGATTGAGCAAAGTGTAAAGAAGTTTTTATTTGCCTAACCAAAACTATAATCAAGCTTTTGTAGAAGATAATTTCTTAGTTCAACCTCATCAGATGGATTTAATCTAATTTTTTTATGTAAGGAAGTGAGCCTTCCCTTTGAGCAGTGAGCTCTAGGTAGTGTTCCTAAATGCATGTGCATTCCCTATTCATTTATTTCATTATAATTCTAATAGGGTATAATCTTGTGGACTAACATCCACCATGGTTTTTCCCCTAACAGGGTTTCCACGTATAAAAATCTTGGTGTTCATGTGTCTCTGATGTGTTGTTGATTTATTCTTGCACTGTTAATTATCAGATTTAAGATTAAAATTTGTTTAAGGTTGAATAAGCTTAATTTTTGTAACAACAAAATCAAACTCAAAGTGTTTTGGTGAATCAAGAAAATCATTAAGAAGAAGACAGTGGAAATGCAAAAGAAAGAACAAAACCCAAAACTCCAAGGTATGTAAAGTGAATTCATTCTAAAAGTCAGATCATAGGAGACAAGAACAAAGGTGTGCAAACTAGAAGAAGAATTGTAGAAGAATATTGCCTGATTTCCAAAACTGAGCCTAGTAATGTCAATGAAGCATGTAAAGGTGAATATTGGATGGAATCCATGAAGGAAGAACTAATGCAGATAGAGAAAAATGATACATGGATTCTTGTTCCTAGACCTCAAGACAAACATGTGACTAGAACCAAATGGGTCTTTCATAATAAGATGAATGAGCAAGGTGAAGTTATTAGAAACAAAGCAAGACTGGTATGTAAATGATACTCACAGATGGAAGGTATTGATTTTGAAGAAACCTTTTCCCTTGTTGCTAGAATTGAAGCTATAAGGTTATTTGTTTCTTATGCTACTTTCAAAAATTACAAAGTCTATCAAATGGATGTGAAGTCAACATTCTTGATTGGTGAACTAGAGGAAGAAGTCTATGTTGAGCAACCAGATGGATTTCAACTAACTGATGATAAAGATATGGTTTGTCGATTGAAGAAAGAATTGTATGGACTCAAGCAAGCCCCTAGATCATGGTATGCCAGACTAGATAAATAATTATTGAAACTAGGATTCAATAAAGGTATTGCTGACAACAATATGTATTTTAAGCTAGATTAGGATAAATAATTGATTATTGAAGTCTTTGTTGATGACATTAATTTTGAAGGAGATAATGAACTATGCATGAAATTTGTTGATGAAATGAAAAGTGAATTTGAAATGTCAATGATAGGATAACTAAAATTCTTTTAGGATTGAAAATTACTCAGTTAGATGACAAAATCTTTATTTCTCAGTCCAAATATATGAGAGAGATACTAAAAAGGTGTGGCATGGAAGACTCAAAGCCAGTTGGTACACCCATGGTAACCAAATGCAAATTATCTTAGAATGATGATTATCCCAAGGCTAATCAAATAAGATATAGGTCAATGATTGGTGGATTTCTATATTTAACTCAGAACAGACCAGACATTATGAATGTTGTGTCCACGGTTGCTAGATATCAAGCTGATCCAAAGGAATCACATGTGACCACAATAAAGAGAATTTTTAGATACTTGAAAGGAATAGTTGATTTTGGTCTTTGGTATCCTAAGGATGATGATCTTACTCTGAATGCCTTTACATATGCGGATTGGGTAGGAGATGTGGATGATAGGAAAAGTACAAGTGGTGGTGCATTCTTCCTAGGGAAGAATTTGGTGTCTTGGCTAACTAAAAAGAATAATTCCATTTCCTTATCTACTACTGAGGTAGAATATATTTTTGCTGCAAACAATTGTAATCAAGTGTAGTGGATGAAATAGATGCTAAGAGATATCAGAGTTGAGTATGATGAGCCCATTTCTATATTTTGTGACAACTCAAGTGCCATAAACATTTCTAAGAATCTGGTGCTACACTCAAAGACAAAACATATATCTATCAAGTATCACTTTTTGAGAAACAAGGTGAGTGATAATATAGGTCAAATTGGAATATGTTCCTACAAAGGAACAAATTGTAGATATCTTTACTAAATTTTTTCCTAAGGATACTTTTGAGTATCTCAAAGGAAAGTTAGGGGTAATTTCCCCTCCTAATTTGAACTAATATGCAAGTCTTTGCAGCAATCCATGGACTTACAGTCAGATCTTGTTTTAGATTGATGTTGTGGTGGCTGCTACTCAAGAGGAGTAGTCAAAAGTTTCAGATGATATGTGGTTCAGAGCATGTGTACCTTTTCCATTGATGTCAAAGGGGAGAAGAATAATGTGAAAAACTCTTGAAGAAAGGGGGAGAAGTGTCAATAAAGGGTGAGAAGAGCTATGAGAGGAGAACTATATAACAAAGGGGGAGAATTGTACTATGTGAACAACTAGTTGTGTTGATGGTATTATTTTTCACATCATGTGTTGCCATTAATGCCAAAGGGGGAGATTTTTGGATGTTGAGGTTGTGTTGCTGATATGTGGTTGTCATTGATGTCAAAACTATTAGCATTGGTGATTTTGAAGGCTGTATATGTCAAGGATATTGAGAAAATTATAATAAATATATTTCAGGAAGCCAGTGAAGCTGAGAAGGTCAAAGTGATGAAAATTTATGTACATTGATGATCAGAAGGCACACGTTAAAGGGTTTTTTGTTGAGTCTATCTGGTATGTTTCCCAAACATTTCAAAGGTGTGCATCAAAAAATTGAGGAAGTTATGAAGTTTTGTGTTCCTACAGTTATTCAGTTATTGTAGCAAGTGTTTCTAGAAGATGAGATTGCAATTCTCACGAAGTGAGGTTTTGTGTACATTCCTGAGGTGTTTGGTGATGTTTCTAGATCATTCTCTATCAGTGTGGTACATCCACACTGATTGGTGTGTTTGTGATTGAATATTTTCCCTTGTGTGTTTGAGTTTTCATGTTCTTGACTGACATGATGGTGGTAGCATGTTGTGGATCCTTACGAATTAATCTTGTATTGTTTGGAATGTTCGAGGATGTTTATTTAGGTCCTCACTATGTTGTGATTGACCTAGGTTGGTGTGCATTAATATTTTTTCATGAATTAAGGCTGATAGTTATAATTTATTCTTTATTTGTGGCTGACAAAGTTGTTGATGTAAATTCATGTAGCGGATATATAAGAGTGATTGTCTCTTCATTGTAAGTGTGTGTATATATGTGTGTGTGGTGTGCGAGCATAAAATTTATATGCAAAATGAATGAATAAAGATCAGATCATCTGAATACAGAGTAGATTATGAAGAAGATTGAGTGAAGTGTGAATAAGTGTTTATGTGTCTAACCAGAACTGTAATCAAGATTTATAGAAGCTAATTTCTCAATTCAACCTCATCAGATGGATTTAATCTGATTGTTTTATGTAAGGAAGTGAGCCTTCCCTTTCATTAGTGAGCTCTAGGCAATGTGCCTGAATGCATGTGCATTCCCTATTGATTTCTTTCATTATACTTCTAATAGGGTATAATCTTTTGGACTAACATCCTTCATGGTTTTTCCTCTAATAGGGTTTCCACGTATAAAAATCTTGGTTTTCATGTGTCTCTGATGTGTTGTTGATTTATGCTTGCACTATTAATTATCATATATGATATTAAAAGTTGTTTAAGGCTGAATAAGCTTAATTTATATAACAACTGATTCACCCCCCCCCCTCTCAGTTGTCTATCCTTGTTTTTCCAACAAGTCTAAGTCTTCTCTTTGTTGAAACTGTAGGAGCTGAAAAGGGTATTCCTTGTGCCAATTTAATCCAAAATATTACTCAGAGTTCAAAATTTGTGTTATGCTAACATCTCTAACTCACCAAAATTGATTTGGAGTCATCCATCTACACAAAACTATAATGGAGGTGTTGTTGTCAAAAAGGCATCTAAAACTAGAAGAAAATATTCTCCTTCACTTGTCATCTTTGTGAGCAATCCTGTGATACTCATCACAATTCGAGAAGATCTATTTGAGGGCATCATCATCAAGTCCATAGACCCAGTCAAATTAGAACTTTGACTCTTCAAACCTCTTTTTAACTGCATCAATAATTTTTCTTAACTAGCCAACATTTGTGATCGCTCATCTCATGTCACACCTAATGTCCAGTAGCCTATCCATAAGTGTTGAATTAGCAGTGTCTCCTTCTTTCATCATCTTATCAATTTGGACCTTCCAAGCATATTTTATTTCTCTTAATTATTCTAGCCTTTGATTTAGGGGTGAAACCTTATCAACAAGTTTTACAACAATATTTTCAAATATTCCTGCATTTTCCCATATCTCATGAATTCCTTTGAGCATATCTATTCTTTGTTCAATGATATTTTGGGTTTAAAAAATTGACACATTAATAGCCTTTAAAACATACTTAGGACTCTCATCACCCAAAATTTGTGATTGAATCAACTCTTCCCTAAAACTTTTATTTATCACCTTCAATTTTCCCAAGTATTGCCTGAGCTTTTCTTCCTCTTCCCACCATTTCCATATAAAGTCTTCTATTTATTTGAACAAGACAAGGCCTACACGATAGTGTTTAAAACCTTCATCTAGATGGTTATCCATATCAGACCTGAAAACACTGAACCAATTGTCAAACCAAGTGGCCTTTTTCATCTCATTGATCCCATCCACCTCTTTTCGACTCATTAAAACAGGGATCTCTTATGTTGTTGGCTGCTCTAGAGTGGATGTAATTAACTCTTTCAAAAAGTTCTTCATCTTTCCAACTTGAGCTTTAAGATCATATTTATCTTTCTTGTCCTTTATTAACCTTGATCTGGTGGTCGTAGAAACAATATCAATCAGATTTATCTATTGATTTTTCATATGTTTTCCCAAACTGACAGTTCTTATTAGATAATCCTCAGCCTACAATTCTCTATAATCTTTGTTAGCAATGGGTGTATCAATTTCTACTACCAAATATCCCTCATCAGTCAACTTTGTGAAATGTGTAGCATGAGGCTTCTTCCTTTATTTCACCTCTTCTACTTATGTTATCATTTCATCCCATGTCACTAGTTGGGCTTGAACTTGTTACCTTTTCTCTAAATTCAGCTTGAGCCAAGTGGGAGCAGTTGGCTGAGTAGTTACCTCTTGTGTGTTGGGAGGTGTCAATGATAGAGGTGTAGAAGAAATTACCTCCATAGTTTTCCCAGAGGAAGTCTTTTTTTGCTCCTCTTATTCCTTTTAAAACATTTCTTGCTCTATTTTCTTATTTTGAGCTCTAATATCCTCTATCTTTTTCATTTCTTCCTCTTTTCATGTAGCCTCCTTTTCATCTTTTAGCCTCTATTCCAACTCCTTTGCATGGAGTTCTTCTTCTGTAGCTTTTTCTTGTTCATCTTTCTCTTTTTTTTCTAACTCTCATGCAATGGATTCTTCTTCAGCCTTTCTTTGTGCCTCAGTAACTTTCTTTTCATGAGCCAACTCTTCAATCTTCTTTTTTTTCTCTTCTTCTTCTTGAGCTAACTACTTAGGAGCTAGTCTTTGTGCACTTTCTATTATCTCTTTATGCTCATCCTCATTCATAAAACATCATTCATTTCAGACTCACCCCATAGGTTTCTATGCTCAAATCCAACCTCTTCTTCTCTAGGTTCTTCCTCAGCCTTCTTTAGATATTCTTCCCATTTGGATTTTTCTCCTTCCTAAGATGGAGTTCTCTTATATAGTCTGAGGAGATAGGTGAATCTGTTAAATTAATCAGTAGTGGCTCCTTCTCATCAATGACTACTATTCCCAATGTTGATGTCATAGTAGTAGTAGTATCCTAAGTTTGTATAGGGACAACAAAAGGTACTTCTCCATAATATTTTTCTCTAGGATATATAATAGCTAAGGGTGTGGCACGCAGTCCTGAAACAACTCTAGCAGTAGCTACCTCATAAGTAACTTTAGCCTTTTTCAAGGCTTCATTAACCTACTTTAATGATATTTCTTCTTCTGTTAGGGAAGGCTCTTCCATGGTTGCCTCTATTGCTGCAACACCTTTCTTCAATCTCTTATATTGCCTTGTCTTAGTGGAAGAAGTAGGTTCACTCCTAGAACCCCTTTTCTTTGAATCTTTCACCCTCAGTTACTTCAACCGAAGCTCAATCCATCTCACACTTATATTTACCACTACTCATGACACTTTAAGGATATTGGTTTCCTCCTTTTCTTCCCAATTGATGGGCTCCAGATCCTTAGTGGCAACTTTATCCATTTCATATTATGGATCAAGGGTGATCCCATCATTAGTAGTGCCCTCTAGTATATCCATGTAAACTTCAATTTTTTTCATCTAAGGAATTTTTAATCTTTCATACCCCTTTTTTCTCACTTCAAATTGATCTTGAAGGTTGTCCCAAAAGTCCCCGAGAAGTGGCTAATGATGAGGAAACTTTGAAGCATACAACCCATACATTTTGCACTTTCAATCAAAAAAATTCCTAGAAGTATGATGCTAGAAATTCATGGATTGAAATTATTTTATTGTTGTTTTCACTACTATTAAAGAAGAGCAAGAATAGAACCCCAATTGTATTCATAAAGAATGGAAACCATCCTTATGTTGTGCAAATTTTTTGGCATTTACCTCTATGGCCTGTCGAGAAAATTCCATTAAGACCCATCTATCTCCACAACACCTTGGCAATTTGAAGGGATGACCATCATAACCAAATAGTCTGAAATAGGTGAACTTGAGGTATTGGATAAACAAATATCCCCACTCCTAGATGAATTCCATAGAATCTTGTGACAATCTAATATCAATGTCACCTATGAGTTGATTGATAATAGCATACAAAAATGCATCATTAACTCTTTTAAAGTGTTTCTCTAACTCTTTAAGCTCCAATTGGTTATAATACTCCTAAACCTTCTTTTGATCTGGGCCATCATCCATTGACCCTTATGTATTCAATCTGGGAAACTATCCCATCCTTGCAACATAGTATATAACATAAGAAGACATATAGAAGGTTTTAGTTTCTGCTACTTTTAGCAATTGGTCATGAATATTATTTGAGATAATCCACCCTGAGTCAAGAAATTTATTTCCTTCTAAAATCAGTTGGATGAAAGGAAACATCCAGTGTTATAAAATGCAAGAGTTCTCTTTGCCCAACACCCTTGCCAACAATGTGATTATATCCCCAATGTCTTCAAAGAAGTCTAACCTCTTAGGGTTAAATTGCAGCTTATTCAATGTTTTCTTCTCTATCTTCAACCATATTTTGTTTATATACTTCTTGTTTCCCTCTACATCCTTTAACCATAGTTTAAGTGCATCCACTTTAGTCATAATCTTGAGAAGGGGATAAGGAAGAGGATCAAAAACTAGTCTGATCATATTTGGGGTTAAATCAATTATTACATTCCCCTATGCATCAATGCATTTCCTTTTAGTAGGATTATACATTTGTGCAGTAGTTAATATGAACTCAAGACATTGTACCACCATAGGGAAAGTAGCCAAATGAGCTAAACTAGACTCTGCAATCCTTTTTTACCTTGAGGTAGCATCCTCTAAAAAGGTATCCTTTTGAAACTGATCCAGGTCAATGTGCCCCACCAGTGTATCAGTGATATTCATCACCTCAGACCCAAACTTAGATGGTACCGAGGTCCCTTGGAACTTATACTTCATGGTCACAATAACTTCTTCTAGTTTTAACTTTTTATCCTTGGTTCCCTTTGGCGTTCCTTCAATGGGAACTTCCTCCTCTAAATACGACATTAGTAAATTATCCTACAATACTGAAAATTATCAAGCAAGGAAAATACATGTGAAGAGAAATTTAAACATATGCATTCATATTATATCACCATTAATTCAAGATAAACTTCCATTTAACAAGTTAGTTCAACGTCTTCAAATTTGGGTTTAGGGTGGAACCAAGAACCTAACCATTTTAAGCAAAAAAATAAACTTTATTGGAAGTTGGGATCAGGTCTTGACTCGACACGTACATCTATAGTGGTAAATAGTTTAGTGTCATCCCATGGTCTGATCCCACAATGTGTTCAGGAATCGGGATCAGGCCCTCACCAGGTAATGATAACACATGAAGTCAATAAAAATCTCTCTGAGTTCTAATCCAGATTACAAATCAAAATTTGGGATTAGATTGTGATTTGGAACTAGACTCATTGTGACAGACAAGTGTAAGTGACTTCCTGAGTTCCAATCATGATATAGTATTAAATATCAGAATCAGAAAATGATCTGAGACTGATCCTATTTAAGGAAAAAATGTTTAGGTAGCATCCTGAGTTTTGATCCTAAAAAGATATCAGGAATCAGGGTCAGGACTTCATTGTGAATCTGGCCTTAAGTTTATGCAATGAATAGATGTCCCTTCTAAGTTTTGATTCTGATACAATTTCGGGAGTCAAGATAGGAATGATACAATGTCATGAAAATCAACCATATGCCCTCCCCTCTGTGTCGACCTGATTTTTGATCTCGATATAGTGAATCAAGGACCAGGTATGGGACATGGATTAATACTTTGTCAAAAACCTTTTCATTATTTTGGGATGAATATCTGATACCTGACCTCAATAGAACATTGGAAATCAAGATTGGGACAAGTGAAAGATCAAGACTGAAATGGTGGTAAGACCCTAAGTACAATTTAGCTTCCTGATTCTGAAATACATGTGGGAATCGGTAATGACATAGTCTGTGATAAAAAAAGGAAAAAAAAAATGTAACAGTATTGTTAAACTATGCCTTCGGGATCAGATTGTGGGTGGGATCAAGATACTAGATTTGAAAACGGCCAAAATTTAAAATTCATCAATTCATATGCACATTTGACCTGATGGTATGACAAAACCTTAGAAAACTAGGGTAGAATGGGACAAACAATCCCTTGAGTAGAAAACAAAACATAAAGCATGAGGGAAAACCCAAACACACAAAAAAAAAGAAAAGAAACCCAAGCAATGAAAAAGGAAAACAAGAAGAAAAAAAACAAGAACAAACACAAGAATGCAAAAGAATGAGAAAACGAGCAAAATAGAAATAGGAAAAATCAAGAACGAAGAAATGCAAGGAGAAAACCCCTACCTTCAAACATAACCAAGAATATGTGAAATCAAAATGCATCCTCAAATCCTAAAATTGCAGCATTTCTCTGGTTCACTTCATCAAACTGTACAAGCCTGAATGGGTGATAATCGAGGAGCAGTGCAATAAAAAATCATTTGCACGTGTGAATAGTTACACATTAAATGTAGGTAGGTTGGGCCTCGGGATCAGGGTAGAATTCATTAATGTGCAATTGCAAGACGAAGGTAAGAGAGCATAAAGATCAAGGCATGAAGTGACACTAAACTTCCCAAATGGTGCAAAGTTCAGTGAAGGTCCAAGGTCAAAAACCCGACAAACAAACAAAACAAAGTGAGAATCAGGATCAAGGAAAAACATGAAACAAGAACCTTGAAAAGGCTCGAGTGCCAGTGTCGGTCTGAAGTCCAATTCTAAAAAACACAAGGAGAATCAAAACTTGGGATCAGGATGACAATAAGAATAATGACTTTGAAAGGTTGTTGGTTCTGGTTCCATTTTGATGTCCAAATCAGACAGAAGGAAGAAACACAAAAAGTCAGGATCAAGCTGACACTAGGAACTTACATCTTGAAGGGTGCAAGGTAATAGTTCTGGATTGAATCCTAACTCTAAAACATGAAGAAAAACATAAAGCAGGGCATGGGGATGAAGATTTGAACACAAACAAGAACTTGTACTTTGAAAAGTAACAAGTGCCAATTTCAATCTGAAACCCGAACCTGAAAAATAAAGGAAAACGGGACTTGGGAGAAAAAGAAACAACTTCTAAGATCCAAACAAGAACACCAAGGACAAAAGAAAGAAAAAGGGGGAGCTATTTTTACCAAACAAAATGGGGTGGTTATGCAAGGAATAACAATTGGAAACTCAGTTGGGAAGATGGTTTACCCCTTTTCAAGATAGTGAAGAATTCAGTCATCCAGAACCTCTGGTTAATGAGAGTTTTAACTCAGGTATGATTAGTTACAAAAAAAATTTAGCTAGAATCTCAAATGTAAATCAGCAATGAACACTTTGAATCTTAGTGTGTGCATGTACTATGCATCTATTTCCCTAAAGAACCTACCTATCCTTGAACAACTATATTAAGATTCAAGCTACATGAGTTGAGTTATTTAAACTGTCGTGCAATGATCTCCTAGGCATTGCTCCATTGCTAGCCAGGCATCTATAGCCTCAACGAAGATACCTTGAGTTCTCTCAAATTATTTCTCTACTACTAGCTAGGCTTCCATAGCCCTAGTAGAGATACTTGAATTACCCTTATTATATTGAGTTTTCCATCATTTATACTTCTCTTTTCTTTTGAAAGGGATTTACTTGGAGAAATTTTTTTAAATTTTTTTTCTCAATACTCAGATGTAATAACTTGAAATTCAAGTTGAGAAGTACAGTGGAGCTCATGACAGTGTTGAGGACTCAGATTTTTCACCTAAATCATGAATACAGTCACTCTAAGACAAATAAGCCCTTATGAAAATAGATGGTTCTATCTATTATGTGACAGATTTAGCCATTATTTATGAGATCATTTACAATATACCTATTTTCTCCTAACCTTTCAAACTGTTATTAAAATGGACATAAAACATAAGTCCTAAAATGAAAGTTTTCAATACATATTCCTAAAAACACCTAGATCAATTTTTTTGTCACAACACCCTCAGTATACTTTGAATAACTACCCCTTCACTCTGAAATGGAGAAAAATGAAGGTCCCCAAAAACAATAGCAAAAAAGAGAAAAAGAACAACAAAAACAAAAAATAAAGGAAATGCAAATAGACAAACAAACAAATGAGAAAACAACTAATTACATTTATACAATCAAATGAATGACTAGACCTTCATGGGCCAAAATAATGTTTGAGGAACTGTCCATTGACAAGAAATGTGACAGGTTCTCCTATTAAGGTGCTTAACCAAAAAGAATTCTCACCAAGGATTTCAGCGATATGATATGAACCCAACCAAATTCGATCAAAATTTTGATGATCACCTTTCCTCTCTCAAGGTTTTCCCCACAACACAAGGTATAATATTCTAAAGGCTTTAATTTTAGCTCTTTTTTTAAACTAGCATTTGACAATAGCCTGATGCTTAGAAAAGTTCTACAAAGTAGCATCTCTTTGTTCTTCTAGATTGAGTAAACTAGTTAATCAGACCTCTACCCTATCATCATTGGAGTAAACCTATTGCATGAACTAGAGAATGGGTATCTATAGATGAATAGGGAAGATTAGGTCTTGTCCATATACTAACTTAAATGATGAGTTTCCTAAGGCAACTTTGATTCTAGTCTTATCTACCCATAAGGAAAATCTTAGCTGTGTGTGCTAGTCCCTAGGATTAGTTTCTAGTAACTTCTTAATTACCTCCAATAAATTTTTATTAGTATACTTTGCTAATCCATTCCCATGTGGATAGTAATTATAAGAGTATTTGAAAATAATTTTATGATCATACGCCCATTGAATAAATTTTGCGAAAGAAAAGGAAGGGACATTATCACATACAAGGGAAAATGGTACTCCAAACCTAGTAACAACATATTCATTAAGGAACTTGATAATGAATTCAGTGGTACTATTCTTATAAGGTTGAGATTTAGTCTAGTGTGTGTAATAATCTATTGTAGTAAAAATAAACTTGACCTGTGGAAGAATTCAAATTAATTACCTCGACCAAATCTAATGCCCATTGGGAAAATGATTTTACCTCGTATACTGGTTGTAGAGGCATTACTGGATTGTGCTCTTTGGATGCAAAAGTATGACATGTATGACATGTACTAACATGTTGGTGAGAATCTCAAAAAAAGTGGGGCCAATAATAACTTGATGTAAAAAATTGATGTGCCATGCCATCTATTGAACCATGTCCAGTACCATGTCTTCCATGAAACTCAGTGATAGCATGTTTTGCTTGTTGATCTAAGCAGTGCAAATAGACACCCTCAAAGTTCTTCCTATACAAAGATCCTCTTTTGAGCATATAATGGGATATTTTAAATATTAATGCTCTTCTCTAAGTGGTATTCATTCCATCAGGACATTTGTTGTTCAACAACAAGAAAATCAAATTTGCATACCAAGGATCACCTATGAATGATTGCACAACATATTGTTGGCAAGTAATCTTGGTTTCAACATCATCCATAGCCTTAGATAACCCTTGTCCTCAGACCAGCTTCATCAGGTGAATTTCAAGGTCAAAATCCTATAGAATTTTCATCCATTTCCCCCTTCTTTCTCCCAGCTCACTCTGCATTAGAAGGGACTTCACTACAGGGTCGGAAACTATGGTTGTGATCTGACTACAGAGAATGTAGTGTCAAAACATTTTGACCACTCATACTAGTGTGAAGGCTTGTTTCTCCAAGGGTGGATTCCTGATCTCAACATTCTAGAATGGAGAACTCATAAAAGCTATGGGTCTTCCATCCCCTTCACCTTTCTATTGCGTCAAAATAATAGCACATGAATGATCAGTTACAAAGGAATAAATGTAAAAAGGCATCAAATAATCAGGACTGGTTAGAACCGATTCATCTAAAATGGATTGATTGATTTTTGAGAAGGCAACCTTATCCTCATTACTCCATTCAATCTTCACATCCTTCTTCATCATCTCATTGAGGGGTTGGACAATTTCTACAAATCCAGTTATAAACTTTCTTACAAAATTTATCTTTCAGGTTATGTGCAAGATCATGATGGGCCAAAATGTGGCGATATGTAAGTGATATGATGGCCCATGTGGCTGACAACTTTTTTTACCCAAAATTGATGAAATGAAAAGGGTTTTTAAAGGAGATTCTTAGCTTTCCACCAATATAAATTATGCTTTACTCTGAATTTAATAAATAATTATTATTCATTTTCTATTTGAATTACAACTAAAGTCTTGATTGATAGGCTAATTGAAAAACATGTATAGCTCTCAAAGGGTGTCATATTTTTTGAATCTAAAACATGCATCACATTCTATGCTTCACATACTATAGGATTAAAAAAGAAAGAATTGAATTTCATGAAGTTTTGATCAAGTTAAGGTGGTCAGAGGTACAAGTTTTTATATTTTTAAAAAGTTATAATAAAAAAATCATAATTAGTTATTTACTTGGAAAAAAATTACAAACAAATATGGATCACATCTAGACATGAGTCTTCTACTTATATCTAAAATCTTATAGAAAAATATTATCATTTTACTGTGGTTAGGGTGGTCAGATAGACACCTACTTCTTATTTTTTCCCTAAAATTTAAGTACTACTGCATTGAAATTTCAAAGTTTCACCAAATAGATTTTTTTAAAATAAAAATAAACCCAGTAGTTTAGAAACTACATTCAATTTTCAATAGATTCTATTGTTACATATTTTTTAAATAATATAGTTAACTTATTCAAATTTTTACTTTAAGTTTCCTAGCTCTAATTTTTCTAAATTTTATTGCCACTTAAGGGCCTATTTTTTCCATGATGATCTTGCACATGTCCTTATGAAGAAAGATCTCATCTCCTTTCTACTGCTAGGCATGGTCAATTTCAAAATGAACTCCACTCTATCAGGGTCAATCGAGATTCCTTTTTTTGATATTATGTGACCCAATAATTTCCCTTCAGATACCCTGAACACACATTTCTTTGGGTTAAGGGATACACCATAACTTATACATTTTCCAAGGACTTTTGACAGATCTGCATCATGGTCCTCCCTATTCTTGGAAAGTACAGTTAGATCATCCATATAAATTATAATTCTCTTACCTACCAAGGCCTTAAATGTAATATCCATTGTGCATTGAAAGGTGGCTCCAACATTAATAAGACCAAACAACATCCTTCAGTAGACAAATTTCCCCCACTTGGTAGTGAAGGAAGTCTTCATTTTGTCCTCATAGTTAACCAAAGCTTGATTGTATCCTAAGTATCCATCCAAGAATGACATCATTTGTGAGTCGTTAACTATCTACAACACCTCATCAAGAGAAGGAAGCAGACAGTTATCTTTCTCTGAAGCTTTGTTGAGGTTTCTAAAGTCAAACACATAATCTGATTTCCCCACTCTTTTTATGAATAGGGATCAGATTTTCTACCTAGGTCAACTTCCTTAGTGGAAAAATTATCCTTGCTGATAGTGGCTTTTGCGCCTCTTTAAGAATCAGAGGTTCAATCAAGGAATTCACTAGGCATTGCTTTTGATGAAAGGGCTTCACTTCAGGTTTCAAAGGGATAGTAAGTGTTATTACCGAAGTATCAAATATTTTCATATCTTCATACCCCCAAGCGATTATTGCAATATATATTTTCAGTACTTTCAGGATTTTATCTCAAATGTGCTTTGAACAAGTTTTTCCAATGAATATATTTTTCTTTGGGCCTAAATCTGCCAGGTTGTATGATTCATAATTCCCCCCATCACTATCTATAGGTAGTCTTTCATGAGCTCAAGGATCATAATCGAAGATTCTTTCCAATGCTACCATTCCATTGGGAATGTTGTTGGTTTCTAGATTGATTATTCCCCCTGCATCACAATCTTTGGGATCCCAATCTCCCTGATCTCTATCAAATTCATCAATGGTTTTCCCTTCGAAGACATCTAAACTTTCCAGGAAGGAAAGTATATGTTGATCATCATCAAGAACTTGGAGGTTCCAGATGTTGTTAGGAATCGCTTGATTTGAGATTAATTCTATAGAGAATATTTTTAACCTAGAATCCTGCATGGGTTTCAAGGTACTAGCAGCAACAACAAGTGCATCTGCAATCTGGTTGTCTTCTTTGGGAATGAATTTTATTATGAAAGCATTGAAATTCTCTATCAAGTTCCACACCCTATTCCTATATGCAACCAACCTCTTGTTATGGCATGTGTATTGTCTATGAACTTGCTTGACAATTAACTCAAAATCTCCCATGACTATTAGAGCTCAAAATGACTTTGGTAATAGACCCTACACCAATTCGGGAGGAACAAACTCCACAAATCAACATCCTCCCAAGATAATCACTTATCTTGTTGTATTTTTTGGATTAAAGCTTGCTGGTTGATGGTGGTCATAGGGTCACTATGCTCTAAAGATGGTGAGAATTTAGGGTTAAACATCAAAAAGGTCATAATTTCTTCCCTCCTATATACTCCTATCTCAGTTTTAAAATAGGCTACTTCATTAGGTCATTCATACTCCATGATCATATGTTTCATATGAGGTCCACTTTCGATCCTAATATGAGTTGCTACCCATTTTCATGGTAGCCACATATGTAAGAGATCCAGGAAGAGGTAACCTCCAATACTCTTCATCAAATCTTGGCTTAGGAGCATGTTGTATATTTCAGGGATATCAACAACTTGAATATCCATATAATTTTGGATCTACTAGTCTGATCCAATCTACACATGTACATTTTTTAGTTCCCCTAAAACATCACCTCAATTTTGTCTAAGTCCATTTCTTTCTTATGATTTTGAACTGGGATTAAACCCAACTTTTTGCAATTAGAGAAAGGCATAATGTTACCTAAGGCCCTAAAGTTCAAAAGGACATTATGTAGATTCTTTCCAAATATTCTCAGACTCAAAAGGAATGGGGGTGTCCCTGTCTTACCTCAGTACAAGACCACATTCATGTTAGTAGCTAGAGTTACCTTAGTCTTTCCTTTCAACTGATCTGCCTCTTCCAAGTCCTTCAAGATGATGTCACCTTGGGTAGGGCACCACTTCAGAAAGTCAAAGAATGATAGAGAGGTCTTTTGTTTCTACATTTTTGAAATGAAATTGAATTCCACATTATCATTCATCTGGTATTTAGGAGCGAATGCAAAATTACCTCTATTTAGAAACTCAGGTGGACCTTTCGGTGGAGGTGGATTGTTGTCATCATTTTGGTTAGGTGGAAGCATGGTGTTGGGAGGGGAAGATGTGGTATATGAACCCTTGTTTTTATTTCTCAGAAAATGTCCTCCCTTGGTTTGGGAAGCCTGAGCATCATATGTATCTATTTCTAGTTCATTTTCCTCTTTCCTAGGGAAGGGAGATCCCTTGCCATAGGCCTCAAAATCCATGGTCGTATCTACAGATCCACCAAATTTATTAGGATTACTCTCCAGTGGTTGAGAATTTGCTTGTGCAATCTTAACCACTTTTTCCATTTTTGGACAGTTAACTTCAGAATGTGTGGCAGTGTTCTATAGCCTGGACCAGTAAGTCATGAAGTTCAGATCTACAATGTCTATAGTGTGTAGTTTGTATTTATTGGCTTGATAGTTGTGGGAAACTCCCCCATTGTTTGGTCTAGTATTCCATTTCCTATTGTTATTGGGTCTCTAGTTGTATCCCCTATTCTGGTTCTAATAGATTTGGTTGGGGAAGTTTTGACCCTAAAAATTCCTTTGATTTTGATTAGCATTTTGATTAGAGTATTTATTTTGGTTGGAATACTCTCCTTGATTCTGGTAACCCTAATTCTAATTTTGGCTATGAGGGGGGTTAAGTTTGAGTTGAGCCATATCATTGGTCGCTTGAGATAAAGTCTTATTCAGGGTTTCTAACTTTGTGGTCAAATGAGTAGTATGCTCACTTTCTGTAGTAGTTACAATTGATGGGTGAGTCATATGGATAGACCCTCTAGAAGAATTATGAGGATTTTGAGTTTTCTAGGAGGGATCTAAAGTCCCACCATTGATCCATGGTTGTGGGGATGGAGATTGTAACTCAACCAAAGGTCCATAGGCAGTGTGGGACATCCCTGGGACTGTATTGAATAGAGGGGTTGAATTAGGCATTGGAGGATATACAAAGGGAGGGAAAAACCCTCCCAGACCACCTGATTATGAACTTATCTATTGCTCTAGTTTGATAGCCAGGTGATATACCTTGGATAGTGAATCAATATCTACCATGAGGTAGGTTCTTTGCAAAAATAAGCTAATTAGCGGGTCTATGGACTTTAGGTACACTTGGATGGAAATATTCTTGCCCACTAGGTAAGGATCTTGCAACCTCCTGTACATCCTTTGGAAATGAGTGTTAAATAGTAGCAATAGTTTGTGTGGTTCCTTCCTAATTGTGATAAATTGGTGATATAAGATGGCGGGGTCGACAGAGACCTAGAATTGGTTAATAAAAGCATCTTCTAAATTTTTCCAACTCAAGATGGATCTGGTAGGTAGATTTAGGTACCAATTGTAAGTCATATCCCCCAATGAACAGGGAATAACCTACATGCAAAATCATGATGAGCTATCTGAGCCTAAGTGCAGGCATCCTTGAATGCCTATATGTGCTCTTCAGCACATCGTGACTCTCCATAGGTGTATATGGGATAAAATTTCTGTAGATTTTAGTGCATTTTGTGTATGCCACCAAGAATAGTTCCCAATGACGAAGGATTATTCACAAAGAATGCCATGGGTGGTGGTGGATTTGGTTGTGTCATCTATGGTATTGGTGGAAATCTAGGTGGAGTGGGTGGTGGTGTTAGAGTCCTATGAGTTTTGGGTCTAGTAGGAGATCAGAGTTCAAGTAATGGCTCTGGATTCATAGCAGATCTAAGAACTCTTTCAAACCTATCCAATGAAAAGGACCTAATTTTCTCCAGTTTGTTCCTTTGGGCCCTCCTTCTAGCACTAGTTCTTTTGAGGGTCAAATGTAACGCAACAACGTTAAACATAATATTTCTACTCTATTTCTCTTGAAAAAGACAAATGATCTAAAACCACTTATCTTCCAAGGTTTTTGTAGTTGGTTTTGAACTATTCTGTTATCATTCAGTGATCCATGCAACCATAATATTCAAGGGGCCTATTGGTAAACGAATACAAACTAGATAATGCAAGGTAATTTAACATTTGGGGGTTTAAATAAAAAACAAAAGATAGATCAAGGCTTAGGACAACAAAACATGAACACGTACTTCTTTTAATTCATATATGCAATTCTTATAATGATCATTTTCCTAATTCACTAAAACTGTAGAACAATACAATTTATGAAATAATCCATATCATTACATCCATTCACAGTGCAGATTAAAACAATACAACCATTCATCATCACTTTTTTAGAACTTTTCAATAACAAAACTCCATAAGCTCATTACTAAAATTAACATATCAACATATATCAAGAAATATTATCCACAAATAATGCAATAAAATGGTTTTCAAATTCAGAGTCTTCTATTGATTTTCATGAAATAAGAAACATTTATGAGCAAAAAAAATCATTGGCATATGAATAACCATTGTTTATCAACACCATCATTAAAATAACAACTTCTGAAATAAAACTGCTTGTATTAAAACTGTTAAAGTGTTTGAGTATCTTGCATAAAAACTATAAAAATTAAAAAAAATCTCCAGTCTCTAGGCAGCCAATTTGACTTCAATTAGCCAAACTTTACAATGAGGACATAATTCTAAGTTATAGAAAAAATTCACATCAATCTCTCTTGTCAAAAATCAAGATCCACAAATTTGGGCCCAGATCCACAATTATAGGGATGCCTAGTTGAGTCTAAGTCTTCTCTCTACTAAAACTATAGGAGCTAAAAAGGTTACAACCTATGCCAATTCAATCCAAAATATGATTGGGAATTCAAACTTTGTCTTTTGCTGACATCTTTGACTCACCAAAACTGATCTAGAGTCATCCATCTACAAAAAAATGTCATGGAGGTTCTACTATTAAAAAAGCGTCAAAAATTGGAACAAATTATTCTCTTTCACTTGTCATCTTCATGAGGAATCCCATGATACTCATAATAATTCGAGAAGATCTACTTTAGAAAATCATCATTAGGTCCATCCACCTAGTCAACTTTGAACTTTGACTCTTGAAACCTCGTTTCTACTACAACAACAATTTCCCTTAGCTGGCCAACGTCTGTGATCTCCCATCTCATGTCACACCTAATGTCCAGAAGCCTATCCATAAGATTTGACCTAGCAATGTCTCCTTCTTTCATCATCTTATCAAGCTAGAACTGCCAAGCATATTTTATTTCTCCCAATAATTCTAGCCTTTGATCTGGGGGTGAAACCTTATCAATGAGTTTTGCAAAAATATTTTCAAATATGCCTACATGTTCCCATATCTCATGAATTCCTTTGAGAATATCTATTATTTGTTCAATGAGATTTTCGGTTTTAAAAACTGACACATTAATAGCTGTTGAAACATACTCAGGACTCTGATCACCCAAAATCTATGATTGAATCAACTCTTCAATGGAACTTTTATTTATCACCTTCAATTTTCCCAAGTATTGCCTGAGCTTTTCTTCCTCTTCCCACCATTTCTGTATAAATTATTCTATTGCTTTAACCAAGGAAAGGCCTGTACGATAGTGTTTAAAACCTTCATCCAGATTTTTATCCATATCAGACCTAAAAGCATTGAACCAATTGTCAAACCAAGTGGCATTCTTTTTCATCCCATTGAGCCCATCCACCTCTTTTCAACTCATTAAAATAGGGATCTCTGATGATGTTGGCTGCTCTAGAGTGGATGTAATTAACTCTTTCAAAAAGTTATTCATCTTTCCAACTTGATATTTAAGCCCATCTTTAGCTTGCTTTTCCTTTATTAACCTTTATTTGGTGGTAGTCGCAACAATATCAATCAGATTTATTTGTTGATTTCTCATATGTTTTCCCAAAATGACAGTGCTTAAATAATCCTCAGCCTACAATTCTCCATAATCTCTATCAGCAATGGGTATAACAATTTCTGCTACCAAATCTCCCTCATCATTCAGCTTTGTGGAATGCACAGCACAAGGATTCTTCCTTGGTTTCACCTCTTCTATTTCCATGACCACTTCATCCCATATCACTGGTTGGGCTTGAACTTGTTGCCTTTTCTCTAAATTTAGCTTGAGCCAAGTGGGAGCATTCGACTGAGTAGTTACCTGTTGTGTGTCAAGAGGTGTCAATGATGGAGGTGTAGAAGAAATTAGCTCCATAATCTTCATAGAGGATGTCTTTTTTTGATCCTCTTATTCCTTCTACAACCTTTCTTTCTCTTTTTTCTCATTTTGAGCTCTAATCTCCTCTATCTTTTTCATTTCTTCATCTTTTCACATAGCCTCCTCTTCATCTTTTAGCCTATGTTCCAACTCCTTTGCACAAGGTTCTTCTTCTTTATCTTTGTCTTGTCCAACTTTCTCTTTTTTTTCTAGCTCCCATGCAATGGCTTCTTCTTCAGCCTTTCTTTATACCTTAACAACTTTCTTTTCATGAGCCAACTCTTCAGTCCTTTCTATGCTCTTTTTCTTCTTGAGCTAACTACTCAACAACTAGTATTTGATCACTTTCTATTATCTATTTTTGCTCATCCTCAATCAAAACATCATTCATTTCAGACTCACTCCATAGGATTCCAGGATCAAATCCAACCTATTCTTCTCCAAGTTCTTCCTCAGCCTTCTTTAGATATTCTTCCCATTCATGATTTTCTCCTTCCTAAGATAGAGTTCTCTAAGATTCTGAGGAGATAGGTGAATTTGTTACATTAATCACTGGTGGATCCTTCTCCTCAACAACTATTATTCCCGATGTCGATGGCATAGTAGTAGTCGTATCCTAAGTTTGTATAGGGATAGTAGAAGTTACTTCTTTGTAAGCTTGTTCTTCAGGATATATAGTAGCTAAGGGTGTGGCATCCAGTCCTAAGACAAATCTAGTAGCAGCTACCTTATAAGTAACTTTATCCTTTTTCAAGGCTCCATTAACCTAATTTAATGATGTTTCTTCTTTTGCTAGGGTAGGATCTACTATGGTTGCCTCTTTTGTTGTAACACCTTTCTTCACTCTCTTATATTGTCTTGTCTTAGTGGAATAATTAGAGTCACTACTAGAACCCCTTTTCTTCGAATCTTTCACCCTTGGTTGCTTCAATCAAAGCTTAATAAATCTCACACTTCTATCTACCACAACCTGTGACACTGTACGGATATTGGTTTCCTCCTTTTCCACCCAATTGATGGGATCCAAATCCTTAGTGGCCACTTTATCCATTTTAGATCGGGGATCAAGGGTGATCCCATCATCAGTAATTCCCTCCAGTATATCCATGTCAAATTCAAAATATTTCATCTCGAGAATTGTTAATCTTTCACACCCCCCTTTTCTCACTTCAAATTGATCTTGAAGGTTGGACCAAAATTTCTTGAGAAGTGGTCGATGATGAGGAAACTGTGAAGCATACAACCCATTCATTTTTCACTTTGGATCAAAAAAATTCCTAGAAGTATGTTACTAGAAATTCATGGATTGAAATTCTTATGTTGCTATTTTTTCTACTATTAAAGAAGAGAAAGAATATAACCCCAATTGTATTGGGATAGAATGACAACCAGCATTATGATGTGCAAAAAATTTGGCATTTACCTCTATGGCTTGTCGAGAAAAATTCATTAAGACACATCTGTATCCACAACACCTTTGAAATTTGAATGGATGACCATCATAACCAAATAGTTGTAAATAGGTGGACTTGGGGTCATGGATAAACCAATATCCCCACTCCTGGATGAATTCCATAGCATCTTGTGAAAATTTTAAATGAATGTAACCTATGAGCTGATTGATAATAGCATACAAAAATGCATCATTAACTCTTTTAAAGTGTTTCTCTGCCTCCTTAATCTCTAGTTGGCTATAATACTCCCAAAACTTCTTCTGATTTGGGCCATCACCCATTGACCCCTCTATATTCAATCTGAGAAATTGTCCCATCCTTGCAACACAATATATAACATAAGAAGACATATAGAAGGTTTTAGTTTTTGCTATTTTCAGCAATTGGTCATGAATATTATCTAAGATAATTTGCCCCTAGTCAAGAAATTACTTTCCTTCTAAAATTAGTTGGATGAAAGGAAACATCTAGTGTTCAAAAATGCAAGAGTTATCTTTGCCAAACACCCTTGCCAAAAATGTGATTATATCCCCAATGTCTTTAGAGAATTTTGACCTCTTAGGGTTAGATGGGAGCTTCTTCAATGATTTGTTTTCTATCTTCAACCATAATTTGTTAATATTCTTCTTGTTTCCCTCTACATCCTTTTCCCAGAGTCTGAGTGCATCTGCTTTGGTCATAATCTTGAGAAGGGGATAAGGAGGAGGATCAAAAACTAGCCTGATCATAGCTGGGGTTAAATCAATTATTACATTCCTCTGTACATCAATGCATTGCCCTTGAGTAGGATTATATGTTTGTGTAGTAGTTAATATGAACTCGATACATTGCACTACCACAAGGAAAGTAGCCACATGAGCTAAACCAAACTCTGCAATCCTTTTTTCCCTAAAGGTATCATCCTCTGAAAAGGTATCTTTCTGAAACTAATCCAAGTTAATGTGCCCCACTAGTGTACTAGTGATATTCATCACCTTAGACCTGAACTTATATGGTATTGGGGTCCCCTAGAACTTATAATTCATGGTCATAGGAACTTCTTCTAGTTTTAACTTCTTAGCCGTTGATCCCTTTGATGTTCCTTCAATGGGAGCTTCCTCCTCTAAATCTCACATTGGTCAATTATCCTACAATACTGGAAATTATCAAGCAAGGAAAAGACATGTGAAGAGTAATTTAAACACAAGAATTCATATTATATCACCATTCATTCAAGATAAACTTCTATTTAATAGGTTAGTTCAACATCTTCAAGTTTTGGGTTCAAGGTGGAACTAAGAACCTGACAATTTTAAGCACAAAATGAACTCTATTGGAAGTCAAGATCTGGTCTTGACTTGACACCTACACCTATAGTGGTAAAAAATTTAGCATCATCTTGTGGTGTGATCCTTCAAGGTGTTCAGGAATCGAGATCGGGTGCTCACCAGGTAATGATACTTAACACAAGAAGCCAAAAAGTTTCTCTCCGAGTTTTGATATTAGTGATAAATCAAAAGTCAAGATCGAGTTGTGATTTGGAACTAGACTCATTGTGATGAACAAGTGTAAGTGACTTCCCAAGTTTTGATCCTGATATAGTGTTGGATGTCAGAATTGGAAAATGATCTGAGACTGATCTTGTTTAAGGAAACATGTTTAGGTAGTGTCTTGAGTTCTGATCCTGAAAAGATATCAGGAGTCAAGGTCGGGACTTCATTCTGAACCTAGCCTTAAGTTTATGCAATGAATAGATGTCCCTTTCGAGTTCTAATTTCAATGTAATATCAGGATTTGGGATCAGAATGACACCATGTCATGAAACTCAACCATATGCCCTCCCCTCGGTGTCGACCCGATTTCTAATCCTGATAAGGTGAATCAACGATTAGGAACAAGACATGGAGTAATACTTTTTCAAAAACCTTTTGATTATTTTTGGATGATTATCCGATACCCATTCCCAATAGAACATTGAAAATTAGGATCGAGAAAAGTGAAAGATCAAGACTAAAATAGTGGTAAAACCCTAAGTACAGTTCAACTTCTCGATTCTAAAATACGTGTGGGATTCAGGAATGAAATAGTCCCTGATAAATGAAGGGAAAAATATATGTAACAATATCATTAAACTATGCCTTTAGGATCAGATTGTGGTTGGGATCAAGATCCTAGATTTGAAAATGGAAAAAATTTAAAATTCATCAATCCACGCGCACGTTCGACCTAATGGCATGGTAAAACCCTAGAAAACTAGGGCACAACAAGATGTAAAATCTTGTGAGAAGAAAACCAGACAAAAACTGTGAGGGAAAACCCAAATGCACAAAAAATGAAAAACAAAACCCAGGAAATGAAAAAGGAAAACAAGAAAAAATAAACCAGAACAAAGACAAGAACACAAAAGAAGGAAACAACGAGAAAAACAAAAATAGGCAAAAACAAGAATGAAGAAACGTAGGGAAAAAACCCCTACCTTCAAACACAACCAAAAATCTTTCAACACAATGTGAAATCGAAGCACATCCTCAAACCCTAAATCATGACATTGCTTTGGTTTGCTTTATCAAATTGTACAAGCTAGAATGGGAGAAAATCAAGGAGCAATGCAATAATAACTCATTCGAGTGTGTGAAAAGTTACATATTAAATGTAGGTAGGTCATGCATCGGGATCGGGGAAGAAGTCATTAATGTGTAGTTGCAAGATGATAGTAAGTGCGCATCAGGACCAGGGCATGAAGCAACACCGAACTTACCAAAAGGTAAAAATTTTGGTGAAGGTGTGAGGTCCGAAACTCGATGAATAAAAAAAACAAAGTAGGAATCCGGATCGGGGAAAAACATGAAACAAGAACCTTGAAAAGGCTTGAGTGATAGTGTCGGTCTAAATTTCGATTCCAAAAAATACAAGTAGAATCAAAAGTTGAGATCGAGATGACAATAGGAACAATGAATTTGAAAATTGATTGGTTCTAGTTCCATTTCGATGTCTAATTCTGACACAAGAAAAACACACAAGGAAGAAATACAAAAAGTCAAGATTGGGACGACACTAGGAAATTACACCTTGAAGGGTGTAAGGTAATGGTTCTGACTGGAAACCAATTCTGACACATGAATAAAAATGCAAGGTAAAGTGTAGGGATCGAGATAGAAACAAAAACAACAACTTGTACATTGAAAAGTAACAAGTACCAGTTCTGGTCTGAAACGTGAACCCAAAAAACAAAGTAAAACAAGACTTAGGAGAAAAATAAACAACTCCTAAGACTCGAACAAGAATACCAAGGACAAAAGAAATAAAAAGAGGGGCCCATTTTGACCAAAAAAAATGGGGTGGTTATGGAAGGCATAATAGTAGTATTTTGGGAGGAGCTAGTAGAATAGGCTACTAGTGTGAAGGAGAAAGTGCATTGGAGTCTAAAAGAGAGATTGCATAGAAGGAGAATAGTCAACTAGCAACATAAAGGGAAAATAGATTGTAGAGAATTATAATTATTACAATTGAAAGGGATGAATAGTGGGAGAGTTGTGAGGAAAGTCATTGGGATTTTCTCACAAGAGCAGGAAAATGGATGAGAAGTCATAAGAATAGTGAGTTGATTATGGAAGTAGTGTGAGTGAGGAGATATTTGAGTGTTTTATTTAAGGAATTAAGTGTGTGTATGAGAGTGGTTAGGGGAAGCACAAGTGCTTGCATGCAATACAAGTAATAAATACATCAACATCCACACCCTCAAGGATTTCCATAATTTATGATACATATTTTAATAACCAAAATAAAGTGATCAATAGAATGGCTTTACAAATCCAATATACATACTTTCAAATTAGTCCAATGAACCATCTAGGTCTACTCTAATATTTACTATGTCAAGTATTGCCTCATGGTAAGACTCACAAACCTTCCACAAGTTCTTGTTCAATGGTCTACCCCCATATTTGATCAAATAAACATTGGATTCCACAAGGTTTGAGTAATGAAGAATCTTTCAATGTGTTTCAAATTTCTCAAACATCCAAACATCATACTTCTTAATTGGGTACATTGTAAGCCATGTTTCAATAGCAACTATCGACCTTGTAGTATATTCAATGTTTTATCCATCTATAATAGGGGCCTCCAATTTATTTTGATCCTCAACACAATGACACAAGTAATAATATGTTCCTTCTTCATTGTCTTTATCTACAATAACTACAAAAACATTCCTTGCATTGGTATGCACATCCAATTAGATTAACTTAGTCAATATTACAAAAATACTACAAAGTAAGATAACATTAGGAATTTTTTAAACTATGAAACTAAATATATTACCTAGTTGAACTAGATTTGATACATGATCAAATTTAATTGATGATTCCATCTTTGTGATTTGTAGCATCATCAAGAGTTGATATGTCTCAAGTGGGTTTATACTTCTTAAGCACCCTTCATCAACCCAATCCTTTGACTCGTACTTATTCTATGCTTGATCTATGCATGAAGAAAAAAAGAATACCATTATCCACATATGGATAGTCCAGGAACCTACATTAGAGCTTCTAAAAGAGTGTATCTCCCTCGATCTTGTCAATGTACAACAATCCTCATATTTTTCAATGTTAGTATCATCTACCAACCAAAAAAACATATGAACTAAATACTTACCTTCATTACCTCGACCCATTGTAGCATACACCACTTGATGATAGATTTTTCATTTTTAAAGTTTGGATTGTTTTTTTACTTAAAATATTCTCATGCTATGGCTCTTTTAATACATGCTTTTGCACCATAATGCTCCCCCTAAATCCATTCCCAACCTTAAAGAAATTCCACATGTGCTAAACACCATTGATCTTATGCATCATGATCAACTAATAAAACATCCAGGAGTTCTTGAATTGTGATGTACAATTATCTAACCATATGATATGCCCCTTGTAGCCAAATCACAATAGAAAATTTGACTATCAGAATGTGTGTGAACACCATTGATGTAAAAATGATACTCCCTCAATATCCTCTTGTCATAGTATATACTATCACTTACATGAATGAATTCTATATGCAAACATATAGAAACCTATGTGGAGTTTTCATACTATGATTGCACCTCATTTTGTTGATGTAGTGTGTAGTTATCTACAAAGTTGACAACTAAAATGATGGTATCAAGTGGAAAAATATCCTTGCATGACTTGAATTTCAATTCCAACCATTGAGCTTTATGTATATGTCTTGCATACTCATACACTATAATCTCAAAAAATATGCACATAAACTTATAAACTAGAATATTTTCATTGACCAATTACACTTTTTTCTTCTTTATCATCATTTAGACACTAGGTGACTATCTCATATTTGTCAAATTCCACTATTTCATTTCCAATTGTATGTGTACTACCCATATGTTCACAAAATAGAAAATGTTGCAAGAAACCACAATGAACACTTGTTCCATTCACTCTTTCACATAAAAAAGGAAGGAAATCCCTTGTGTTATGTTCCTACTAAACATTGTTAGTATGCAAATGTACACATATATGTTGATAAACAACATAATGATTAAAAAAATTAATATGTACTCTACAACAACAAGTTATGTATGTGTGATTTATTTTTACATAAAAAGGCTTTAAAAATTTAAAATATCTTTGACCAATTTTAATTTGAGGATACATCTCTTGAAATTTGGGAAAAAATTGTGTTTGAGTCATATCCAAAAAATGCTTCAGATGTGGATCACATATTTTACTACCAATCCTCCTTCTTAAAACATCTCTTTGATTGGGAGAGACCCTTGTGTTATTCTTCCAAAATTATTCAATTAAGGATATCAAGGCTTTAACAATTATTTTATCTTTCCGTGGTAGTCTGCCAAAGAATTCCCATAATTCATTGTTATTTGTAGGCATGTGATCAAATAGGTGCTCCTGCACTAGGATCTTCCACTCTTTGGTGCATTCCCATGGATCTCATTAGAGATTATCTACTTATTTTAAATTATTTACTTTTCTTTATAATGAGGTGAGCTTTCTTGGTTTTATTTCTTACCATTTTTGATGTCATGACATGTCGTGTGACATTACTATATTGTGTGCATGAGGTAGAACCCACACTCTCATATGCACTCATTATATTCTTTACCATAGGTTTCTCACTTGAATAATTTGATGTTTATATACAAAGAATATTCATGATGAGACTAAATTTTAGTTGCCTCATCATTTCACCAAATAGTTGACATATTTTGGTCTCATTTAGCTTCTCAAAAAAAAATCTCCATATCCTCATAACATATCTTTGATAGGTACACTTTGGAATCTTATCAACCATTTATTTCAAAATATTAGCATCAATATCAATCAAATACTTAATCTTTATATTCAAAACTCTAGGAGATGTTCTCAAACATAGAGTTTCTTTAAAATTAGGAATTTCAACAACATTGGGGATAACTGGTGTACCTTGAATTGAATATGAAAATGGTTACGTACATTTAAGTTGAGAAGTAAGAGATGGTGTACCTTCAACTTGATATGTGAATGTTGATGTACTTTCAACATGACATTTTGTAGATGTTATTCCTTTAACTTCACTTGTGGTAGATGACGTTCCCCTAACTTTAGGATTCAATTGTCTCATTGCACAAAGGTTTTGCATCTATTTCCTTTGTGATGCAAATTCAACATCTCTCTTACATTACATGGACTTTTCATGTTCTTCTTCAATAGGCATTTCTTATTCTCTAGTTTTCAATTTCCTTCCTTCATGAAGTTGCCTCATTCTTTCTCTTTTCTTTGCATTCTCAGCTTCATAATCATCTCGTGTTAAAGTCTTTTATCATTTCCTTAATATGATGATGAATTATACATGTTCACAAATACAAAAAGAACAAAATGAAATTAAAATTATTACAATTAAACTATGTGAGAAGGTGACAAGTAGAAAACTTCAAATTTAAACAAAAAAACTCATAATAAACATTTGATTTCTAGAAATATGAAAATATTACCTCATATATATCAAATTTGATCTAAAAAATTCAAATTTTCATCAAGACAATATAGTGTGCACCTTAAATCACTAGACAATTAACAATTTGTGTTTATGTATGTTAATGGTAGATGTAAGTTAGTAAGAAACATGTATGAGTTCTATAGAAAAATTGGCATTTAGAATTTGAAAACATGTCATAGGTTCAAGTCTTGTAGATTCTAGATATTTAACATTATGTTCAATCACAATAATTATTTTATAACAAGGGTGAAGTGTGATAATTATCCTTTCTTCTATTACCGAGTCCATGCCTCCTATATTGATATGTTAATTAATTATCATAATATTTTAGTGCAAGTATGTAATGAAGGTAAAATTGATGAGGGAGATAAAAAATGTGTCTAACACCTTGCATATACATAGTGATGGTCAAGATTGTATTTGTAGACATGGAAAATGTACAAGTTCATTTTGGCACACTTGATCCCGATTACTAACAACATTTCCTCTTAAATCACATTCTCAGCATTTCATCACATTCTATCCCTTAATTTAATAAATCATTATTTATTGGATTAAGTCTTCCTTTTTCAATGATTAAATTAATCAATTAATTTAATTAACCATTGCATCCCTGTTTAATTAAATAAATTATTTTATTTTATTAAAAACCTCTAAAAGTCCTCCTATTAAATTAAATAAATTAAACCTTATTTGATTTAATCTAACATATTCCTTCTTGATTAAATAAATCAAATCATTTATTTAATAAATAATTTCCTCTCAATTCTTGACTTAAATCAATTCATAAATCTAAGTCTAGATTGTCACATCATCTAATTCTTCATTAAATTAATCAAAACATTGATTAAGTTAATCTCTCTCCTTAAAATCCTCTAGAGAATGCAAGTTACACAATAAATCAATTACTTTGATTTATTAATTTACCTATTTTCCCTCACAAAGCATTTAAAAGGGAATATTCCCTCATTTGAATTCAAAAAGGCCAAGTGGACTCGGTCCTTCCAACAAGGCATTCAATACCTCTTACATTTCCTTGACCTTGAGCCAAGTGACATTAACTTCACTTCTCTTCCCCCTTCAACAAGTCAACTCACCATTTCAAATTCAAATTTATACATTTATCATGCATTTCTCACGCACATTGGCCAAAATGTGCTCATTCCCCATCCAACCACACATCGACAAGTGGCACAATGCCATTGGATTATCTTTTGTCCCACATTGCTTAATATTGCTTACTTCTTCCAAATTGAAGTCTATAAATTGGAGACTCTTCTCCTCAATCTTCATCCACAATTCACATGCAAAGTTACTCTCTCCAATTGAGAACTAATTTTGATCATTTCATCCAAACATTCACCACATTTCATACTTGCACCAAGGTTATGCTCAAATCTCTTTGGAGATTTGACCATTTCTTCATCAATCTACATTGCAACATAGGAATTGGGAAAGGGCCAATTGCAACACTTCATTGGCACCAATTCCCCCATGGGATCATCAATCTATTGGCTAGATTAGGATTTACTTTCATGTTATTTGAGTTTGTTCTTCATTTCCTAATAGTAGCTTAAATAGGTGGATTTCATGGGGAATCCTTCATATTTGCATGCATTTTGATCTAACATTGTGCAATTGCAGGTTTAGGGGTTCACATTATTATTTACATCTATAGATTCATGATGCACCATCTATTTCTCTTATCATTTTATGTATATAAAATAGTTAGTTTATTGTTCTCTTTTTATATTTTTATATACACAATGTGATAAAACTACATCCCAATCTAAATAGAAGAGAAATAATGAACTAATTACATTACAATAAATGTAAATTTCCAACACTTAGAGGAGGATTGTCTAGTTACATAGCTACTCATATGAAAAAACTTTATTACCTCTAATTATTATTAGTTTGATTCATAATTGCATAAACCTACATATGGTGTAAATAACATCAGTGATTAATTATGCTCAAATATGGATGTCATTAATGGTATAAATAAAATAAGTAATGAATTATGGATAAACCCGAAACAAACGAAAATGTAGTCCTAGGTCCTAAATGCAAAGAACCTAGGATGCAAGGGGCCACCTTCCAAGTTTAATTAAAGAGTGAGATCAATAAGGGGAATAGATTGACTATCAACCATGAAGGTGAGCTAATAAGACCCGGATCTTTGTCTTTTGAGCCTTAGAAATGGATTGGAAATGATTTGAAATGATTAACCTAATTAAATTATCTGGTCTTCTTAGAAGTTTGGACATGATATAAGCTTGAGTTTTTTTTTAGTTACTTGGGTGTTGTCATTGATGTCAACCCCTTGTATAATGAGAGCATTGTAATTCTACTGGTATTGATGATGTGCTTGGATTCGTTGGTATTAATATCAACACATGTTGGTGTTGTCATTGATGTCGTACTTTAGTATAGTTGCAAATGTTGTTGGTCCAACTTGTGCTTCGGAAGATTGTTGTTGGAAGGTGTTCCATGCTACACATGATGTAGATGTGTTTCAGATATGTTAGTAGTGCTACTGATGTAGTTGATTCACTTGGTTTCCAAGTGATTTAGAGAAAAAATGAATAAAAGAGAGTTCAATATGATAGAGTGGTGTTCAATTTTCTAACCTATATTTATTCATGATTGAAGATATGCCCATGTAGTTTGGACATGATGATTAGAAGTGTTGAAAGGTGTTATATCTAGAGTTTTAGGTTTTCTATTTTACTACAATAGAAGATGTGTTTCACATTATGTCTGTTTGGTAAATCAGGGTGTCTGGGAGAAATGAGACTACTCTGCATGTCTTTGTAGTGAAGGTTCCTATCTTGCAAATCTGGGAAAATTCTTATATTGATTTTATCTACCTTCCCTTGAAGTTTCAGGTGTTGAGTTTTTTTACAAAGTTGTCTGGTGTGTTGGATATTTGTGCTAAAAAATTTGGTTGCATATAATGAAGGTGTTCTTTAGTTTTAGGTGGTTGCAATAGTTGTGGGGAATATTCTAATGATGTGGAATATTTTGAGATGTGAAGTTTTTTTATGTGGTTTGTGAGATTATTCTAGACCTAGAGAGGTGTGTTTGGAGTTGCTTGTTAGTGTTAGTACATGTTTGGCTAACTCGGTGTACTAGCGCTAATTACAGAGGATACTTTTTATTTGAGGAAGTGTTGAGAAGTGTGTTGGTGTATATTTGGGTCCCAGATAAGTATTTTCATGGTCCGCCTTCGCTTCTTTCCTTGGTGGATGTGTTCGGTGCTAACCTATTTGATGTTGCATAGTTGAGGTGTATATGTTTCCTTTTAGGCTGACCTAATTAAGAATTTTTTAGGTCGCAAATGATATAAATGCAAGGATAATTGATTTTTGGATTAAGAGAAGAGTGTGAGATGCAAAATATGTGAATGTGATAAAGTGTGATGATTTTTGTGTGATCCTTAATGCCTTTGAATTCCGGATGCAATGAGTAGGTGTTTACATTTCAGTTTGTTTGATGAGTTCTTTGTGCTTCAATGGAATTGTACCTTTGCAATATGGGAGATTCATTGTTAGTCATTAAAATTTGTAGTGAGCCACCCATTCTATTTTTTTTCATTTGGAAAGTGATTCCTTTGGTAGTGATCCATCAATAGTGAGTTGTTCTTTATATTTCTAGGCATTGAGCCTTATTGTATTAAGTGTTGCAATGCATATATTAGTGAGCTAATCTTCACCATGGTTTTTCCCTTCTTAGGTTTTCCGTGTAAATCTACTGTTCTTATGGGTTTGGATGTGTTTTCATCACTGTTTCATATATTTACATTTTTCTAATGCATGATAAGGGTTTAACAGTTGTTAAGGGTTGAAGGGCTAATGCAAATCTGAATGCTACTGAGATTTTTTTATTTGGTGCTTAAAAAGAAGTCATCATTGCTTTGGGGTTTAAAATGAACAAATGTTTTCCATGTTTTCCAATCTTTTTTACAAGTTAATATCATTCAAAATGTGTATGCACTTCTCTCTCGATTCATTGTGATCTTGAGAATCAAAAACATTTTAGTGATATTAGGTTGTTAAAAATATTGCCTCCAGATTTCAATTTGGGCACTTAAAATTGAACAAAACATGTGAGTGTGAACACAACATATTGCAGAGGTTTTCCCCTTTGTTTTTCAACAAAAGTTGTGTAAACGATGGGATATGTTAGCTTGCTTTTGTTTATCTTAGAGGGTCTACCTTGTGGGAAAAAGTAATCATCCAAGGTAACAACCCAACTGGGAACATGCTAAAGCCAAGCGACTTCCAACCGGTATAGAAGTGTGGATTCTTGAGGAAAGTTCAAGAATCAAGAGGATTATTCTGATGAGATGGACAGCAATGGACTCTCGCCAATGTTGGATAATCCCCCACAAACGGAATGCCTGAATTAGAACCCTTTGTTTAGAAAAAGGCCAAAACCTTGTCTATCTTGTTGGTGCAAAATGTCATGTCCTTTGAAGCCGCCCCACGTTATACATGCGGTCTTGTTGTGGAAATGGAAAGTATGCCATGGGAGATTCATGGGTACTAATGCTTGGCTGAACTGAATAAGTGAGTGTCGTGGAGGGGAGCCAGTGTGGTCAAGAATTTAGCCACTCATACAAGATATGCACAGCTGGATTTATCCAAGTAGGAACCCAGCAAGATTTTGCCTAATCATCCTAGGAGTGTAAAAGTGCTTGGAGAAAAGAACACATTGCTTGGTCCTCAAAACACTTGAAAACAAACATACACAAGACCTTTAAATTTCAAACACCTTGTGAGAAACAAATACCTCTTGACGAATTTGGACACTCTTGCTTTCCCTAGGGATCATATTCCTAGAGGTTTCTAAGTGCCCAAATTCTACCGTCATTTGTTTTCAACAAGGTTAAACATAAGGAAATTTTTCCCTATTTTCCTTGATTTCCACACAATGGACCTTGTAGGATGAGAAAGAAAGTGGGACACCAGATATATAGTTTGAAACATAAGCAAGCAAGTGTCTTTAATAAAAAGAAATTCATTAAACCAAGATAAAAGACAATTTGAACTTCATGTGTGTTGTTTTCGATGATTTCCCGCAAGATTAAAATCCCAAAGCCAAAGTTCAAAAAGCTTAGTCTAAAAGCTCGTGAGGAGCATCTTGAGAGACTCTTCGAATTCAGAGAAAGACTTTTATACAACTTTTACAAAAAAGCTTCAAGGAATAATCCCACATTGTATGCATTTTATTGTCAACAAAATCTCAAACTTTTTGAAAGGTTTTCTTTTCTCCCATAGGAAGTATAGCATGTTCTTCAACACCGAGATCTTGTAAGAAAGAGTTGTTTCTAGGTTCAACTCTAGGATCAAAGCTTCATCCCATCATCAAACCTTTTGAGAACTCTAGAAAAATCACTCATGCTAAATTTAGAGGGCTAAACCAACATCACCCTATCTTGGCTTGACGCACCTAGCCAAGATAGTCAACACTCTTGGATGAATTTACCTTTAGGATAACACAACTTCCTAAAGGTTTACTAGTTCATAAAACACATTGGCTTAACACACTTAGCTAATTCATCCACTTGGCAAGTTCCCCTAGGATAACACAACTTCCTAGGGAATACAACTTCACTACAATCCTATTTGACTTAACACATCTAGTCAAATTATCACAATCAATCTAAAAAGCCCTTACAAGTTTAGCATATACCTTCAAAATGTCTTCAAAAAGTTTCATTCATTCACTTCATCCATTTATCCCATTATCATCATCACCCTCTTTGATCTTTGGCTTTCCTAGTTTCTTCTCTTTAGAAGCCGAAAGGTTAGGATCAAACGATCCCTATTTTTATGGTTCAAACTAGATCTCAATACAAGAAGAACATGGAGAATATCAATGACATATCAACTTCTATGAACATGAGTCCGTTAAACTCCAAAGTAAACCTAGCACGATCAAGCAATCCTCCAAGAAACTCTCCCTTATCATCACAAAATCCTCAAGAGGAGAGTCATCAAGAGGACATCACAAATGAAGATATGGGGATGACACAATCTGAAATGATAAAAATGGTTCAAAACCCCGAGAACCATAAAATTGTTAGTGCCATGTTCAAGTACTTAAACACATTAACAGAAGGAGAGGTCCCATTCCCTTTTGACCTTGATGCAAGCACTAGTACGGACATGCCTCTTACAAATGCATCCCTAGCATAAAACATCAATCAATAAATACCCCACATCACTACAACCATCACTCCAACCTCACCAATTGGAAACAAAGGAAGTGCTATGTTTCGAGAGTTACAACAGCATCGCCTAGTGACCAATAAAGAGGTAGCTATCACCACAATGCTGAATAATATTGTGCCAGAAAATCTATTGCACCCATACATCCCACTCGCATTTCATAATCCCACTGGTTCATCTTCATTTCATGCCTCTCCAGCCTATCAGTTAAACATACCCACTTCTTTACCACAAGAAGAAGGTGATTTATTTAGAACAACTAAAGTTGTTAATCCTTTTTCTTGCCAAGATAGCCTACCACTACTACCCCCATTTCCATTTGTGACCACATCACCACTCGGAGTAGGGTTTCCTCCCCTAAATACTGATAGCTTCTTGAAATAGGGCAATGTGCACATCACCTCAAATACCATCTCTTTGCCTGCAACATCACAACAACAAGTGGTGACCATCCAAGCCACTGTGACAAACACATCCGTTGGTCCTCAAGTATCCCAAAGCATGCCTTCGCAAGGACCAAACATCTCCACCACCCCTCCAACAACCCAAATCCCAATCACTACCACAATCCCTCCACCTATCACAATGGTTGGAATGATTCCTATTCCACCACCAATCCCACCAAAAGCCAACTCAACAAATTTGTTCATTACCCTAATCCAAACTCTCCAAAAGGCCAACCAACAAAGAGTACTCAAGCAATAGCAGAAAGCTCAAGCTCAAGCTCAAGTGCAAGCTCAAGCCCAAGCCCAAGCGCAAACCCAAGATCAAGCACAAGCACAAGCACAAGCTCAAGCACAAGCCCAAGCCCAAGCACAAGCCCAAGCCCAAGTGCAGGCTCAAGCCCAGCAAAAAGCACAAGCACAATACCAAGCGCAATTGCAAGTGATCCACTTGCAAGCCTACCAACAAGCCCTGCAAGACTTTCAGGCACAACAACAAGATAAACAAAAAGCTTTGTCGGCGCAACAACAACTTGACCAACAACAAGCTTTTTTGGTGCAACAATAGCTAGACCAACAACAAGCTTTACTAGCAAAATAACAGATTGATCAACAACAGGCTTCATGGGAACAACAACAGATGGACCAACAACAAGCGTTGTTGGAACAACAGCAACAAGATCAACAACAAGTGTTGTTGATGCAACTACAGGCATACCATCAGGCTTTGAACGCACAACCAAGCTTGTAGAAAATGCCCACTAGTACTCTCCCCACCCATCAAACACCTCGAACACCTCACAACTCATTCATCCCACCTCCTGATCCGAGCAACGATGCCGCAACACAAATCAAACTGCTCTCGCAGCAAGTGTTGGACTTACAAGCAGGAAAAACCACAAGGACACCAAGAAATTTATGCCCTTATCCATTCGATAGAAGTCTCACCATGGTACCATTCCCAAAGGGATTTGAGATCCCCAAATTTGACAAATACGATGGAATGGGAAACCCTGAAAACCACGTCAGGGAATTTCAGGTGCACTGCATGGAGGTCGCATATGATGACACATACCTAATGTGACTCTTCCCTAGAAGCTTGACTGGTCCAACTATGGAATGGTTTTCTCGCCTACCCACGGGCATTAAAACATTCAAGGAAATAGTGGAGGCTTTCCTTAAAAATTACGCTTTCAACATGGGTGCGGATGTTAGTTTGGAAGAACTATCAACACTTAAACAATGAAAAGGAGAGCTATTCACATCATTCTTGCAAAGATGGTGATCCAAGGCCAATCAGAGCAAGTGGACCATGCTAGAGGAACAACAAGTTTGCACCATCATAGCCAATCTAGATTAAAACATGGCATTCTACCTAGAAATGCAGTGCATCACATTGTATGATCAACTGATTCCAAAGGCGCTCAACATCGAAAGAGCCCTTATTGCATGAGGAGGTGCACCAACATTCACTCCACCCTAGGATAACCGCCCATCTAACAAATACAATGATAAACCTCGAACCTGGTCGAGGAATAAAAATATCATGAATGACGGCGTGGTCGATGCTAAAGTGGTCATCGGTGCCCCTAAGCAGAATACCCAAAATCATCACCAACCACAAAATCATAATCACAACAATGTGTAGAATAATGCGGTAGTAGCACAACCACAACCATCTTCCACCAATCAAATCAATAATGTGGGAAATCAAGGAGGACCACCTCCCTGCAACAAGTATCCTCCCAAGTGGAAATTCACAGTTTGTGGTGAATCGATTGAGTCCATAATGAAAAAGTTGGTCAAGGAGAATCTAATCAAAGTCTCTAATTCTGAGTAGTACAAGGAACCCATGACCAGCCACCGTGGTATAATGAGAACCTCCTTTGCGAATTTCACAAAGTCAAAGGACACACCACTGCCAATTGCATGAGACTCAAAAACATCATCCAAGACCTCATTGAGGATAAGGTCATCATCATCGAGCAGCCGGCCAGAAACCAAGATGTAAAGATATACACAAATCCGATGCCGAACCATAACCAAGGGAACAATCAAGGAAATAATCAAGGGAATAATAAGGGAAAGCAAAAGTATGCTAGTGCTAATCTAGTATATGAGGAGATAGTTGGATGCATCGATGAAATGGTCACCATAATAAATATCAAGGGAGCCAACAATGACTATGGAGTCACCACACGAGGTAGAAAGGTTACCATCACTGGGGCACCTGCTAAGACCCCCATTTCCAATACAAAGGCCATCCCCTATGATTACAATGTTATTGACCAACTGAAAAGAACATCCACCCAAATCTCCATCATGGAACTATTAAAAATCTTTTCCGCCCATAGGAAGATCCTTGATGAAGCACTAGCTGCATCTACCATCACCACCACCCTCGACATAGAGCAATTTCAGGCTATGGTGGGTAACATCATTACCCAAAATCTCATTACATTTTTTGGATCAAGATTTTCCTCCACAGCCATCTCATAACCACGCACTCCACCTCCAAGTAATAATCCACTAAAAAGAAAGTCAAACAAGTCCTGGTAGATGGAGGTGCAGGCCTTAATATTTGTTCTCTAAAACTCATAAAGAAATTGGGATTTGTCGAGGATTCCATCAATAAGAACAAAAGCATCACAATAAGGGCGTATGATGACCAAGAAAGAGTATCTTAGGGTACTATCAAAATCCCCATTCAAGTGGGGCCGACAACCATGGAAACCACCTGTCAGGTCCTCGACCTCGACCTACCATACAACATCCTCTTGGGACACCCATGGATCCATGGAATGAAGGTAGTGGCCTTGACCTATCACCAGTGCATCAAGTTCTCACATCAGAATGAGGAGGTCACTATATATGGGGATCTCGAACCCTTTGCCTATTGCAAAAACTTGGAAGCCAAGTTTTATAAGATCCCCAAGTACCAAAAAATGATGAAGGCCCATCCATGTCATATGTTGACCCAGCCAACCTTGCTTCCACTTCTACGATAGAGACACCCGCCATCCCTAACATATCCGAGATTAAGAACATGATCTAGGACAATGGATGCAGTGATTACAGAATGAAGAGAAATGCATTTTTTGTAGGAGAGTTACCACAATCTCCTAGGTCACATGGACAACCCCAACCAATTCAAACACTTGTCCGCACTATTAGAGCAGAACCCTCTGGATTCCATCATTGGGGGATCTCAGTCAGGAGAATGTGGATGAAGAGGACATATCGGACACACTATACCAAGATGAAAGACCCACTCCCACCCTACCCATGGAGGAAACTAACAGAGGGTTACAAATGATGTTCAGTATGGGCTATAATAGGAATGAGAGCCTAGGAAGAAATAGTGATGGACAGTTGGAGCCCATCATTGTAGAAAGAAGAATGTGAAACCTTGGCCTTGAATATACTCCTCTGAGAATAACTATACATGGCAGAGGTACTCCTAGAAGGGTAGTTAGGTCCTCTCCTTAGGTAACAACAATCACTCCTATACCACCTGTTTGCTTAGGTATCCCACTCGATAATTACACCTTTGACGTCACTGATGTTTGTCCTAATAGTGACAATGATGATACCATAGCAGGTCTTCCTAGGCTTTTCAAAGATTCCACCTTGTTAATGATAAGTGCCTCCACAACTGAGTCAAACCAACCAACCCACCGAATCACCTTAATATACCCCAACTCATCGATCACGACCAACGGGGACCACCGATTCTAGACTAGTTCGAAAATGATGAGGCACTCTCAGAATTTATGGGACTAAGGGATACAATCCCATGTGGGGATCACAAGGTAGGATTCAGCATTATGTTGGACACATAGACATACTATAGGGAGACGATTGAGTCCTTCAGTCACAAAAGGAAAATAGCAAGAAATAAGTTTGGGGTTATTGAGTGAAAACCACACTATGGAACTCTCTAACCATAAAATAATAAAAATAAAGGATGCATCCAATGTTGAAAAACTCTCTAAGGCATCAGAGGATGAAGGATTCAATCTCCCCCCTACTACTCTACATCAGGAGAAATCAATAGTATTGGTAGAACAGTGCAACCCTGTCAACTTGGGAATAGAAAAAGAGCCGTAAATCACCTTCTATGTTGAGTCACTCTTAGTAGAAGAATAGGAACTATTGGCAACATTCTTAAAAGAAAGAAAGGTAAATTTTTCATGGACCTATGCTGACATGCCAGGACTGGATCCTGAAGTAGTGGTTCATCATTTGGTTGTTTACCCCAAAGCAAAACTAGTCAGATAAAAGCTAAGGAAGATGCACCCACAAATAGCCTTGCTCGTCAAAATTGAACTACAAAAACTCCTGGATGTTGGCTTCATACACCCGATCGACTACCCAGAATGGGTATCAAATCTTGTACCTATCTCAAAACAAAAAGGGGGCATCTGCATTTGCACATATTTTAGAGACCTAAACAAAGCATGTCCTAAGGATGATTTTCCACTACCCAACATTGACATGATAGTGGATATGACGGCCGGACATGAGATGATATCCTTAATGGATGGCTTCTAGGGGTACAATCAGGTAATGATAGCAAAGGAAGACTGACATAAAATAGCCTTTACATGTCCTTGGGGCACCTACTAATGGAATGTAATTCCGTTTGGGTTGAAAAATGTAGGAGCTACATATCAAACAACCATGACACTAATCTTCCACGACATGATCCATAAAACAGTCAAAGATTATGTAGATGATATATTAGGTAAATCAAAGAAAATGTAGGATCACATAGCAAATCT